>JALMGJ010000002.1:105403980-105721480 GCA_023362775.1 Charina bottae
ATTCTCTTCCACATAATACAGTGATGTAAAAGGGGATCAAACAAATTCATCAGAGATAAAGCTGTCAAAAGCTATTAATCATCATGGAGATATATTCTCTCCAGTATCAATAGTTGATTGGAAATAGGAACAAGAATGTGCTTCAGTCTTCATATTCTGCTTATGGACTCCCAAAGCCAACATGGGTATATAATGCTGGACTAAATATGTTCCGCTATCTTAATAGAATCCTAATATTTGTTATTTCTGTCTTCTCTTGCTTTTTATTCCCATTCCTTTCATATATACTTTCTTTCACCCTGCTCCTTTGTCCTTTCCCTTCCTTTTCTCCTACAGTGCTCTTTGTCTTCCTCTTCTTTCCTTACCCTTCCCACTGCCAGTCTCCTGCTTCCCAGTTCTGTTCCTTTTCTTTTCTTTTTTCTCTCCTGGCCATTTAAACTGATTTAGCAGTCTTTTGCTTCCTATCTTCCTTTTCTCCTCTCCTAATTTAACTCCTTCCTCCTATTGCTGTTAAGCCCAATATCTCTTCTTCAGTCCCTTTTTTAAAACAAAACAAATAACAAACAATCAACCCCCACCCATATTCCCAGCTCCCTAAAGACCAGGAAGATTCTTTTATGATAATGCTTAACCATCACTGCCCTTTCTGATTCTTCAATGGTGAATAGCACAATTCATGGGTTGCTTGAATTCCCATTATAATCGTTAAAGGAAGGGGAAAAAAGCAACTTTATGCCAACTTTGATCCATCAGTCATGTTCACCTATCAGTTGTGAATAGTGGGTTGTGCTGAGGGCTTCAAGCAACAACAGTCTAGAAAGCTATAAAGAAAATCTCTTAGGAAAGCTTTTATAGTGAGGCTTTTAGCAGTGGCATTACCTTAACTCCAAAATGCTGGTGACATTCCTTGAGGGAAAGATGCGTCGAATGTAGTTGAAATCCCCAACAAACAGGCTCCCATCAATTCCCACTGCAAGTGCAACAGGGGCAAGAAGTTTGTTTCCTTCTGCAAGTCCATTGCAACTTGGACAGGAGATACTTCGACGACGACCATTCCCCATAATGCTGGTAATTACTGCTGGTTGTTGAGTTAGAAACTGATTCTCTCCACTACCTTTGTGTAGAATACCTAACAACATGCAGAAAAGCACACTGTATTTTATTTTTATTCATGGGATGTTTTTGTTGCCAAATCCTTTGATTGGAATTTATCTTTCGAGTTTTATTACATGGGTCAAATTGTAAGGATGAAGGCCTGGCGTGCTATGGCCCATGAGGTCACAAAGAGTCGGACATGACTAAACGACTGAACAACAACAACAAAAGCTCATATTATATCATTATAACTAAACAACGATGATTCAAAGCTGAGACAAACAATCATTGCTGTCCAGTCATTCCTAATCCAGAATGCCTAATGTTATCTTACGTTCAAAGTTTCCGCTAGCCAATGTTTCCCTCTTGCTAACTTTAACAAGTCACACTATCCTTCACCAACCTAGTGCCATCCAGATTTGACAGAGACCATGCTGGAAGGGAATTGTGGAACTGAACTCTAATACATTTGGGGGCACTATGTTGTGTGAGACTAATGTGACATTTAATACATTTTCTGCTTATGGTTACTCCTTGACTAACATAGGGAAAAAGAGACATGTTCTTTATTGACATCAGTAATGCTCACAATAAAGTAGACAATTTGATAGATTTTCCTTAGATCTTTCCCAATCTAATTTCCTATTAAGATATGCACCACTTGGAATAGCATGAGGTTTTTAATGAATTCAACCCTGAAAGCCCAATATCATTATCACCCTGAGATGCTAAAATTCAACTTTGAATGTTTTGCAGGGGTATAATTGTTGGGAAGTTTTCTCTTCCTTTTTCCAGAGCAGGTGGTGTGAATATATTTAAGCCATGGGAAATGATCAGCTTCTTTGTTCTTTCAAGTGAAAATTTTTCAACCCTTCTAGAATAGAGGAAGTCAGAGAATGTTCCAAACAGATATTAAATAATGATTTACTTAAAAATGTGTTTCATACTTAACACTAGTAATTTAAATGGTAACATTCCATTGCAAGATACTTTGCATTTTTCATTAAAAGATGATAGTTGAATTTCAGCCAGCTGATTTTTTTTGTTAAAGTTCAATTTGTTTTACAAGTTGAACAAAAGTGTGGATATGTGAAATAAACTGTGAAAGAGAGGTCAAATACACTGAGAAGTAACTTAAAGAAAAAAGATTCATTTATTATTTATTTAAAAGATTTATTTGCTGCCAGTGGGTGTGCCTTGCAGGTGTGGATGATTTACAAGAATACATCAAAACATTCTTTAAAATCTAAGCCTTACAGATATATGTACCTTCTGCTGATATAATGGTGTGTGGGAAAGACCTTGGGAGACTGGGCAAAGAGATGCTGCCAAGGGAATGGTCAGATAAGAGACAGCATAGCCCGCAGCTGGATAGTGGCAGGGTGAGAGGCTCAGAAGAGACCCTCCCTAGTTTCTCGGGCTGTAAATTTGATAGATAAATAAATAAACAAACAAACAATTCTGCCTTATTGTAAAGCTTCATTGACAGAATCTTGTAAGTCTGAAAGTACAATTCTCCACGCACACATACCCCGTCTCCTTTATAACCGCCTAGGGTCCCTCCTTGAGGGGGAGATGGGCGGTCATAGAAATTTAATAATAAAAAATAGCCCAAGAAACTAGGGAGGGTCTCTTCTGAGCCTCTTGCCCCACCCACTATCCAGCTGCAGGATATGCTGTCTCTTATCTGACCGTTCCTTTGGCAGCGTCTCTTTGCACAGTCTCCCAAGGTCTTTCCCAGATACCATTACAGCTGATGACATTTCAGTGATGCCTTAGATCCAACTTCATTCAAATATCCTTTTCTCAACTGGCTTCACTGTTTCAGTATGTAAATGTGTATGTGAGATAACCAACATACATATAAAATTGTGACTAATTCTCTTAACTGGGATTCTTCATACTTACATTGTGTCCATATCCTTAGCATGTTCCTATACACAAGTTCATATTTGTGTATAGGGCTGCTGGTATTTCAGAAGCCCAAATGAAACAAAAGTCAAAACATAGATTGTCAAAAGGACTCTTTCCCAGAAACCTTTGCTTGTGTTGATTTGTAGTCATTAATGTATACATAAAGGCTGGAGTCATCTAAGCAATAATTAGAGTTCTTTGGTTTTCGCTTAGCATGATATACAAACTCAGCCATTATGATTGGTAAACCATGATTACAGCTTAGTGTTATTTGTGAATTAGCCTGTAATGTGTGAATTAGCCCAATATTCTATACACCATAATTAAAATAGACCATGGCTTGACAGAGGGGTATGCAATGTTTGGGTGGTTAAATACCACACTGATCATATTCTGAGTACCTGAGGGCCACTGAAGAATGATGGCACAAACTGAATAGAATAATGATTTAAAGAATCATGATTTAAAACACTCTTTTCGGATTTCTTTTTTGGGGGAGTGAGTTTTTAAAAAAATAAATTATACTAAGCTTAATTGTAAGGTTCATATTTTCTTTTGTTTGTTTCCCATCTCAAACTTAAAGATAAGCAAAATACCAATTTTTGGTCAGTTGTGATCAGAAATGGATGTAGGGACTGTAAGAAAATTGTTCAGAATGCCACCGTAGGGCCTTAATACAATAGCTGTGTTCACAAAAAAACATAGTTAATTAGATCAGGAAAGACCTAGCAACTACATTCATACAATGCTAACCTTGGTTGGTTTTAAGTTTGGTTTCATTTTTTGAGGCTTAGCATGTTATACAGGCTCAATCCACATGGTTCACTTATGGTTCAATGCATTGTACACATCCAAAAAAGGAATTGTGGATTTGTGCACAAAAGGAATTAATTTAGTACCTTAAGATTAAGCAAGTTGTGTGCATGCAGCTAATGTATCAACACAGCCAATGCTTTTCAGACCAACACTAAAGGCACAAACAAGAATCTTCATATGTTTCAAGTATCTTATTGGCTCTACATGTCCATCTTATTGTTTAACATCCATCAGATATCAGCACAAGCATTTCTTATTATTCTGAACACAATTATGAGAATGGAACCTTCAGGGATGGAGAAACTGTGTTCTTCCAGATTTTGCTAAACTACAATAATCTGTATATTAGCCATGTTGGCTGAAGCTGCTGGGAGTTATTATTCATCAACATCTCTAGGGCTACAGATTCCCCACCCAATGTACTGTAAAACTTAAAGAAAAACCCCACACAAATGAATATCAATAAACTTACCACTTTTTATATTAAGTACATGGTGCTTATCCAAAGACCAACCACCTAGATTTGAAGGGTCAAGTTCAAAGCCTTGCAGTAGAGCAGTCCTTTTCTCCCATAAAATCAGACTGGGACAGGTCTCATACTCAAAGCCCACAGACACTGAAATATATATATATAGATATATTATATTAATAACTATTGTATGTGACTGACTTGCCATCCACCATGAAGTACAGTTCCCAAGGTATTTTATTCTGCATTATTAAATTCAGATATTTGACTTCATTTGGCCCTGAAATTTAACTTCTTATACTCTGGAGAACTGTACAGAGCCTTAAAGTTTCAGGAAACGATTGATAAAGTGTGAGATGGGAGTGACGATGATAGCCCAGATTCTATTTTTAATTAGCTGGCTGTTTCCAGCACTGAAAGTACATATCTAAATTCAATACTGTACTTTTGTGTCCATAGAAAAAAAGTATAGAATAAAACTCTGGAAATACAGTATATTAAATAATGCATTAACATATGTTACCATATTATCTGTAGATTATTCCTACCAAATTTACTGCTTCCTTGTTCCAATTTGAAGATGAACCTATTTATTATTCACTGTATTATTCACTGTATTCACTGATTCTAATAAAGTTTCTACATATTATTACATATTGCAGAAACCAACAGAGAATGCCTTGGTACATGCATTAGCATGATCTATATTGGGAGTCAGCACGAGTGAGGTGTTGGACTATTACCAGGAAGACCCAGATCCAACTTCACCCTCCAGCCCTGGGTGACTTGGGAAGTCTGGAAGGCTGGACAATTTAGGGCTCAGGGGCTATGAATGCTGTGCCCAAAGACAAAGTGGGGCCACAGGGGTGATAAGGCTTACTGCCAGGAAATTGCTCAGCCAGACCTCCAAGGAGGAGAGGAGATGAAGGTATAAAGGTAAAAGGGCTGCAGCAGCTTCCACTATATTTGAGCCACTAGGTGGAGAGAGGTGGAGGTAAAGATCAAGGAAAAGTCAACAAAGAAATAAAGAACCAGTTAAAATCAGAATGAGTGGAGGAGGAAGAGAAAGGAACAGAAGTTATAAGGTAAAATGGGGCGGAGGAGATGGTAATTATATCAGACAGCAAGGTTTTTGCCAGTCAGACTGCCTGTGTAGGAGGCCTAATTAAACTGTCTCTATTAAAATGGACCAATGGAGACAGGCCTTAGCTCTGTTTTCCTAATATATGGCAGTGGCAGAGATAGTGGAAAAACGAACAGAGCAATGAAAGAGAAAAGAGAAAGTAAATAGAACTACTGTTTCTCTAAGTGAATGTCAGAGAACTGAGAAGGGAGGTTCATCCCTGGAATGAGAGGACAGGAGAGGGTATCTGCCCTCCATCTGACCTGCTGAGTGAGCATCAGGAGGAGATTGGTAGGGGACTGGACAAGTGAAGGGGGAACAGCGCTTGGTGGCAAAATTGTTATGTGGCAATTGGGCTGACTGGTAGGTGTGGCATAGTTAGACAAGGGGGGTAGACATGGAGGCGGGTTGATAATAATGACGGGAAGTAAGTATGGTAGGTGAGATGTTCCAGAGGAAGAGATATTGAAAAGTTGGTGCCCATCTCAAGAACCAGACAACTGGACCAATAAGCATGCCAAACTCAGGCACGATACTTCTGAATTTGAGATTTCCAGTGAATCTAGCCTCAGAGATCTGGCTGGAAGAGGGGGATTCCCTGTCACTGAAATTTATCCAGTGGAGTTTTGTCTCTTTCATCAGTCCTGACACCAGGACAGGGGAAGCAGTGTGGCAGTTATGTACCAGAAGACCCTGGCTGTTGTGAGGAACTCTGTTCCACAGATAGCCAGATATGAGACCATATTTGTAAAGTTATGCCAGAAGAACAAGCTTGGTGGGGGAAGGGGGCTGCTGTTGTACTGTCCTACCAACTGCATGGCAGCATCCCTCTCTGAGCTGCTTGATCTCCTTGTAAAGTTAATTATTGATTTACCCACATTGTTAGTACAAGACAATTGTCATGGCTGCTGTAACAATCATGGGCTTTCCCAGGTCATTCTTGGGCTGACCTCTTAGTTGGCCACATATTAGATCTGCTTTACCTCAGAGGAGATGAGATATGATCTGGATCTGGAAGACATCTGGAAGTGATTTGTCCTTGCCATGTACAAATTACTTCCTAGTGATGATGGGGTTAACTGGAGCCATAGTCCAAATAAGATGCCTGCCCTGATATCTGATGGAACTAGCAGCTTTCCAGATGATACTTGGAAATTAACATTAACAAATCAATCTGGAGGAATCTTGTCAGCCTCTGGAACTCAGAGGCATCCAGGGCACTATACAGGATTGCTCCTGAATGGCCTCTCCCTGTCCACTAATCCCAACCAGCAATTTGGTTCTCTGAAGATTTTTAGGAAATCAAGTGGGTGAAGAGACAACTGGAGCAATGCTGTCAGTAAACAAGAAGCAAGACATGGATATGGGCTAAAGTTCAAGCTTCCTCTGGAGAGGTCATCTGCTGTTTCAGGGTAAGATATCATCAATAGGCTGATGATACTCGCTGTACCTCTAACACTAGCAAGATAGGTAGTTGCTAACCGCCCAGGGTCCCTTCTGCAGGGGAGATGGGCGGGATATAAATATGACGAATGAATAAATAAAAATAAATAAATAATTCAGAAGCCTACTCATTCCAGGACTATACCCTAGTGTCTGATTGTCATGTGACTGTCCATGATGTTCTGCTTCCTCAGAGAGATTAGGCTTGCAATCTGGTAGTTCTCTGGACTCATGGTTCCTGCCTGAGGAGCAAGTGGAGGCTGTTCCCAGGAGAGCCTCTTCTCAACTTTGGCTCATGCATCTTACCCAGGACAGGATAACCTGAGGGTAGTCACTCATGTTGTTGTCTTTTCTCAATTCTATGACTGTGATTCACTCTACATGAGGCTGCCCTTGAAGATCACCCAAACTTCAGCTGTTCCAAAATGCAGCAACCTGCATGTTTACCATTCAGTCCTAATTTTACCTTGTTAGACGGTTGCTATGGGAGCTGCATTGGTTACCAGTATGTTTCCAAATGCAATTCAAGGTGGTGTTTACCACCTTTAAAGCCCTTAATGGCTTTGGGGTACTTTGAAAGACTCTCTTTCTCTGATCATTTCTGTCTGTCCAAACCAGACAGCTGGAGAACTTCTGCTTAGGGTCCCCGCCTACCAGAAAATGCAATAGGAGGGGCCTGATGGTGGGTGTCCTTTCTAGGGACTCCCCTCCTAGGGAACAGCATACCTTCCCAGGCAAAGTTGGTCACTTCTCTTATGGTCTTCTGGAAAGCTGTAAAGCACTGGCTTTTTCAAAGAGCCTTCCAGAACTGATTCTGGACAAGAGCCATTGTTGTAAGAATTAGTTTTATTGTATTGATATATTGTGTTATTTTAATATTTTTCTACTACCCAGAGTTGTCGTATGCGAGATGGGTGGTAGAGAAATACAACAAATAAATAAATAAATAAATAAATTTATCTAGTAAAGTTACTATATTTTATTATACCTACTATAAACCACCTAGAGTCCAATTGGATTAAGGCAGTGTATACATTAAATAAATAAACAGAAATATAAACAAACTCATTTCATGAACTGGCTGCCTAGAAATACACTTCAACAGCAAGCTACGGTAGGATAGTGGATCAAAAATAAGACTAAAGAGGTCTGGGTGCAGTGTAGCATTTAGCTAAGAAGGTCACTTCTATTCCAATCAAAGTCAATAAACTTTCTCTAAGCTCCATCAATCTCATCGTACTGAGATGTTACCAGAAGAAATGGGATAATACCATACGCTGAGTTCTCTGGCATGGGTAAGTGAGTCTCCAATGACTGTGTCCTAGATGTCCAATCAGTAACAAAATCTGTTTAACACAAGCCAGGACTTGGCTTGGAAGTATAGATGTAGATAGGGCTGTGTTTGGGGAGGTGACTGAAGTACCCCTCTGCACCTGCTCTTGAAGTTCCAAGACACAATGTCCTATCAAAGGCTTATACGCTTTGAGGATCTCCTCTTGTCATCTTGTGCATGCACGGATAATACTTCCACTGACACTGCTGTAAAAGCTAAGCAACAGGTCTGAAGGGATGCTTTGATCGCTCCGTGAAGCACCCTTGTGAGTTCCTGTCACAGCCCTTACAGATATACTAGATAGATTCCCAGTTCATAAATTCAGTTAGGATGTTACATGGTGGAAGAAAAGGGGTAAAACTCCCTTATCTTTACCCCACAGAAAACGTAAAGGATGATCTGAGCTCCCTGGGAGGGATGATCAATTATACCAAAATCTCATTTGAATGATTCTTCTGCTCCTCTCTGAAAAGCTTGGGGAAACTCTGTAAATCAGGCTTTTAAACAATTGGTTGTTTACAGTCTTGGCCCATGATATGAAATATTTATCTCTAAGGTTAATAAATTACTGGAAAAAAGTCACTGGAAGTGTTAATGAATGTTTGAGTTTATTCCAGAAGTCACTTCTCATGATGGCAATATATTCGATGCCAACTTCACACAGGGCTCTGGTACATGACATCATTCAAATTTCTATTTTCTAGAAAATGTTTTATGATGGTTCTTTTTCTTGCTAGACTCAATTAGACACTAAAAATGCAAGAACAATGCATTTCAGAAACATACTCCTGCCCCTCCTTCAATTTTCCTAGCATATCATTGCCTCCCCCCCCCCTCCATTTTTATTGGGATACAAAACGGAAAGAAAAGGTTTGTGGGTATGAATAAAGAAGGTATTGATTCCTATGTTCCAGATTTAGTACTGATATAACTGAGGAGCCCATAACCTTGGGTCCCATTTTGAATTCTGAAAACACGCCATAGGCAATTTCAAAAAACATCTGCCATGGGAAGTGTTCCAGTTCCCAGAGTGATTCTGATGAGTCACTTAACCAATCAGAAAGTACCAGAAAACCAGAATGTTCACTACCACTCTCTCTAACTTCTCCAATGGATGCTTCATATTACTCTTTCTATTCTTCTTTTTTCCCTGATAGGTGATTATTTGTTCAACCATCATTTTTATGAAAGCTTGTGGAACCAATTTGGGGCCAGAGAAATTTCTTTAAGTGAAAATGAAGTTGGCAACCTGCACTTCATTTTGTAGTGTCCTTGTTTTCTATTTCTAACCCCTCCTCCCTCTCTCTCTCTCTCTCTCTCTCTCTCTCTCTCTCTCTCTGTGTGTGTGTGTATATACACACACACACACACACACATACAGACACATGTACAGACACATATAAAGTCAGGTGTGATAGGAAGGTGAGTGTTTATTCAGCAAAGTAAGAGCAGGCACATTCGTGCCCATAGGTGTTATACTGGGTACCCCCAGATATAAGTGAATGTTGTGTGCAATATCTACTAGATATTATAAACAAGTAAAATATGTGTTATTTCAATGAGCCTTCAGCTCCAATTGTTTTGACTGAGGACATCTATCACATGTATTTTGATTAGAGTATTTTTACTGTCTCATTGGTTTTTTTTATTTTGCTCTTTGTACAATGCCTAATGTCCTTTGTGATTGGGAAGATTATAAATACTGTCAAATAAAAAACAAAATAAACGACAGCTGGAAAAAGTTGCTGCTATTGTGGAATAATGGAAGCTGTCTATAGGTATTTTCTATTGTCAGTACAGATCACAGATTTTTCTTTAACTTAAGAGCAGTTGTTGAAAAGCAGCACTTAAAAGTTACATGATTTGAATCTAGTGATCATACCTACAGCATCCGAGAGCCCATAAACTTTCTGGCCATAGGCATCTGTTTTATCCCAAATGAAAGTATATGCCAAATTGGGAGATGCTTGGAATGACTTTTGGAAAAGATGCCCTTCCACTGCTACCATGAGATGAACTTTAATTAAGTTCAGAGGCACAAGAGATTGTGTCATGGTGATTTTAAGCAAAGATCTGTATCCAGCAGTACGGGAACTCAGATAGCAGAGCTTTATGTTGGCACCTGGAATCTCAATTTCTTCATGAAGAACCTAAGTAAGGAAAGAGAGTTCATATTAAATGAGAGCGGTATGGAAGATATTTATTTGGTTCAGCTCATGGGTTGTACTTGTAGATTAAAGTAAATACTGCTAGGAAATTTTACCCTGCCTTCCTGCAATGGTAAGACTTAGGATATGACTTCTGGATTAATAATATTTTGGCCACTGTTACTGCTTATTTTAAAGTCTACACTGTTGGCAAAAGCATAAATAAGAATCACAGATCTGATTCAGAACACTGGCAGGGCAAGCTGCTGTATATGAACGGGGAGCAAACTCCACACTCACTGGCACTGATGATATTACCTAGTCGGGTAGTAGAACATCTGCAAGCAAACAACCAAGCTCGGAGAGCACCAAGGACTCCAGAGTTCAACTCTGAGCTACAGATATTCTCTTCTATTGGAACAGATCTTATTGCTAGTTTTATGCAAGAAGGCCACATGAAGCTGTAATGCTATGAAGCTACAACTACCACTGACAGTCATATTAAAGCAGCGAGGATGCCCAAAGGGTGGGGGTGGGGAAAGCAGAATAACAGTAGCAATGAAGGTGATGGAAGGCCCCCTTATCACCTGGGTATGCAACATGCTTCAGCTGCATGTATGATGTTTATGCAAACATGCCAAGTAGGATGCTTGCTCAAACTTGAATCTATGACAGTTTCATGCAGAGCAAGAATGGAGATGGGAAATGTATCTGATTTTTTTTTTAAGATTAAGAGGCATGTAGGTGAGAGGAACTGAACTCTCCCCATGCTTAGTGCTTACCTCTTCCCATAGCTCTTCCCCATAGCTCTCCTAGAAGTTCACTTCTAGTATTGCATCTTGGCTGAGGAGAAGGTGCCTGGGGAGGCAAAGCCATTTGGGGGAGGAGGGTTCAGCACCTTGTGTATCTGCTCTTTCAATTCTAGAATCAACTCTTTTTCTATATGATTGTGGCAAGAGGCAACTTGCCTGCTGGCCTTATGTCTAGCTTGACCTGCCCAATGGGATTTTATAATCTAGAGAGAAAGCTGGATAAAGTTTAAGGTATTCAGAAGAATTTGGTTCACAAAATGAACAAGAAAAGTTTAGCACAATACATCCATCACCATTAAATAGGTTTGCTCTTTTACATAGGAGAATTTCTAATGATTAATTTCTACATTTATATCTAGAAGAAGCAAGTGCTAAATTAGAAACCCAATGCTAGAGATGCATGGTTTTGTCATAAACAACAGGTACAAGTCTAAGACATATATTCTACTGAAATACTTCAAGAACTCTCTGAGATGTGTGGGTAATACTTTTGCTGTCTTTACTAATGTACTACAGGCTTGGATTTCAAATAGTTTGGTGCCCAATTCAGCACAGAAATGTAACGTTCATGAAAAATATCTAAGCTAGCATTTCTCAGAGAAGTGTACTTTTTCAAGTTCAAAGAATGGACAAATGCAACAAATACAAATGCAACAAATTTGTATAGGTGTTTGTGGCTAAGAATGTACCCAAGGTAAATAGTAAATGAATACTGCCAAACACATCAGAGTCATATACCAATATGTTTTGATTATATCTGAATGCATCTCCTCTTTATTATTTTATATTCATGAAGGAAAGACCAACATAAATATTCAAAATATCTCTTTTACTATAAAATATGAATTGAATCAATATAATTGTAATAGGACTGTTGTTAAGAAAGTAATGGTAATGAACTTCTTGTAACTTTTTTTTTCTTTTTTTAATATCCATGTTTGATACCTGGGTCTCTGGAACAATTGGATTTCGACCAGGGGCATCACTGAAAAAGGTGGAAAGTGGTGATGAAATTATAACAGGATCAGGCCTGATGAAACCACTTAAGTCACAGCTGGGAATAGAGTTCTCTTCAGTTTTCATAGTGAGGGTATCCATTGCATAGAAGCTATTCCATGGTAGCCACACTGTCCTCTCTTGACTCATGAATGGGGCTCGTTCAAAGTGAAGAGTTAGAGATGCTCCTCCATTTGCAATCAAATCAAACCTAGAAAAAGTTGGAGTCTACATCATGAATGATTCTAGAACAAAGCCAAAAACTAGGCAATGAAACCAGAGTATGAACCACACCTGATAGAGGTTATTATATATTTTCTTAGATTACATTCTATTTAATTGATTCAAAACTTTAGTGGGCCAGAAATAGCTATACCTGATTATTCAAAAATCATAACAACAAAGCAGAAAAAAAAATCAGTGGACCTAGAATGTAAAGATCACTCCAAAATTCAATAGAACAAAAACAAAATGTGAAGAGGCCACCCAGATATTCTGATGCCAAACTGTTTAAAGCTTTATATCAAGGAAGGGCAGTCTATGACTCACAAGATGTTTCTGGACACCAATTTCAATATTTCTCACCACTGGGCCTTTTGGCTAGAGTTACTTGACAATGTAGTTCAGCAATAATTGAAAGCCCACAAAACCCTCTCCCTAATTTCTGTATAAGAAATTACATAGCTCTTCTGCTGAGCTCAGAAAACAGTTGGTAACCAGTTGATGCAGGACCTGTATAATATGACATGCTAGAAAGCAATTGTGCCACTGTTATTTAGATTAGTTTCCAAAATTATGCATCCAAAAGACCCTTTAATGCAGCCCTACAAATAGTATGTTACAATGGTCAAAATGTACTCAAAATGTTTTTTATTTACTTTTATTTATTTACTTTTATTTTTAACCCGCCTTAATTCTTTTTTATAAATAACTCAAGGTGGCAAACATACCCAATACTCCTTCCTCCTCCTATTTTCCCCACAACAACAACCCTGTGAGGTGAGCTGGGCTGAGAGATAGTGACTGGTCCAAGGTCACCCAGTCGGCTTTCATGCCTAAGGCTGGACTAGAACTCACAGACTCCTGGTTTCCTATTGGCTCCTTCCCAGGGCTGAGAGAGAGGGACTGGCCCAAGGTCACCCAGCCGGCTTTCATGCCTAAGGCGGGACTAGAAGTCTCAGTCTCCTGGTTTGCTATTGGTTCCTTCCCAGGGCTGAGAGAGAGTGACTGGTCCAAGGTCACCCAGCTGGCTTTCATGCCTAAGGCGGGACTAGAACTCACAGTCTCCTGGTTTCTAGCCCATTGCCTTAACCACTAGATTAAGATATGGATTGAAGAGATCAGTTCTGCTTTTTCTAGAAAGAGGTGCAAGAAGCATACAAGTTAAAGCTAGGAAAAGGTGCTGCTAGGTCTAGAACACCTACCCTTAGCTAGGAACACAGAGTAGCATCTCGAATAGGCTTTGACCCCAGTAGGTTACTTATTGATGAATAGTACCTCCATCTTATCTGGACTGAGCCTCAATCTATAAACCTACATCCAGTCCATCACTGCATTCAGACAATAGTTCAGCAATTTCCCAGCATTATTGGCATGAGATGCCAAAGAGGGAGGAGGGGAGAGAGTAGAAGGAATAGGACAATGTCCAAAGGTTAGCTGTCATCAGCATAGCAATAAAATCTATCCCTCAGCTTCCAGATAATCTCTTTATGCCTTTATAAGCTCCAATGTCAGTGGCAACCAGGGTAAACATTAGGACAACCTTATGTCAGTACTCAGCCAAACAAGATTAAAGCCATTGCATCACAGTATGGTATCCATCAGAAAGTGAACAGGATCTCAGTACATCTGGTTCATGCATTCAGTTTTTTTGGAAAGTGAAAGGCAAAAGGCCCTAATCATTATATGGATGAGGTATGACAGATGACTGATTCTGCTTCCTCATCTACTGGGTTGTGTCTGCTGCTGTACTCAAAAACCAGATGAGCATCATTAGATCAGCTTGTCTCATTGCATATTGTACATTATACTGTATACTGCATAAAGTATGAAGAGAGCCAGTTTGGTGTAGTGGTTAAGGCATCAGGCTAAAAACTGGGAGACTGTGAGTTCTAGTCCCCCCTTGGGTATGAAGCCAGCTGGGTGAATTTGGGCCAGTCACTCTCTCTCACCCCTAGGAAGGAGGCAAAGGCAAAGCACTTCCAAAATCTTTCCGAAAAAGTGCAGAGACTTGTCCACAGGAGTCAACACTGACTCAAAGGGACAACTAACTAAATAACTAATAAACTAACTAATGTATGAAGCCTGATATATTGCAGGATGGATTATCACCCACATAAAAATGAATTACCATATTCATGTCATAATTATGAAAAGTAACTGTTTTTGTAATGGTTCAAATTATTAGTACAAACATAGATTTCAAATGTTACAAAGCACAGGACCAACAATCCATTATCAGATCCAATGTTAGCTAAAATTGCTGTTATTTAAACCCAGCAGTAGTAGAACTATCCTTGCATTAGAAAGATTATGGCAACGGGAAGAAGAATCTTAATGATGAAATGTACACATTTTGTGCTAGATTTGCTTCAGAAATGAAAAAAATGTTTCTCTCTAAAAATTTAAAATACTAAATATTTATTTCTAACAAATCCATCAATGTTGTGGTTTTAGGGCCCATAGGAGTGGGGGCACGTGTGAGAAAACTGACCCCTGATCCAGGACCAACATCAACTGGGAGGGGTGGGGTGGTGGTGGAACAAAATAAGCAAGACAACAAAAGTGGTGTCATGCTGCATGCCTTGCCCCTTTTGAACATGCATCTCATCTTGACTTTTTTGACCTCATCGCTGGGGATGGCACTTCTCAGTATTTATTCTACCTAAACCAAGAGATAACATCAAGGTTCACACATTGTGCTCAACTATGGTTTGTTTAATCACTGTTTATTGAATAAAACACCACCAGCTGACTTTACACAACATGCTATATCATAAATCATGGCTTCAAAACTACAAGCATACTAAGGGTTCACAAGCATGCAAAGCCAAACCAAGAGAAATCACATTATGGCTTATAAAGTCCAGTTACTAAAACAAGAAAAGCAGTAGCACAAGCCATCTCTTGCTGTATAGGCAGAAGTAAGAAAAAATGAATATAGCTCATTAGTTTCCAACAAGTGCAACAAGATTTTTGTTTCTCTTGGGTTCTTTCTTTAAGTATATTAAATTAATCTGTTAAATGATACGGCTCAGGGCCTTCTCTTTAATTTTAGTCTCCTGATCACAGGAGATTTAGAGCTGATATCATCTGTAATACAGTATCTTTTTCCTCCAAGCAGACATAAAAAAGTTAACACACTCATTTTCTTGATTCAGGGAAGTTTGCGATTAAGACCTCTGCTGTGAACCAAAATCTGCTGTTAATGCAAATATGGTCATGAAATATCATAAAGCACGGTATGATGTGTAGTTTCCAACATAGAACTGCTATGAGTAGTCATTAAAAACAACACAAATGCCTCCATGCCATGTGGCAAAACTGAATGACAGCTTTGAGCAAACAATATTAGTAAATTTATAATGGAACACTGCATCACACCAAAGCCGTGAATCCCCATTATTGCTAAGATGTTCGATGTACAAAAACCCTTGAAATATCAGCATTGTAGCAGTGCAAAAGAAGTTGACTCCTTCCCCCAACAATGGCACTGTTACGAATCAGGTATTCCAATGACTTTTATGGACTACACATTCACATGTACTGCAGCAAATAGTTGCAATGCATTCTTTCATGTAGATATATTATTTTACTGCCACAGCCAATAAATTAGATAAAGTATGACACATCATATTTTTGTGGGAGCTAAATCTGTGTGCCTTTCAAATCAGATGATGAACAGAGAAACAGGACCCAGCAGGGAATTTTCTAAGTTTATTCAATTATACCCTTTTGATCATGTTTTGCTTCAAGAAACTCTAAACAGAGCTGATTTTTAGAAAGGAAAAGGGCAGTTGGGAAGCTTGAAGAAAATGTATTGTTTTATGAGTCCCCTCCACCCCAATCCAGATGAGTGTTAGCCTGCCTTGAATCTCAAAATTAAATGCTTCTGGGTCTCAGCTGGATACTACTGTAGCCCACAAATGTTTTTATAGATATAATACAGCTTCTGTAAGAAGAAGTCCAACTGCTATCACATTATTTTCAGAAGTCAACCCTTTCAAATTTACTTTCAGTTAGTCTTCAAAACACCATGTGAAAAATTATTTATGCTTTCTTGATAGCTCTTTACCCTAGTAGGAATTCTATGCATGATACCGCATGGCTTCACTAGATAGCACCATCTGTTAATCTGCACAGTTATTACATACTAAATAGTTCCTGAATGAAGTGAGTCAACTTACGTGCCATCCTGGCGAGTGATGGTGTAGCCATATTTTGGATACTTGACAAATGACACATTGACTCCAACAAGTGGGGTCCCATCTGTAGTCACCACTTGACCTCTTATCAGAGATACAAGGCTAGAAAAGAAATGTACTTCAATGACAGTACTGAAGTTACACTTTGGGAAACAAAATTTTTATGCAAGGTGGGTTTCTTCTGGCATAAATAAATGTTCATTCTTGACTTAACATTATTTTGCTTGTTAAAAGCTATAGCAGCTAAATGAAACAGGAGTCTAATGATTGCATCCCAAATGTAGATGGGCTTCAGGACCATATACACCTTTATCTGAACAGCAGCCCCTCCATTTCTCAGATACAAGGACTGGGCTGTAAGGAGAACTGCCTGTTTTCTCTAACACCAAATGTGAAGAGGTCTTAATAGACTAACATTTACCAATGCTACATTCAGGTTCCCATTAAGAATAACTTGGAAGGATTCAATCATTTCTAATCAGTTGCCACAGTCTTAACTGAGATAAAGATTGATGCTGTATGAAGTCCAGATGTAGATTTCTCTCTCCTTTACTTATCTTCCTTCACTATATGAAGTTAGGTTTTATGTATTAAAACTACCAGAGGCCAAAAGCCTTCTCTTCAGAAGTTATCCTAACTGTACTATGTGACATGTACAGTTAGGGTTCCTGCTGAGAAAATAAAATAAATCTAAAGAAATCTAGTTTAAAGCACACTGAATTAGACTTGGTTCTCTGGATTATTGTCTTTGCTAATATTATCTACATACTCTGCCAGAAACATTCACTTCACAAATATCAATTACCTTTCAAAGAAAAAGGCAATTCACAGTTCATAAAATTTTGTCATCACATTTAATTAGTGATTTTTTTTAAAAGAACCAACTGTTTATCCTTAGGCTTTCAACTTTTTCCACTAGGGCTATAAAAACCCTATCTACTATTGGATCATAGCCTGCTGGTAGATCAGATTCTTTTGATCATCCCCAAAAACTGTTTGGAATCTGTGCAGAGAAATGCAAGGGGAAGTAAGTAAAAAAAATCCCTTACTCAAAAAGAGATTTGCTTGTGTGACCTCTGAAATATCTAAATTTTCTCTAGGCAGATTTTACTCCATAATAAGGCTTTAAGTTGAATTTTCTTGGGATAGATGGATGATCAAGATCTCAACCTACTTTGAGCTTCTGGTGAAGAAATTGTTCCATCTAAAGTGAACCATTAGATGGAATAATGTAGTAGTATAAACATATACTTGATGTTGTTGAAGAAAAGAAGGCAATTTGTTCTATGAAAAACAGGTAAATAATCTAAAACTGTCTATTCAAATATCCTGAAATCAGTTTTTACAAGGGAATAGCAACATGGTCCAAGACAGTAAGTGTGATGAATCTGATCCCTTAACTTTTAATGTAATAACTCCCACTACACACTACGAATGGTTAGGAAAGAGTTCTTTATTAAAGCAAGTGATCTTCTTCAAGTAAAGACTAGACTGAACATTCCCGCTCAAATTAATGGTTATATTTCTTTCCTACTCACTAGCCCCTCCCCACCTTAACGTTCTATTCCCAATGGCTTCTCATTCAAATCAGGTTGTCATCAAGGCAACCTACCCTTTACTGACCCTGCTGGTGTGCTGATTCATTATAATAATCCCAATGGCAGGATGCCCATCCTGACATACTGCCCTCTTTAAAACTAATCCCCCACCCCAAAAGGATTATTATACATATATCCATACAATCACTACCCAGTTAGACACCCTACTATTTTGGCTTTGATGGGAACCTATCGTGGAACTTTTTCACCAATTGGGGTGCTCTTATGTGGTGGTTGCTAACCCATTCACTTTGAGCCCTGGGAAAATGTTTCCATTGGATTAAATACTGTAATGTTCCCCGATGTTGTCTGGAGTCCAGTATTTCCCATACCTCAAAGTGCTTCTCTCCATCTACCATTACTGGGATTGGTCCAGGTGGATCAGGATGCCAGCGTTCAGATTCTCTTACTGGCTTCAATAAACTACAATGGAAAACTGGATGTATTCTTTTCAAATTTTTTGGTAGTTGTAATTGTACCATGACATCGTTAATTACCTTGGTAATGGGGAAAGGGTCTACATATTTTGAGCCTACTTCGAAGGCTGCCATGTTTTTAAGAATCGTGTGGATAAATATATTTTCTCCCCTACTTTCAATTGCCATTCTGGAGCCCTTTTTCAGTCAGCATATTTTTTTGTAAGACTCCTTAGCCTCTGACAACACTCTTTCTATTACTGGCCAATTATTAGATGTGTGTTATCCATTCATCTAATTGGACAATCCTAGTTTGATCCTTTGGTAGCTCTGGGAAGGCTACAAACTCTTGCCCATTCACCACTTGGAATGGGGAGAACCCAGTGCTTTGATGCACAGAATTATTATATGCCACTTCTGCAAAGGGCAATAAGCTTACCCAGTTATCTTGTTGGTAGCTAATGTAACACCTAAGTTGCTGCTCTAACACCTGATTAACTCTCTTGGTGGTCCCATATGTCTCCGGGTGATATGCAGAGCTTAAGCCTTGCTTTACTCCAATTAGTCCCAGGAACGCCCTCCAAAATTTGGAGGTGAATTGCACCCCCCAATCACTTATGATCCGCTCTGTGGTCCCATGTAACCTGTAAATGTGTTGGATAAACATTCTGGCCAATTGACTTTTTTATCCCAATTGGGATAAAATGGGATTGTTTTGAAAACAGGTCACTCACCACCCAAATTACTGTTTTCTTTTGGCTCTCTGGTAAATCCACTATAAAGTCCATGACTATTTGCTTCCAGGGTTGGTTAGGGCTCACCACATCCTGCAGTAACCCTCTAGGCTTAACCCCCACCCTTTTGGCCATAGCACCCTTTTGGCAACTAGCCACATATTCTTCCATTTCTTTACGTACAGATGGCCACCAAAACTATCGCCTCAATAAGTGCATAGTTTTCAGAAACCCAAAATGGCTGGCTGACTTAGCATCATGACACCTCTCCAGCACTCTCTGTCGTAAGGATTCTGGAACATACAGTCTCCCCCCGTTCCACCATAGCCCCTGGCTCTCTGTTAGTGTTGTCTTATTGGTTTGCCACCAGGCATCCATCCTTATTGCAGTACGTAGCTTGCTCCATAGGTCCTTTTCTACTCTTGAAGCAACTGTAGATGTCTGACTTCTTGTGACTGCCATCATTCCTGTTTGTTGGGTTGGAATGATCGACTCCACCACTTCCTCTTGCTGACTATTGTGTTGGGGCAATCGGGATAAAGCATCAGCCAGAAAGTTCCTTCCTCCCAGTAGGTATTTCAGAGTAAAATCAAATCAACTGAAGAACGGAGCCCATCTCACTTGTTTAGGCCTCAGTTTCCTTGGGGTGCATAGAGCTTCTAAATTCTTGTGGTCCGTCCACACCTCAAATGGTCGAGATGCCCCTTCTAATAAGTGCCTCCATGTTACTAAAGCCCATCTCACTGCAAAGGCTTCCTTTTCCCACACATGCCAGCGATGCTCCATGTCAGAAAATTTACGAGAAAAGTAAGCACAGGGTCTTAACCTCCCTCCTTTGTCTCTCTGCAGTAGCATCCTCCAATGGCCACATCCGAAGCGTCTGCTTGTATTATTAGGGGTTCCATGGGGTCAGGGTGCTTTCGCACAGGTTTTGAAGTAAACAATGACTTCAGCTGGTCAAAAGCCTCCTGGCACTCCCCGGTCCATTGTAATTTCGCACACGGCCTCTTCACCTCTTTGGGGTCCCCTTTCCCCTTGTTTTTTAATAGTTCAGTTAATGGCAGAGCTACTTGTGCAAAATTGGTTATGAATAGTCTGTAGAAATTCACGAAGCCCAAGAAACTTTGTAGTTGTCTTCTATTCTTGGGGGGCTCCTAAGCCACTATGTCCTGTACTTTTTCTGGATCCATCTCTATTCCCTTACTGGACACTAGATACCCTAGGTAGTCTAGCTAATCCTTATGGAATTCACACTTGGATAGTTTTACATACAACTGATTCTGTAGTAATCATTTCAGTACTTCTCTTACTAATCCCACATGTTCCTCCATTGTGTTTGAATAAATTAAAATGTCATCAAGGTACACTAATACCCCCTATATAGTAAGTCATGTAGCACTTCATTTATTTGATGCATGAATACCCCAGGGGCCCCCTTTAACCCAAAAGGCATCACTAAGTACTCAAAAGACTATCTGGCAGTTAAATGCAGTCTTCCACTCATCTCCCTTCCAGATTCGAACCCTGAAATATGCCTCCCTTAAGTCCAGCTTAGTGCAGATTTTTCCCTTTGACAGTTGGGCTAGCATGTCCTTCATTAGTGGTAGGGGGTATCTGTTGCAGGTACAAATGGCATTAAGCCCTCAATAGTCCATACACAATCTCAAGGACACATCTTCCTTAGTCCTAAAGAGGACAGGTGCAGCCGTCGATGAGGTTGCAGGACAAATAAACCCTCATTTCAAATTCTTATCAATAAATTCCTGCAGAGCCTCCAATTCTTTATGAGTCATGGAATACAATTTAGTTTTTGGTAGCTCCGCCCCAGGTTCTAGTTCACTTGCACAGTCTGAGTTTCTGTGGGGAGGAAGTTGGTTTGATTCTACCTCTCCAAATACCTCCCTTAAATCTTAGTATTGTACAGGAACGAGATTGCTGGGTTCCGTTGTCTCTTCCCCCCATATCTCATTCACTGCACCTATCCACTCTTCTTCAGTCCTCAATTCGGCAGGCCCCTGTAAACCCCATCTCCGAAATTTAATTGCCCTCTGGCCCAATTAACTTGAGGGTTGTGAGATCGTAACCAAGCCAAACCCAAAACTATTGGTTGGTGAGAAATTTGGGCCACCACAAACCTCAGAGTCTTGTTGTGATTTCATATTTTCATTTGCACTTCCTCCATGTAATACTCTGCTGGACCCCTCCCTCCATCTCCGATCCATCCAGCTGAGGAAAAATGATTGGGGTTTTCAGCTTCCCCACTCTCAACCTTAGTCCAGTCACTATGGTGGGATGCATGCATGAGACATCTGGTACCCCCCAAATCTAGCATCCGCACCAAATCCATACCACTTCGACCTTCCAGGGTCTCCAAGTGTAGGCCCATGAACATGGCTGGGCAGCACCCATTCACCATCGGATCCACGTGCCCCTTGGTTGTAGCCTGTTCCTCAGTGCCACTTAGAACAGCCTCTCTTTGTTTTCTGTTGGCCCTACTTCTTCAGGAGAGTCCCCTTCTCCAAAAGGGAGAGGGCACCCTCTCCCTTTGGTTGCTGTGGCTGTGGCTCCTTTACTCCTTGCCCCTGGACTTTTCATGTGGCTGGTCCCTGTCTTGCTTCTCACCTCAATTATGACCTGTGGACAATTAGTGATGCGGTGGCCCTCCCAGCCGCACTCGAAACACAAGCCTTGTTTTGCTCTGCGTTCTTTCTCTTCCTCCCATGATCTACAGGTTCCTCTTTTGGCCAGGGGAGTACTGGGTGTTGTTTGCTTCTTCCCCCCCCCTGCCTTGGGTTCTCTGTTTCTGCTTAATGCATATTCTCATGTCCTCCACTTCACCATCTAAACAAATCCATCCCATCAGGGTTCCAGGATCCCCTCTGGCTAGAGACAACTCTAACATTTCTGGGTGCGAATCTTCCTGGAAATATTCAATCTTTAGTGATTCCGGCCAGTACGTTAACTTTCCAGCGAGGCTCCGGAATTCCATTGCATGTTCAGAAACTGATTTATTTCCCTGCTTAACATGTTGTAAACTTGTCTTGGCCTTTATTCTGGAGAGAGGATCTTCAAATCTCCTTCTCAAAGTGGTCAGAAAAGACTCAAAGTCTCTTAACTCTGGTGCATCAGTGTCATACAGCTCTACCATCGAATCCGCGGCTTCCCCTTCAAGTTGAGCTGAAACATGTCGCACCTTAGCATCTTTGGTGGGAAAGATCACCTCAAATTCATCCATGAAACCCTTTACGTGACTCAAGAACCAGGCTAAGTTCTTGGGTCCTCCACTAAACTTCACCCTTAAGTCTCTCCCTCTAAAGGGTTCATTCTATCCCTGGATTCCTTCCTGTGGCCTCGCTGGATTCCATCCACGAGGGGAGCGAGTGGCTCCTGCTGCCCTGTGTTCTTCAGTCCCTGTTTCTAACTCTATGTCACTTCCTTCCTCTTCCGCATGCTGTGGAGTGGCGCCCCTGGAACTCACGGCTTCTGTTCCAATTGCCACCTTCACATTTAGACTTTGCAGTAATTGTTCAATGGTCCCTTGTAGATCTGTAATTTGCCCCTTTAGGGAACTCACCTCCCTTTCAACCTTCTCTATTCGCCCTTTTGGTGCTGGCCAGGGGGGAAGGGAATCCCACATCATCACCCACCGAGTAGGATTTCTTTCAGCGTTGTATCCCAGTTCCATGGCCCAGGTACGTTTAGCTGGCTCCACTGCTCAGGACAAGGTTATCTCAGCTTCCGTGGTGGTCCAATCCCTTCTTCTGGCATTTGTGCATAGTTCGCCTCGTTGGGTAATCCCTCCCATTTTCAGTTCACCCAGGTTTTCCCTGTCTTCTGACACCTCCCATTGTTTCTTCGCAACTCTCTCAGAGGAGGTTTTTGGTCTGATTGCACCCTCCTCTTCTCCCCAATTAAGGGCAACGTCTTCCTGCTCTGAGCCTTCCTGATCTATTCGGCTGGAAGCTCTCTCCATTTCTACACTGTCCTCATGCTGGTGTGTTGATTCATTGTAACTATCCTGATGGCAGGATGCCCATCCTGACAGTAAGCATTTAAAATGTTAAAGCAGGAACAATATCATATAGCTTATATTAGCAAATATATTAAAGTTGGAGATTATTATCCTCTTATTACCTTCTAATACAGGAGATATTGCTGTAGTATTTAGTGTAAATTTGAAAAAAAAACTTCTACATGTAGACTTAAGATCAAGCAAATATATTCACATGTAATAACTGTACACTGCACTCTAGAGCACATTTATTAGGAACCAAGCTCCACTGGACACAGCAGTGTTTATGTTTAATAAGCATTCAAAAATTGGACTAATAGGCTGCAGCTCTAAACAGATCTACTATGGAATATGCATAGCTGGATCTGGTGGGACTTGTGTCAACAAATATAGGATAGGTTGCATTTTCAATTTTGATTAATCAATTATTGTTTCATCATAATCTGACAGCTATTATTATATATAATTATAATATTGTCCCATAAACGAAGGTTTATGGCTGAAATATATGTTGATGTATATTGCCTAAGAACATGGACATTCATATCAGAAGGGCTTTTACTTTGGATGGCAAACTATTCTTGTCATATTATAAAATACTTTCAAGTCTGTTTAATTTCAAAAGGGATATCATGTGACACAGAAGATTTCTGTTTGAAACATGCATGTCTATGGATCCTGTGGGCACTGGAGGGCAAAAGTCACCCTTTGGATTTAATCTGTAATAGATAATCACTGTAATTGTAGTAATAATATAATCACATTTTTCAAAGAGGAAATTACGTTCTTCATATCTTGCCAAATTGTATTATGAGAACTCCCTTGTCTTTGGTAGAGCACAGCAATGTCCCCTAAGGCATCTGGTAAGTTGACCTCAAGCTGAGTAGCTACAATAAAATGGAATTTACCTTTTGTTTTCCCCCCCTAAGTTCCCTCTCATAAAATGGCACAGCTGGTGAAAGCTAGTTTGCACAGTTATCATTCCAACACGCGTCATCAGGACAACAGGCTTAGCCCCTGAATGATTTCTGGTTTCCTTGTTAGACCTAGAAATATCAGACTTGGGCAAACAACAGTCTTCTATAATCCTGAGGTGGGTGCTCCAGGGAAAAAAGGGAGGACGAAATAGGAGCAAGGAGGGCCGGTATGAGAAGATGGCTCTGAAGGAAAAAATGCTGTGCCATTTCCTCTTACTTCCACCCCCCTGAAAGCTTAAGACCCATCTTATGATCCATCCAGGAGAAAAGAGAACCATTTTCTTTTTTTAAAAAAAGAGACGGTAGCATCTTTAAAATATGGGGCTTGTTTTCCAGACTCAAGGAGTGAGGCTGGATTTCAAAGTGTCAAAAGACAGAAGAAGAAAAATTAAAGAGTTGAGGTAAAAGAAGGAAAGAACTGGAAAGAGGCAATCTGGAGGGAGGAAGGGGGCCAGCCAGCCCAGAGACGCTGTGGGAGATAGAAACCTGCTGCTGGTAGCATGTAAGTTTGTGTGTGTAAGCATATGCTGAGCAGGGCTGCTGAAGAACTCCTCTGCAGCAGTGAAGGGGAGGGAAAAAATGTCTTGGCAGCCATTGAGGAGATTCCAGAGGGTGATCAAGCCAGAAGAAAAAGGAAGGGAGAAAAAATGGTTAGTCTCCCTACCTGTGAAGTGCCAAGTAGCCAGTGTAAGAAACAATAATGAGGCTTGCTTGCTCATGCATGTACTGTATGCATTCATTCAATTTCTATAGCCACCCACCTCAACAAGTGATTTTTAGCAGAAGCGTCTCAAGAGGGGTCTGAACGGTTGGGTTGGTGGTAGCTGCAACTGCAGTCAGCCAAAGCCTATAGCCAGCCATACCAGCAGCACCCCAGCTGAAGAGAGAGAGCTCTCAACAGTTGGAAAAACAGTCGGAGAAAGTCAGACAACTGGGAGAGAGAAGCAGCAGGGCCAAGAAGGCCACATGTGAGAGAGGCCTTGTAAGGCCTGAGGAAGCTGGGTTCCAGCAGTGTGAGGCAGTTTTAGAGAACTGGGATTGGTTACTATATTAGCAGTCAGTACAGTCTGACACAAGATCAACAGGTGCAAAGAAAGATCAAAGAAGAGCAGGGAAAACCTGAGGGGACCAGTTGCACCAAGTGGCTAAGAGAGAGAAAGGCAGAACAGCTAATTCCAAACAGTGTCACCACAGACCCATAGCAACATGAAGCAAGAGCCAGCACTACAGAATGTGACACTGGTGGTGATGATGATCAACTTCAGAGCAGTTCCAGAACCACGATGGTCAAGTCCAGCTGACATCCGAACAATAAAGGTAGCAAAGGAGAAGTAGATGATGGTGTATAGGACTGAGACTAGGATAGATAGAATTAACCTAAAGCTGAAGGTAGGATAGATAGTGAAGAACAGAAGTTAGGGCTTAGGAAGAATAGTAAGACAGACATTAGAACAGAGGTAAATAAAATAGATCTTAGAAGTTTAAAACAAACTTTTAAAATAGCAGGCATAACATAGAGACACTGACTGTAAATTAGAAAGTGATAGGTTGTCTTTCTTTTGTAATGAAAAAAAAAATGCAGCAGCCATCCAGAGAGAAAATAAAGCAACCGAAAAAGAGGTGTTTGTTTTCCCCACAGAGACTTGGAAGGTCCAGAGGAAACAACACGCAGAAGAAAAGTCCTGCAGCAGACGTGTGAAGAGGGGTAAGCGTATGCAAACTGCCCAATTAAAGAAGCTGTGTGCTAGCTATAGTATCAATAGAGTAAGTTTGTAGCAATATAAGAGTTCATATATGTATTAGATAAGGATAGAAGTAGTTGTATAGTATAAGTCCATTAGTAATATAGGTTAGTTAGTTATAAGCTAGGATTGTAGATATTAGCTAGTCACATAGTTATATAGAACACACTTTTATATTGTAAATAGTTTGTTTAAAGTAAAACACCTCCCCAAATCTGAAAGGGGAGATTTAAAAACTTTAAGTGTGCAGTGCTTTATTGGGGGACTTCATCTGAGTCTGGATAAACAACCTGTGGGTATAAAAAGGACCCATGACATATGCTCTCCATATACTGAACTCTGAACTTGTGCCGAAATCTAAGAGCTTGATCAAGGAGTTAAGGAATTAATATAAATAACTTTAGCCAGGCTTATTGTATTGATTGTACAGTATTTGGAATTCTGTGTGTGTATGTCTGATTGTTGTTTTCTCCTGTTTTCCCCCTATTTCTCTTTTTTGCAATAAACTCTTTTGTCTACAGATTTGGATTCATTGGTTGAATAAGGGAATTTCTCATTAAAATCTTCCCCATATGTAAGACTGCTACTCCTTGGGTTTCAGAAGACCCAAAGCACCTTCATTTCTATTTTTCCTAGCTGAGATAAAGGGAGAAGAGTAGAGAAGCCAAAGAAAAGAAAAGAAAAGAAAAGAAAAGAAAAGAAAAGAAAAGAAAAAAAAAGAAAAGAAAAGAAAAGAAAAGAAAAGAAAAGAAAAGAAAAGAAAAGAAAAGAAAAAAGAAATCAGAACACACTGGGGTGTGTCAGGAGGTTCAGCTCAATTAATGGCATCCTACTGTAATTATCTTTTGCTGGGGAACCATTGGGAGAAGGAGTCTGCCAGTGAGGTTTTAACCCTGCCCCGTCTCTAAGTCACACATGGATATGTGGCATTGCTCAGACTGACAGTTGTGCTTCCTTTCAGCGAAACTCTTTTGTAAAAACACAGAGAGTCCCTAAGGACAGAGCTGTCATCTTTTACCAGATTTGTGATATATGAAAGAGACTTTCCCTGTGCCTGTCTATCTGATCTAGGACTTCAATATTCAATCAATTGATACTTAGCTTTCACAATATTTTGACTGATTCAAAGCAAACAAGTGTTAATTATTTAAAAATGCAGGCAGCTTTCACAGGTTATTAACTCAGCCTTAATGCAACCAAAGGATGAACAGGGTCAAAACTTGAAAAGAAATAAATGCCAACCTCTTAAATCACGCTACCAATGCTGTATTTTCATATTTAGATTAACATGTGAGGCACAAAACATGGGCTGACTCTTTCTGAAAGCCAGAGCATATCCAGCTCTCATTACTGTCATCATATTTTTCTCATTATGAAGCTGGGATTACTTTTCTCTCCCAGCTTTCTGCATGCATGAAATCCAATGCTAGCCCTTACCCATATGGAGTTGATATGCATAGCCAGCATCCTGACATAAAGGCAGCATTAAAAAATCATGACAAAAATCCCAGAATGAGATTTCAGCCTGAGATGGAAAAGAATCTCATGAGTGAAAGCCACATCCTATGTTAAACCACTATTGAAACCTCTGCCAGATGATCTTCCATGTCTTTCCAAACTCATACATGTGGTTGTTACCTGCTATTGAAGGGGTTTTCTCCTGGGATTATATGAGTGCTGTCTTTTCCCACTAAGAGCTTAATTCGATCATAGAATGACTTTACAGCCGCTGAACCAGAGTGACTTTGCTGTATAATGTCTAGGGGATCACGTGAGCCACGACAGAGTAGGCTATTCTGACAAGTCGACTGGAGGCAGCAATCTGGATCCAGACAATCAATGAGGCCATCTGCAAGGAAGAACACACAGGCTATTTTCCCCAGTCACTTGATTGGTAGGTACCACTGTTTATGGTCCACAATTGCTTCCTTACATTGTGAACATTAGTATTGCTAATCTCAGCACATTTAACTTTAGAAATATACTGATACTATTCTTACTTCATGCATTGTTGTCAACCCAGGTTATCTTAGTATATCAAGCCACCTCTACTGCCTTTAGGATCAGTATGATAAATGCCAAAATAAGTCCAAAGAGATATGTGCAGAATGGTTCTCACTTTTGGAATGGACTTTTTCAGGTTCGCTAAAGGCCCAATTTATACAAATCAGCTTCTGGTGACTCTCCAGGTTTGGGATGTACAGATGAATTAAAATCCTGCCCATTTCACTACTCATATTAGTAGGGCAGCACAGTATTCCAATATGTATGTTATTTTATAGGATAACATCAACAACAACAACTGTAATTTATGTCCATAATGTCTCCTAAGAACATAATGTCATAATGTCCTATGAATATAATGTCTCCTATGGGGGGGGGGGGGGAAGTCTCCTATGAGGCACAGCTTTTGCATGTACCTTCATCTAAAATATATATATTTGTTAACATAAATTGCCAATTAATCATGTTTTAAGGAAAATGATCCTACTTTCATTCTTTAATAACTTATTTTCTCAATGCAGGTTACTTCAATGCATATTTGTATAAACTCTGTTTTTAAATATCATCTCTCTGTTTGTACATAACTTTTAATAATGTATATTTTCAGATTTGTTATCTGTAGCAGCCAGGGAAAGATTAAAATTAGCTGGCTTTTACTGATACATCTGTGTGACTGAAAACTCCGATGCAAAGAAGGTTGTTCAAACCTGTTTCCATTGGAATCTATCTGGAACTTTTTAATATACTTAATCCAGAATATTTAACAAATTATTATCTACCATATGTCTTTGTGGTGGATTAAGCTTTTCCTAAAAAAAATAGATGATGGATGTTTTGGTCTGATCAGCTATGTATCTGATTAGCTATTCTGAAGATTTCTGCCATGTTCTCATAAGCAACGACTCACCCATGGTCATTTTGGGATTTTTAAAAGGAAACAGCATTGACGGCATTCAGTTTTCATTTCACGTACCACTTGTTAAATTCGATAAGTTATTTTGCTATTTGGGCTGAAGATTTCTTTTTTACTTTCAAGGTCAGTGACTTGTGATCCCCACTAATCTCAAAGCCCTTTTTTTTATCATGGAGGTAGAATATTTTCCAGGTTCCACCAATTTTATATAATCAAAGTGAGAATGTAATTGGACTCCAGTAATAACTGTAGATGTTTTTCTTATTAAACCCTGAACACTTTTCCCACAATACCCTGTTCTTTCTGGTGCTTGTAACTACAGCCTGAAAATTGTTTATTGTTTTTTGTTTGTTCAGTACATTTGTTCATGCAGGTGGGAGAGAAGAGAATACTATTGAAGCTATTGAATACTTTGTTGTTTTGGCTGTTATGGGGGTGAGAATATGTTATGCCTATAATGACCTCATCAAACTGCATGATTATGGGCTGAAGCGTCTGAACACTTTGGACAACACCATGAACTTTAAATTGGCATACCAATCTCCCAGTGGCCTGTCAGTCATGAGAATAACATCTTCATGCCAGCAAGCCCCCTTGGATATAGTCTGACATTGCAATCTTCAGTAAATTACCCTGTCACTGCCAATCTTAGAGTTATCTCGCAAACAATCAAGGAGGTAATCAAACTGTTCTGAAGTGCCAGTTAAGGACTTTGGGTGGCTAGACATTTCTCCATTCAATACCAGTGAGAAACCTATATATCACTACCTGGAGAAGGAATGGAAACACACACACATATGCTTTTAGATTTCGTAGTTAAGTCTGCAACAAGGATCTTCATGAAACGGTAATCCCCTTACTTTTCTGTCCCATTGCAGTGCTAATTAATGTTTATTAATTTACAATGCCTACATTTTTCAGCATGCAAAGGAGTTTTTCAGTTCAAGCACAGAATTAAAGGTTGTCTTCAATATGAGAAAAGACACATCACAAGAGTGTTAAAGAACACTCAAGTGCAGCTAGAAAGATGATTTGAAAGCAAAGAAGGGTTATTTCGCAAAGTTTTTTTTTGAAAAACAAGATTTCTACCACAGTTATATTTAATTCTGGCATTAATATTAAATCTTAGATATCAAAGTATCTGAAATCCTAAACTTATTTACTATGATGGCCTTCCCTCATATGATGACCTCCAGATATATTGTACTATTATTCCCAGGATTCCCAGTCATGCTAGTTGGAAATTCTAGAAGTGGTAGTCCCCAAATATTCAGAAGCACTGGATCCTTGAAAGCTGTATTGTGGAATAAATCCTACTAAACGCAGTGGAACTTCCCACAGAACAGATGTGCATGAGATGGCTCTTTAAACGGCACTTCAAAGGTGGAACAGAATTACCTATTACTATTCACAGACCCACCATTTACACACACATGCACACATACATTTGTATCTGACACTTTTGATACACTGACATTATGGTTGAATTGTTCCTGAACAATGAAAGTTAAGTAATCTTTTTACTGAAACTATAGCATACATTTCATAGAATGTTCTTCAGTGCATAATAAGGAATAACGAGTTTAAGACAGAAAAGGAACATTTAATTTACTGATCTACCATTTAATAAAAATGTTGTAAGTTGACTCTTAAAACTGATGGTAGTTATCAAACTCTTATATAGTTTTAGAAAAAAATTCAATTATATTGCTTCTTAATAAATATTAGTGAACTTTAGCACCTGTGAAATGGCATCATATACTGTATGTATACAATATATATATATATATATATATATATATATATATATATATATATATATATAAAAAATGTGTGTGTGTGTATGCATGCACGTATGTATGTATAAAATTAGAATGATCCATATAATAGGTTAATATGTCTTTTTAAATAAGACACTTATTTTTCATATGTACAAACATACGTAAATACATATAGAGCAACATACAGTTTAAGGAGAACTTCATCAAGGATAAGGTATGAGGCAATACATAAAAACAAAATATATGGATCAAGCCGTGTTCAAACTCATCATGTATCAAGGATTTACAAGTTGAATGACACATGCCAAGAATCTGGATCTTGGAAGAAGGAAATGTAAATCATTTCCTTATTGTTGCCAAAAGAATGACATGGATGTGTCCATGAAATGACAAGGAGTTTAATTCAAAGGATATTTTATCTTATTTGGTACAGAAGTCAACTCAAAGCAATAATCTCATGTGGCTAACTCTAAAACTACAAATATTATTTTTCAGGAATTGTAAGATGATATTACAAATCTACATAAGATGGCTGTAATTGAAAAAAACCCCAATTTTTAATGCATTTGTTTTCTAGAAACAAAATAAGGAGATTTACCTTGAAGTGACAAGTAACTGGGGAATATCTCACCAAATACGTATGAGAAATATGTAGTACAGAGCTTTCCAAACTTTTCATGTTGGTGACACACTTTTTAGACATGCATCATTTCGCGACACACTCTTACAGCAGGGCATAATTTCGCGACACACTCTTACAGCAGGGCACAAGGCAGGCACTAGGACCTGCGCGGAATCACAACTGGTTTGGAGGCAGCAAGACACAAGGCAGACACTAGAACCTGGGTGGAATCCAGGAGGCAGCAGCAGCCGCGACACACCCAGACACTGCAGCCGACACACTAACGTGTCCCGACACACAGTTTGGAAAGCTCTGATGTAGTAGTTGTTAACTATAACTCACTACAGCTCTCTAAAAACTATTTGAAACAAAATATGCTAATGAAATTAGAGGTCACGCAAAGCAGAATAAAACGAACAAACCAACAAACCAAAAAGCAGGAACATTTTCAATGAATGGATTTATCATTAAGTATACTACAGCATCCATGCATGTATATTATGGAAATAGAATATAAGCTGTTTATAAGCCATTTTAGTGGTTTAATATCACCAACTTTGGAGAAGCACCAAAACAGAAAAAGAGGAGCCTTCTATTCTCTACATGTTAGCGTAGGAAATGAAGATATGTTTGGTCTGCTTAAAAGTGAATACAAACACCTACCTTTAACTCAGAACATTGGACCTTTGAGTATGAAAAAGTTGTATGTGTCAATGCTTGCCTTTTGGGCTATGGGCATCTTCTGGGGCCAAGTTCCATAAATTCTGGTTGTAGTTTCTTAATCTACTGAGTCATTGCCAGAATCAATAAAATTAATGTCAGTAACAACCTTGTGAAGGTTGAAAATGCAAAACCTTTATTATTAAATGTAAAGAATATTTTCCTCAAGTTAGAAAAACAAGTTCATGATTTAGTGACTCCCAGTATGAACTAGGTTTGCTGCATATGCTATCTGTATTTTTATATATTTCAAACTATCAATAACAGATCTCAATTGTTTATTATGGCAGCAATTTTAAAAATGACTTCAAGCACCAGGTCCATTGTGTTTGCTCAGGGGAGCCTTTTTTCCCCCCTCCTGAGGTATTGTGGGTATTTGTACTTAGAACCTTATAAATCTTTTGTCTGAGCTGAATTAGAAACCCCTGCTGTGGCAGAGCTTGATGAGGCAAGCTAAATTACATGATTTGCTTTTGTGCTCCAAAATACTTGCATTATCTTAAATGCCACAAGCCTGATGAAATATCAAATCACAGGATTCACCATTCTATAAAAGCAAAGCTGGTCCAAATAATTATTGCAGGAGGGCAAGATCCATTATTTCTTTCTCTTTTTTTCTCCACACATTTTTCTCTTTTAGTTTAAAGATGATTTTGTTTTTAAAAACTCAAAAACTCATTCTTAAGTAAATAGGTCAAACATTCTACTCAGAAATCATGTTACTCTGCAAGTGAATCTTGTCTTGCCACAAAATAAACCTTTATGTAGAGACACAGAAACCTTCCTTGCCTTATTTTGCTACATCAGTTAGAAAAAAGAGTTAACTATATATAGTTTATGGGCTTCAGTAATGTGCTGGTTAGATATGAATACATTTCCTCTGATATTATTTTCTATAAGAAGATATTTACAATGAAAGAACATTAATCTGAATTCTTAACTTGTGAAATAATTTAGAAGAGAACAAGGAAATCACCATGGTCATTAGAGAGCTTATCTATAAGAAGCAACCAACGTTTGGATTAAGAGGGGGGGGGGAAGCCCAATTAGCCAATTGAAATACCATATTCTCCAAACTATAAAAACAATTAGAGATGCACCAAACTAGCATACATATGGCAAACACTTGGGACCAATATGTCTATGAAGGTTCTCAGTCATCCAGGTGGAATTGTCTGTAGCTTGAATCATGTCAACTGGATTTCTATTTTCTTAGTGGAAACGTTTCACTCCTTATCCAAGGAGCTTCTTCAGTCTGAGTAAAGTTAGTAAGGGAATCCTTAAATATGTTTCTAGGCTGGCTGTGTGACCTTGCACCTGGGGCTAGGTCATGGTTATTTTTTGAGATGTTTGTTTCTAAATCCCTTTATCATCTAAAGGAGGATCGTTAAGATTACCCTGCTGCTGTTGAGCTTGCGAAATGGTCTTAATCTTCCTAGGCACAGAAGACAAAGCAGGAAGGAAGATAGGGGAAAGGTTATGCCTGAGGCCCCCACCTCTATTCAAGGAAGGATTTTCCAAGTTGGCATGAATGGATTCCTTGACCCCTCTCTCAAACCACCTATCTTCTCTGTCTAAAATGTGAACATTAATGTCCTCAAATGAGTGTCCTTTTTCCTTTAGATGAAGATAAACTGCTGACTCTGGTCCTGTGGTGTTACTTCTCCTGTGTTGGGCCATCCTCCTGTATAAAGGTTGTTTGGTTTCTCCAATGTAGAGTTCAGAGCACTCCTCACTGCACTGGATTGCATACACTACATTGCTTTCCTTGTGTTTTGGAGTTTGATCTTTGGGGTGTACAAGCCTCTGTCTCAGTGTGTTGGTGGGTTTGAAATATACAGGTATGTGGTGTTTGCCAAATATCCGTTTTATCTTTTCAGACACGCCAGCCATGTAAGGAATGACCAGGTTCTTCTGTTTACTCTGAGTCTCAGCCCTATCTGTCGCTGTTTTAGGTCTGGTAGAGTTAGATTTAGTGAAGGCCCAATTTGGATATCCACAGGCCTGCAGAGCTGTTCTCAGATGCTGCTTTTCATTCTTTTTGGAATCCATGGAGGTGGGGATGGTTTCTGCTCTGTGTGACAATGTCCTGATGACTCCTAGTTTGTGCTGCAGTGGATGGTGGGAGTCAAACATCAGGTATTGATCTGTGTGTGTGGGTTTCCTGTAGATCCCTATTTCTAGCTTGCCACCGGTCCCAATGAGGACTTCACAGTCTAGGAATGCCAGTCTGTTGTCCTTGGTGTCTTCTCTGGTGAAGCTAATGTTGGCATCTATAGTGTTTATATGGTCCGTGAAGGCCTGTACTTCCTGGGCCTTGATTTTGACCCAGGTGTCATCCACATACCTAAACCAGTGGGTGGGCACCGTTCCCTGGAATGTGTTGAGTGCTTTCTTCTCCACTTCTTCCATGTATAAATTGGCCACAATGGGTGACACAGGAGAACCCATGGCACAGCCGTGTTTCTGTCTGTAAAAGTCACCTCTGTATGTGAAATAAGTGGTGTTAAGACACAGGTCCAGAAGATGGCAGATCTGGTTTGGGTTGAGATGGCTTCTCCTTTCCAGGGTGCTGTCCTCTTCTAGTCTCTTCCTGACAGCGGATAGAGCATGAGTGGTGGGGATGCTGGTGAAAAGGGAGGACACATCAAAGGAGACCATAGTTTCATCTGTATCCAGTTTCAGGATCTTTGCTTTGGAAACAAATTCTTCCGAATTATGGATGTGGTGTTCAGAGTGTCCAACTAGAGGTGCTAGTATGGTAGAGAGGTGTTTGGCAATGTTGTATGTTACCGAATTGATGCTGCTGACTATGGGTCGGAGGGGTGTTCCTTCCTTGTGGATCTTAGGAAGTCCGTAGATGCAGGGGATGGCTTCTCCAGGATACAGACGGTGGTAGGTAATCCTATCGATGGAGCCATCATGTTCCAATTGTTTCAAACTGTCTATTGCCTTTTTCTTGTAATTGTTGGTGGGGTCTCTTTTCAGTTTTTCATATGTATGGTGATCCTCCAAAAGTGAGGTAATTTTATTGTGGTAGTCTGCAGTGTTTAGAACCACTGTACATCTTCCTTTGTCAGCAGGTAAAATGGTGATGGTTTCATCTTTGCTGAGGGCTGTCAGGGCTCTCCTCTCTTGGACGGTAAGGTTGGGGGGAGGAGGTTGAGCACTGGACAGAGCTGCAGATATTTTAAGCCGGAGTTGTTCTGCTTCTTCAAAAGGTAGGTGGTTGTTGTGGATGGCAGATTCTGTGGCTGTAATGAGCTCCACAACCGGAACTTGCTTGGGAGTGATGGCAAAATTAAGACCTTTGGCTAGGACATCTCTCTCTGGTTGGGTAAGTTCTCTGTCTGAGAGATTTTTCACCCACATGTTCTTTTTGTCCTCTGTGGTCCTGTTGTTGTTGTTCCTCCCAGCGGTTTCTCCAGTTCCTTGTTTCTGCTTGCTGCGAGAAAGAAGAATGTCAAATTTCTTAGTTTGCCTCTCCTTTGTCTTGTGATGCTGGGCCAGCTGTACTTTATTGCCAAGCTGAATAACTCTATCCAGGATTGGGTCAGGAAGGGTGGCTGTGAGTTCCTGGTGAAGGTTTTCAAAATTGTATTGCAGGGCATCAATGGTGAAGTGGACTTGCCTTATTCTTTCATTTAGAAGATGTCTTTGTGCCTGCTGCAGGATATATAAACACTATAGATGCCAACATTAGCTTCACCAGAGAAGACACCAAGGACAACAGACTGGCATTCCTAGACTGTGAAGTCCTCATTGGGACCGGTGGCAAGCTAGAAATAGGGATCTACAGGAAACCCACACACACAGATCAATACCTGATGTTTGACTCCCACCATCCACTGCAGCACAAACTAGGAGTCATCAGGACATTGTCACACAGAGCAGAAACCATCCCCACCTCCATGGATTCCAAAAAGAATGAAAAGCAGCATCTGAGAACAGCTCTGCAGGCCTGTGGATATCCAAATTGGGCCTTCACTAAATCTAACTCTACCAGACCTAAAACAGCGACAGATAGGGCTGAGACTCAGAGTAAACAGAAGAACCTGGTCATTCCTTACATGGCTGGCGTGTCTGAAAAGATAAAACGGATATTTGGCAAACACCACATACCTGTATATTTCAAACCCACCAACACACTGAGACAGAGGCTTGTACACCCCAAAGATCAAACTCCAAAACACAAGGAAAGCAATGTAGTGTATGCAATCCAGTGCAGTGAGGAGTGCTCTGAACTCTACATTGGAGAAACCAAACAACCTTTATACAGGAGGATGGCCCAACACAGGAGAAGTAACACCACAGGACCAGAGTCAGCAGTTTATCTTCATCTAAAGGAAAAAGGACACTCATTTGAGGACATTAATGTTCACATTTTAAACAGAGAAGATAGGTGGTTTGAGAGAGGGGTCAAGGAATCCATTCATGCCAACTTGGAAAATCCTTCCTTGAATAGAGGTGGGGGCCTCAGGCATAACCTTTCCCCTATCTTCCTTCCTGCTTTGTCTTCTGTGCCTAGGAAGATTAAGACCATTTCGCAAGCTCAACAGCAGCAGGGTAATCTTAACGATCCTCCTTTAGATGATAAAGGGATTTAGAAACAAACATCTCAAAAATAACCATGACCTAGCCCCAGGTGCAAGGTCACACAGCCAGCCTAGAAACATATTTAAGGATTCCCTTACTAACTTTACTCAGACTGAAGAAGCTCCTTGGATAAGGAGTGAAACGTTTCCACTAAGAAAATAGAAATCCAGTTGACATGATTCAAGCTACAGACTTGGGACCAATGTTAACTTTAATTTGTTTAATTTATAATGTTCATACATGAGTTGGGCACAAAAGACCTTTCAAAATGTGTAGGTGAAAATTTGGGTGGACAAAATCTCCTTTTTTTTTTTTAGCAGAAGCAGAAATTCTCCAACAATATCTTAAGAAAAGAAGTTTCCATTAGTGGCAACAATAGCATTGCTACTAAGAAAGCACAATGCATAAAATTTGAGAAGAACTGTAGCCATCTTGATTTTATTCCATATTATTCCATTTATATTGCCTAAGAATTTTAATGATTTAAAATATTTTATATTTTGTGTATTTGTATTAGGATCGGTTTTGTATTTTAATGTTGGTTTGGTTGTGAACCACCCAGAGTTCTCCTTGTGGAGAAGATGGGCGGTAATATAAATCCAATTAAAAAATAAAATAAAATAAAATATATAAAATAAAATAAATAAAATAAATAAAATAATAAATGAAATGAAATGAAATGAAATGAAATGAAATGAAATAAAATAAAATAAAATAAAATAAAATAAAATCATAAAAGCCAGAAAGGCTGCAGTCTGCTGGAGAGAGTACAGTGAAATACAGGATATTCGCACAAGCACCACCCTTGCCACATTCCACTCTTTGAATGTTTTCTAATGCAAATTCCCCTTTCCTCAGATTGAATGACAACTGGTAGGGGGAAAAATGCAGACATTTTCTGCTTGGTATTCTTTCATATCTCATGGGAAAACATATAGTAATGGATTATGCACCCAATGGAAAAGGACATCTGCTTTCTATCTTGTTCATATCCTTGTAGCCTAAGTACTTTGGGGAATAAAGCATCTATCTGTAGCTAATGACTGCTGTTGCTGCCTTGAGAAAAAGGTAAGAAATGACATAAATAAGACTTTTGAAGAGAAAGTGGAATATCGTCTTCTGAATCATGTCAGAGGATGGTGAGAGGGAAAGTTCCATTCCTCCTTTTCCAGGTAAATCAATTACCCACATGCTTGTTTTGTATGCAGAAAATCTGAGGTTCAATCCTTCACATTTCCTAGGACAGCTGGAAAAACTCTGGAAAACAGTTCCCAATCAGTGGTGACTGTACTGGGTAAGATGGCCCGAAGTCTGACAAAATTAAAGCAATATGGTTTGATTTCTGTCTTCTTCAACTGCTTTGATGTGACGTAAAGGACACTGTACCTGTTACACAACAGTGATGATAAAAGGTTCCAAAGACTGACATGTTCCATAGAGGGATAGTGTCATGCTCATGACATATGGTTAAGGTAACACATCTATATATCCAGAAATCTCCACTGCAATAACTGAGGAACCAAATTAGTGGTGATATTTCACCTCACCATGTTTGAAACCAAACAATATTCCCCAGCTTCTCTCTAACTGGAAAGTCTAAGGAAGATAGCATCTCTTTTTTGAAAATCCTACAGAGAAGCTATCTGTGCCTGACTTATTCCTGTATGTTTGTTTTCAGAGTTTTGGCTTTACGATTTATTTAATCAATTCATTATCTTCTTTATGGTTTTAAAGTTAGTTTGGGATTTCTTTGGGAAGAAATCAATACAGAAAAACTATAGGCACATAACTAATATTTTAAATTAGTAGAGAAAGGAGAAGTGGAAATACGGTACATCTTAAGTCCCTAGAAAAAATATCTCAGTTGCAAAGAATAATAAGAGATCATAATTTTAGCTGTTTTCCCCAAACCCTATTTTTAATTACTTATATATTATATATTACGTGGTGGCTCAGTGGGTAAGATGCCAGGCTTGTCGATCGGAAGACCGCAAGTTCGGAGGTTCGAATCCCTAGCTCCGCATGACGGAGTGAGCTCCCGCACTCGCCCCAGCTCTTGCCAACCTAGCAATTCGAAAGCATGCAAATGCAAGTAGATGAATAGGTACCACTTTGGTGGGAAGGTAACAGTGTTCTGTGCGTGTCATGTGGGCCACATGACCGTGGAAGCATCTTCCGATGACACTGGCTCTTTGGCTAACAAACGGAGATGAGCACCGGCCCCTAGAGTTGGACACGACCGCGCAACTGTGCGGGGGGAACCTTTACCTTATATTAGTTCAGACATGGGCAGAAATATGATTTATAAACTGAAATAATAAATAACAAAATGGAAAAAAATGGTGTTCTGCAGTATGATTTTGGACAATCAGCTTGGCCATTTTTTTTTCTTCAGTGTCTTGGTCACAGGTGGTGTTTGAAGCTTAGTCTTTTGAATAGATACAGGAAGAATTTTTTTAAAAAATAGGAAGACAAATATATTATTTAATATCTGGACAGTCAGGATTATAAATCACTCCAGGCTGTTTTACATTTTGAGTCTGATATAATCCATTAGTCTGAATAACAAAATGCAAGCACTTTAAAGAAAAACACGCAAAAGCATATAGATATTCCTTTTCCGTCTGTGAAAGTTCAACCATGGAATGAATCTGCACCAAAGACAAAGTCTGCCAAGGCTTTCAAAAGTTAAGATAAATTTTACTGCAACTTTTTAATGCTGAGAAGGTACATAACTATAACAAATATAAATAGGGCTAAGTAATGGATTGAGGGTCATATATTTGTAGATAACCCCAAGGCTTGCAAGTAATTCAATCATTACCTCTAATACTAGAAATTGAGAAAAAATTGTACAAAAAAATAACTTTAAACCTTTTGTATTGTCGAAGGCTTTCATGGCCGGAGTTCAATGGCTGTTGTGGGTCTTCCGGGCTGTGTGGCCGTGTTCTGGAAGTTGTGGTTCTTAACGTTTCGCCAGCATCTGTGGCCAGCATCTTCAGAGGGCAGGAGCACAGATAGAAGATTTTGCTTCTATCTGTGCTCCTGCCCTCTGAAGATGCTGGCCACAGATGCTGGCGAAACGTTAAGAACCACAACTTCCAGAACACGGCCACACAGCCCGGAAGACCCACAACAGCCTTTAAACCTTTTGTTCACCTGTGAATCTTGTTTCCAAATACTTAACTTACTGAATTAAGTCTATGATATTTTAAATAATTATATGTGCCATCTTGTGAAATTTATAGATTTCAATCACAGTCCTGTGAGTATAAAATCTGTCATATAATAATGAATAAACTATTCATAATCTCTATCAAATATGCTTAACAATTATTTACTGAGAACTTGATTAAAAAGGGATTAAATTTTAAAGGATTCTGCGAAGAGTAAATTAATGGATTTCAAACATTTAAAAAAATAATTGAACACACACACACACCCCTTTGAATAAAGCTTTAACAAAGAGTTAGCATCTAGAATTTCCTCTTTTTTAATTAGGAAACTTCTTTGGTAAAAATATTTTAGAAAAACCATGCCCTTTAAATACATGTGTGCAAATGTTTCTGCAGTATGTCTATGCATATATATGTATTAAAAATCAGTATATAAGTTAGGAAACAAACTAATGGATGCTTTATAAGGTAAGAAAAATGAACATTACATATTTGACAATGATGAATTTTCTTCCTGGTCATTCAGGAATTTTATTGATTTATATTTTATTTTTAAGCACAAAATAAATAGACACATTCTAGAATTGATCAGGGATTCTATTGAGTCTGGCTTTTTTGCTATGACATATCATAATTATGAACATATTTTCTATGATAGAATGTCCAAAGAAATGTTTTAAAAATAATTCAACTCCCACATTGATTTAGCCCTAGCATTTAGTGTTTAAAATGTGGTAGTGTCTGCTTTTATTTATTTTTTGACCTGTTTGGTCCTTTTCCTCCTTTGACCTCCTTCGACCTTTTCCTCCTGTAAGACTGCAGTAGTTGGCCATAAAAACATAATGGACCACAAATAGAGAAATCAGTATGCATCACAAAAACTTGCTCTCTCCTTCCCGTTAGGGCAGGAAAAAAAATCTAGTAAACAATTCTTTACATTCTTAAAATGCTTTATCTTAAAAGTATAACATCATCACAACAGATAATTGCAAACAGCCATAGAATTATGGAGAATTCCTGGTCAAGGATATCCTATAGTACAAGGGTTGGAAACTGCGGCTCGCGAGCCACATGCGGCTCTTTGGCCCCTTGAGTGTGGCTCTTGTGCGGGTTCTCTTGGGAACATCAAAGGTCTGCAGAAGGGCAGGGCGCTGCCCACAGGCGGTCTTGGTCTTCCCGTACCGGATCAGGTCCTGAAAGAGCCCGGCGAGATTGACCGAGAGAGCCACGGGCGGAGCTTTCAGAGGCGGTGCTCGCAGAGCCAGCAGCGTGGTGAAGAAACAAGCGGACAAAGCCAGCCACACCTTGGCCAACATTTCCCCCACTGCGCAGATGCCGAGCCCACCAATCGTTCCCCTCCGCTTCCCGCTCAACTAAGTCAGAGCCATCTGTGGGAGCAGCCCCGGGAGAAGGTTGCACTCCACCGCCACCATCCGCGCCCATTCCGGTAACTAATCGCTGCCTGGCTGTGAACACTCCCTTCGCCCTGCCAGCCAGCATCAGCAGCCTCCCCTTCTCCTTCCCTCCGCCCCCCCCTCGCTTGCATGGAGAGGGAGAATGGTGGAGAGAGAGAAAGGAGCCACGTCCCCGACCGGATCCTCCCCGTTCCTGGGGCTGCACCTCGCCTCGCCCCCGTTTCAGGTACTGGAGTTTTCCCCATCTCAGCTACCCCCGGGCAGAGACTCAAACACAAAAGCGGGCTGGTCGAGAGCAGAACTGGGTGGCATCTGTGGATCCCCCCCCCGCAAAGATTGCGAAGGCACAGAGGAGCTGGCCGAGGGGGCGGGGAAGAAGATCCCTGGTTGCAATCAGGAAAGGAGCAGATTGTGGGAGGCTTTGTCTCCAAGGCGCTGTAAGGGAGCGAAGGACAGGCAGAGGAGAAGATCAGGGAAGTGGACTTGTCTCCGAGCAATTAACTCGGATATTATACAATGCTGGTGGCGGGTGGGGTGGGGTAGGGTGGGGAGCTGCAGCTACATTTTGCCACCCAAAATTGTTTTCAAGGCTCCCGCCCACAAACCCTGCCCCCAGTAAGTGCAATTGGCTCCTGCCTGCAAACCCCGACCCCTTCCACGCAATTGGCTCCCACCCACAAACCCCGCCCCCTTCCACGCGATTGGCTTCCACCCACAAACCCCGCCCCCTGGCCCTCGAGTGATGTTATAAATGTTATAAATGTCAAAATGGCTCCTGGCATAAAAAAGTTTGCCGACCCCTGCTATAGTACAACCATTTAACATGTTTTAAGACATAGGAAGGCATGTAAATGTGTTAACAAAGCAGTTGCCTGGAGCAAGGAGCAAGGAGAAGTTTCAAGAATGAGTGTTGGGTTGCAAAAACTCTAATTCAACATCAGTGGGGTGTCACAGCAAGTCAAGACTAATGGAGAGGTGAAAACTCTGTTACAGGAATTTGGAAGATTTCTGTGACCCCGCTTCTGAAGAACTCTCATAGAATTTAGAAAGAACTGCTTCAATAGAAGTGAGAAATGATATTTTGCATAGGAAAAAGAACGGCTGTTTCTTTAACTCTTTGCTGATTTACAAGTTTCCAGTGTGACTCTGGATTATCCTTCAGACCTATTTTCAGAATACTTTCAGCAATGTATTCTAAAAAGAGCCAGTACATTTTAAGTATCTGAATGCAGTAACTGACTCCCTTCACACTCACCACTAAACTAAAGAAGCTCATACAAACTTGTGGGTATAACTGAAAATGAGCTTCCAGGAAAATAAATGCTATAATTGCAAAGTAGCAACTGAGAACACAACATGGAGTTTTCTTGCAATTTCTTAATTTTTACCATACCAGAACTGTTCCTTTTCATGGCTGGTATTTGCTTGGTGATGTTGACAGAAATCATATGGCTAGATTCCTCGTATAACCTTTCTAAGGCACAGAAAAGCCTTCAGAAATTTTTTTTTAAGCTATCATATTTGTATATGTCTATCAACCTTAAGTGGAAATGTGCATGCCATTTCATTCTGCTTATGACAAATTGGAAAAAAATTAACATTCTCAGTACTTTCTGTAAACCTAATTTCTTTGTCATTTGCTTAGATGCATTGCACCTATTCTTAGGATATATCCAGAGTACTGAAAAAATAATCAAGGGACTGAACAGATTCCTAGTATTCAAATGAACTTTATCTCACATTATTTGTGAACAAGATTAATCTTGACCTCATCCTTGCCCTCCAGATGTTTTGGACAATTCCTACCATCACTGTGTTCATAAAAAGCCACAATACAGTATTTTTTTAAAAAGCCAACAAACAATGGTACAGTATTTTAAATATTTTCCATTCAAGTGCAGGTTTCACTTGTTTGCATCCCTTTTTTGTTTTTGCATTGATTGATTGATTGATTGATTGATTGATTATGCGCATCAACTCTGTGTCAACTTTTAGCAACCACATGGACTTTATCCAGGATGCTTTCATTACTTGATATTTATTTATTTATTATTCGAATTTATCACCGCCCATCTCTACAACAGTAGACTCTGGGCGGTTTACAACAATATCATAAAAACAATTAAAACCTATACATCTAAAATCCACTATAATAATAAATAGAAAAATCCAAAGATGGTAAGTTCTTAAAAGGAGGGTATTACTAAGCCAACCATCCCCAGGAGGAACTATTATTTCCTTCGTTCCAAGCAAGGCGGCAGAACCAGGTCTTTAAAGACTTCCTGAAGGCCAGGAGCAAGGGCGCCCATCTCACCTCTGGGGGCAAGATATTCCACAGGGCGGGTGCTATCGCAGAGAAGGCACACCTCCTGGACCCCACTAGATGGAATTCTTTTATTGATGGGGTCTGAAGCATGCCCTCCCTGCATGATCGGGTGGGGAGGGTAGATGTGGTTGGGATAAGACGGTCCCTCAGGTACCCTGGTCCCATGCCATGCAGGGCTTTAAAGATGATAACCAACACCTTGAATTGGACCCGGAAGCAAACTGGTACCAAATGCAGCTCACGGAGTAGCGGTGTTACATGTGCTGATCTTATAGCACCCAGAACTACCCGTGCAGCCGCATTCTGGACCAGTTGAAGCTTTCGGATACTCTTCAAGGGTAGCCCCATGTATTGCGCATTGCAGTAATCTATATGGGAGATGACAAGGGCATGAGTGACTGTTCGGAGGGCCTCCTGATCCAGGAAGGGGCGCAACTGGCATACAACCTGAAGCTGTGCAAAGGCCCTCCTGGCCACGACTGCCACCTGCTCCTTGAGCAGGAGTCGTGAGTCCAGGAGGACCCCAAAGTTTCGCACTGAAGCTGAACGGGGCAGTGCCACATCCAGAGTTAAGGATGACATTATCCTGGAAGTCGAGAGGCCATCAATCCACAGCCACTCCACCTTACCAGGGTTCAGCTGAAGCCTGTTGTTCCCCATCCAGGCCCCTACAGCCCATAGGCACTGAGATAGGGTGTCGGCTGCAACACTTACTTCACCCGGGACGGAGATATACAACTGGGTATCATCAGCATACTGGTGATACCTCATCCCGTGGTGATGGATGATCTCTCCCAGCGGCTTCATGTAGATGTTAAATAGGAGAGAGAACCGAACCCTGCGGCACCCCACACAAGATCTCTCCTCTCCTATTACCACCGATTGGGAGCGGTCCCGGAGGAAGGAGGCGAACTAGTGTAAAACTACGCCGCCCACCCCCAACTCCCTGAGCCATCCCAAAAGGATACCATGGTCGATGGTATTGAAAGCTGCTGAGAGGTCCAAGAGAGCAAGAATGGATGCACTCCCTCCATCTCGCTCCCGCCAGAGATCATCCATAAGCGCGACCAATGCAGTCTCCACCCCATATCCCGGCCTGAAACCTGACTGAAAGGGGTCTAGATAATCCGTTTCATCCAGAATCCTCTGGAGTTGCAGCGCCACCACCTTCTCAACCACCTTTCGCAAAAAGGGAAGGTGGGAGACAGGACGAAAGTTGTTTAAAACAGTGGGGTCCAGGGAAGGCTTCTTGAGGAGGGGGTGCACCAGCGCCTCCTTAAAGACCGCCGGAAACACCCCCTCCCCCAAAGATGTATTAATCATCGCCTGGACCCAACCACATGTGACCTCCCGGGCTGACTTTACCAGCCAGGAGGGACACGGGCTAGATGACAAGTGGTGGCATTTACAATCCGGAGGATCCTGTCTACTTCATCAGGCCCAACAGGATCAAACTGTTCCCAGATAACAGGGTAAGTATGTACCTCTGGCATCTCCCCAGATTGTGCCTCACACTTAGAGTTTAACTTGGAATGAATCTGAACAATTTTGTCTTGCAGATGCTCAGCAAACTCTTCCGACCGGCCCTGTAAATGGGTCGCCAAGTCCATCCGACCCAGAAGGGATCTAGTAATCTTAAACAGGGTCGTCGGGTGGCATTATGCAGATGCAATAAGAGTGGAGAAATATTCACGTTTTGCCTCTCTTACCGCCACAAGGTAGGCCCTAATAGCGGTTCTAGATTGTGTCCGGTCAGATTCAGTCTTCGTCTTCCTCCAGCGGTGCTCCAGACGTCTCTTAATCCTCTTAAAAACTCTCAACTCCTCCGTGAACTACGGGGAGTGACGGGTCGAACGAGGCAAGAGAGGTTGCATAGGCGCAATCCTGTCCAAGGCCCCAGCCGCCTCGGTGGCCAGGACCTCCGCTGGACTGTGCAGATCTTCATGTATAACCCCCAGCTCCCTCTGAAACCTCATTGGGTCCATAAGTCACCGGGGGCGGACCAATCTAATAGGTCCCAAATTGATATTGATAATAGATAATTGATATTGATATTGTATATCCATGTTATTTCCTGGGTAAAATATAGGAGTCATTTATAATTTCCTTCCTCTGCGAATTATGAAACGATACTTTGCCATTGTCACTAAAGTGATTGTCCACCTCCAGCATTCTTCTATATTGCTGCTGTCTGATATAGGTGCCTGGTTGCTTTTGCTGGGAAGCTGCAATGACCTCCATGCTTGGGAGTATGTACTTTTGTACCAATCAAAGAGAATATCTGTACCTCAGGGTTGAACTGTGGAATCCTTGGTGCTCTCTAAGCTTGGTTGTTTTCTTGAAGATGTATATATTTATATATGCAGATGTATATAAACAGAGAGCAAACCCCACTCCCTTCGAGCACTGAACATGTTGCCTAGTCTGGCAATGAAACATCTGCAAGAAACAACCAAGCTCAGAAAGCACCAAGGAGTCCACAGTATATACTTTTGGCTTACAGTCCTGGTGTTCTTTGCTTACCCCTCCCAGGAATACCTCCTATCCCCCCATCATGATGGTTTACCCATAATAAATCTTTGTATACTCATAAGAAACTCATTTTGGCACTACTAGATCCTAAATAAAAGGCAAACTTTCCTTTCAGTTGAGTACAACTCTTGGAAACTTCATGGACATATCCATATTCTATTGGCTATTTTTAAAGCTTTCCTGTCTACTATACAGCTGTGGAATTTCCCATGCAATACTAATAAAATCTTTTCCTACTTAAGGTTTTTTGGTGTGTGTGATCAGCTAGGGTTGCCTAGATACTGCCACTTTGTCAGGCAGATACTCAATAGAAAATGTAATATACTAGCACAATCTGCATACAGAAGTACACTTATATTCATGCCTTCAACTAGCACACCTGTTACATCATGAAAAGCATTCTTTACACATTTATCCATGAATACATGATACAGCCAATGAGACACCATCCATTTCTCTCTTACTCCCTGTTCAGTGTTGAACTATTTGCCAAGATATTTATTTAATTTTATGCAGAATTTCTTAAATGTTCTGTTTACTTCTATTATGTACTGTTCTTACCGCATTTAGCAACTCCATATTTGGCAAACAATTATATAATTCTATTTACCTTTGTATACTTCTCGATGTATCTCAAAAAACAACAACAACCCACCTCCCCTTCACTCTCCAATAGTTTGCAGAAGGTTCAACCATATTACAGCTAATTTGGAAAAAAAATCACTTCAGTGTTAACATCATGAAAATGCTGTAATCTGGTTTTACTTTCACACTCATGCTGAATCCTCATATGAATGTGCCCCTATGTTCAACAGGCCAAAGAATGCAAGAAACACTCAAGTAAACAAGTTTTGACAATTAGTTTTAAATGTTGAGAAAAGTTGTTGTTTGAATGTTAAACTATTAATAAAAAATGAGTTCTTCAAACATTATTCAATATACTTGGAGCTAAATCTTTGGGAAATGATTGTGCATAATGGATAAAACTGCATGTGGGAGGAAAAAAAACACGTATATATTGGAAAATATAATATATAAAATGTGTGACTGGTGAATGTGTTAAAACAGACAGCTATAGCATTTGAAGTCAGAGGTGTACTTTGTACTAAAACAGTTTTCAATTTATCACTAGCTTACTTTCTTCCAGCATATATGGTCTTCAGGACAAGATGTATCAGTACTGAGACAGAACTCTGTATTTTACTAATGAACATGTTATTTAAAAAAATAAGAATAAACTCTTGTATCATAGTCAGTAAAATGAGTTCCACTATTCTGTTCCATTTAGCATTGTCTGCACTGTGAATTGAATTTGATAAAATACAAGTATTACCTTTGTCCAGAATTCTCTTGTATTTGCCCATAGTTGGTATTTAACAATACCTTGGAAAGTGTCCTGCTTAATCATCTGTGCCTTTGCTTGAATAATCTGCAATGTATGCTGGTATTTCTGCAAGTGTAAGTCACAAAGGGGGTGTATCTGAAGGAGCACTGAGACTTGAAATTCTAAACCACACAAATGCCTAGTGAAAATTCTAGCCTCCAAATCTAAGCTTTGCCAAAAATGAATGAAGTCCTATATTTAAACAAAGTCTTTCAGGTCACATTATTTTGCTCACAAGAGCACTACTTTATCCATCTCATTTGCTTCAGTGGAAATGTAACAACACTTGACAATAGTAGGAGAGGGGGTCTTTCTCTCGTAAAATGACTCACGACAAAACTGCACATAACCCTCTGTTCTTTTGAGGCTGGGAATTGGAAGACTTTTGCTCACCTCCCTCATTATCCTTGTTATCAGCACAGGAGGTTTCCATAGCAACATTGCATCCAGGCCCTCTCCAGCCGGTCTGGCAGACACACTGCCAGCTGTTCTGACCGAGTGTGCATCTCCCATTGCCATTGCACAAATCAGGGCAGCCATCTGGTTGAAGAAATGAAGAAGATGAGTTCAAGTATTACTGATTTGCACGAAGATTCTATGCTGTAGGCACATTAGACAACATTACTGTGCACCCAAAAAGAAAGCTAAAGACTGTATCAGGTGGGCTTGTTGATGGAAGGGACATCATTTTTGCTTTGAAGTTGACTAAGCAGAAGAGAATCTATGAAAATTACAGTATACAGTATGTAGTCCTCCTTGCCAACAAACTGTCTTTAGGATCTATTTTAGAGATTAAGGCTTCTTCTAATAGTTATACTTTGTTTCTATTATCTTTAAATAACTATTTAACATAACATCTTGCTAATTCTTTATAAATATGATGGATTTCCCCCATGGACGAAGCTACTTTGTGGTTTGAACTGCTATGTCACTGTATAAATTAATAGGAAACAGGGGTAATTTAAATAAAAGGTACTATAATCCATGGTCATTCTTGTTATTTCAGATAAGATTACTACACGTTTACAAAAAAAGTCTGCAATATAAACAGATCTGAGCATAAATTTGAATTTTCTAAAAGATATGGTAGAAAACATGAAACATGCCCTGTTCTTTCACTTTCTTAAATGCAAATTTCATTGTTGGAGTAATGGTTATTCATCATAGGCCCTTAATTAGATTAAACTGGATTTAAATTCACAGATACTTAATTTTCAGACAATATTTCATAAAGCACTACCAACAGCAAAAAACAACTATTTCTGATTATTCAGAAATAATCATGCTTATATCAAAGTAAGGAAGGACATAAAGGTTCCATTTGCTGAAATCTCATTCATAAATTAGAAGCAAAATTTCCCAAGTAATCTGTATGCTGACTGCATAATTTTTTGGGTAGCAGTCTATATGGGTAAGAGCTGTTCCTGCTGTAGTAGTTATCTAGATTTCTGCAGCCCAGATATGGTAGTCGTAGCACCAGAATGCCTATTTTTGCTCTCAGTGACCTGTAAAACAAGTGGTACTGGCTTAACATGGTTAACTTTTAAATAAAATAATAAATAAAATAAAATAATAAAATAAAATAAAATAAAATAAATAATAAAATAAAATAAAATAAAATAAAATAATAAAATAAAATAAAATAAATAAAATAAATAAAATAAATAAAATAAATAAAATAAAATAAAATAAAATAAAATAAATAAAATAAAAAATAAAATAATAAAATAAAATAAAATAATAAAATAAAATAAAATAAAATAAAATAAAATAAAATAAAATAAAATAAAATGATTCATGCCATTCCGACTATATTAAATCAGAATATCCATGGATAAAAACAGCAATGGCAATCAGCATCCTGAAGGTAAATTATCTCAAGAGATAAAAGAACCAAATCTTATTCATTAAAAGAAATAGGGAAAGAGAGGAGTAAGAAACAGGAGCAGCTATACAATTAAACTGTTCCAGTCTTAGTCCTACAGAGTTTTTTTTAAAACTACCTCTCCGGTTGTATTCTGCTTTGCAACATGTATTATTTCCCAACCTAGTCCTTTCTTTCAGGGCAGAGTGCTTCATTTCAGAGCTGTTGCTAGACCCAAGCAGGATAAAGGGATTTAATTAGATCTAATAGCATCTTTAAAAGGCTGCCCATTCAAAACAACAAATAAATATGTGGCAAATCTTTTACCTTTACACACACCTAAAGTTACAAATAACTACCTTGCAACTGCAGTGGGAGTAAAGGAAAGGGTATCTGTTCCCTAAGACTGACATATTTCTGGGAAATCCTTTTCAGAAACACTAACTGATGATTGCAAGGGCACTATTTTTCTTGACCAAACATTTCATGACTTGATGTTCCTCGCACACTTATCTTCCTGAAGCCAATTATTATTCCCCACAGGATTGTTTGCATCCCATGACACAAACAGTGTAGTAAAGTTCTTTAACTCCCATTTCCCATCATCCTTTCACTTGTATTCTTGTACCCTTTTTAAAAAAGATTAAAAATAGCCCGCTAAGTCTGATCTCAGTTGAAGCAAACTTTGTGGATGCTTAGAAAGCTAACCGGAGATATTCTTTTTCAAAGGCACTTTCTTTTCTCTACTCATATGTAGAGAAACTTCTCTAGCCCCCTTCCCCTCAAATAATCTATGGCTGGGGAAACTCAGAAATCCTTGCTTGTTTGTTTCTTTGCTTTGCTTCCTAAGTATCTGCACTCAGGACACTCAAATTGAGAATGTGGGCCAACTGCTGTAATAATTAAGAGGCAGGGACCTTCCACTGATTTCTGCATGAATCTGGAAATTCAAAAAAGTCCCTAGGACATGCTTTGGAATGAAGCTTCTATCATTTAGTGCTAAGGTCTAAGAAAATGTGTTTGTGTCTCATCACCATTGTGTACAAAGATCGTTAACACCCTGAAACAAATTCAAGGAGGTCCCCCCATATCAAAAGTCCTCAAGAATGGGATTTAAAAGCTGATACCCATTGGAAAAGACAGCTGAGTATATAGAATCATCCTAAACAGATAGCCAGTTGCAAATAACAGATGGCACACTTATGTACCAAGACTACCTCTTCCTAGCACACTTACTCCAAAGTCTGCACCATCATCAAATGGACATGTGGACTAACAACTAATTTTCCCAAACTTGCACAGGAGAAGTGGTATCACAGTGATTTTGTAAAGGCACAATTCCACACAAAGGCCATTAGCCAGGGTCTTTATGCAGGAGGAGATCAGCTTGAGGACAAGGACTGGGATTGGTCTCTCCAGCACTAGTGCAATGAATTAAATTATTTCAATGCAATAAATCAATCTCGCATCATGCGGCCACATGACCGTGGAAGCTCTTTGGACAACGCTGGCTCTTCGGCTAACAAACAGATATGAGCACCGGCCCCTAGAGTCGGACACGACGGCACAAATGTGCAGGGGGAACCTTTACTAATAAATCAATACTGGGACAACCCCCACAATAGTGGATGCAGTTTTTCTAGAAAGACCTGTCCAATGAAGCAAGTGCTCAGCTCTGGCAGAAATTTAATCCTAGTGTAGGCAAGGAAAAAAAAAGAAAAAGAGGGGCGTGGTGGCTCAGCGGGTAAGACGCCAGGCTTGTTGATCGAAAGATTGCAAGTTCGGAGGTTCGAATCCCTAGTCCCGCGTGACGGAGTGAGCTCCCGCACTCACCCCAGCTCTTGCCAACCTAGCAATTCGAAAGCATGCAAATGCAAGTAGATTAATAGGTACCACTTCGGTGGGTAGGTAACAGCATTCCACGCGTGTCATGTGGCCACATGACCGTGGAAGCGTCTTCGGACAACGCTGGCTCTTTGGCTAACAAACGGAGATGAGCACCGGCCCCTAGAGTCGGACACGACTGCACAAATGTGCGGGGGGAACCTTTACCTTTTTTTAGGCAAGGAAAAAATAGGAGGAACAGGAATTGCTTGGGGGACAACCTTCTGAGAAAAACCATGTAACAGAATAAAAGAAACCAATCAAATTTGCAGCAAGGCATGAGTGAGTTCCCATATTATCTAAGGGAGTAAAGTATATATTGGAGGTTAAACCATGGGATGAATATTTTAAATAGGCTAAAATATAGGGGAGAATAATTAAAGCCAGTGATGGAAGAGTTTCAGACTTAAAGTTAGAAATTTATTCTAAAATTGTAGGTTATGGGAAAATACTCACTTTCAAATTTTGATGGAGGAAAATGATTTTAAAGCTCTCTAAAAGGAGGAATGTTAAAGGATCTTCATTTCTTTCCTTTAAAATTCAACTGATATTTAAAACATGGAGTCTCTTTTCAAAGGAGCAAGGGTTATGACTGGTAAAAATGGAATTCTCCGCATTTGTTTAAAAAGTATGATGAATATGCAAACTCCCACAATTGAGCAAAAGGGACCACAGATCTGCAGGATGCAGCAAGGCTGAATATTAGGTGGAAAAATAAAAGGTAAAAGAGTGTAACTGGTTAACACCTTGGTGAAAGATGCATAGCAGAATTAAGGGAAAACGTATGAGTCTCCATATAATGCTACATTCAGAATTTCATTGGGACAGTTTTCTTTTGGTCTGGGCTGTATTCATGCCACAAGAAGCATCAACTATTTTAGCTAGATCATGTATACTGCCATAAGAGGCCAAGCGTGACATAGTCTATGCCAGCCTTTCTCAACTTTTTGACCCTGGAGGAACTCTTGAAATGTCTATGAAGGTTCTCAGTCATCCAGGTGGAATTGTCTGTAGCTTGAATCATGTCAACTGGATTTCTATTTTCTCAGTGGAAACGTTTCGCTCCTTATCCAAGGAGCTTCTTCAGTCTGAGCAAAGTTGGTAAGGGAATCCTAAATATGATATTTATTTAAATAAATATTTAGGATTCCCTTACCAACTTTGCTCAGACTGAAGAAGCTCCTTGGATAAGGAGCAAAACGTTTCCACTGAGAAAATAGAAATCCAGTTGACATGATTCAAGCTACAGAGAACTCTTGAAATGTTTTCCAGGCCTCGAGGAACCCCTGCACATTCAGGCTCAAATATAGGCCAGAAGTTAAAAAATTATTATATTCCTTTCATGCGTAGGCCTGTATATATGCATTAACAGTGTTCTTAAACTGAAAATAAAGAATAAAACTTACCTGTTTAATGTGAAGTTCCCCGAATTTGAAATAATTTTTTAGATAAATTGTGATCTCCCAGGAAACCCCTAGTGATCTCTCACAGAATCCTAGGGTTCCATGGAACCCTGGTTGAGGAACCCTGGTCTATGCACTTGAAAGGCGCATGCATGAAAGGACCAAGACCATAAACAGGCAGGTTATTAATTTTCAGGTGTTACTCATGCAATGATGCTAAACCAAAAGGTTATCTTGCCCTTCATTCTCCTCACCCATTTCTACTTGTAAGGTATTTGCAGCCACAATAAATACACATTCTCTATCATCTTTAACAGTGATAACCCCCTCTCTAGGTTGAAATTAACTAGCAGTATATTGGACACAGCCCATAGTTATGAGTCAGCACATATCCTTCCTCCAATTGCACATGAGGTGCCACAAGTGGAGTACTTTCTGTTGGCAGCAGGCAAACCTGGGTTGCTGAAGAGGCTACAAGAGAGGGCTGGGAATTGACAGTTTGTGGGGCTTGTGGGAATGCTCAGTAATAGTTCCATTTTGGTAGGTAACAGATTTTCTTTCAAATATTTTGTTTTAGTTCTCTATACAAAGGGCCATCTAACTTCCTAGGGTTATTCCAAGAGAGAGTATGAGTCCTCTCCTGGTGAAAATTAACAAAAATGTAATTTCTTAGGCCTTATAATTCCTGCTTCTATTAATATTTATATGTTTGAAATGATAATATTTCAGTGTAATCGATCAATGGGGACATTTTCTACTTGTTCTGGCTGTGCACATATTGTTTCTAATGAAGCACTTCAAAACAATACAATTTGTGCAGCTATGAGGTCTGTCACTCTTTGGTCACTCCAAGAAAGACATAATAGGATCACTGCTTGGCTCCTTCCAGCATACTACTTTCCCATATGCCATTTGCCAATGGTTTCCGCTACATCTTAACAAGGCAATGAACCACAAGCCCATTTACTAGTTAGAGGCACTGACATAAAAAAGAAACCCACTCCCCCATGATGGGAATGTTGATTCTATTCAGAAAGGACCACTTTGTGGACATGTATATAAATGTCCATCAAAAGCCACAAACCCATACCATTATGGATCTCTTTGACAGCAGATACGCTTCTTGATTGGAAACATATTCATCTGAGCATCTGCAGGATAAAATCGCTCAGATTCATTCCAAGTTGAACTCTAAGTGTGAAGCACAGTCTGGGGAGATGCCGAGGGAACGTCCTTACCCTGTTACCTGGGAACAGTTCAATCCTGTTGTACCTAAGGAAGTGGACAGGATCCTCCGGATTGTAAGGGCCACCACATGTCATCTAGACCTATGCCCTTCCTGGCTGGTACAGGCAGCCCAGGAGGAGACATGTGGTTGGGTCCAGGTGATAGTTAATACATCCTTGGGGGAGGGGGTGTTTCCAGCTGCTTTTAAGGAGGCTCTGGTACACCCCCTCCTCAAGAAACCATCACTGGACCCTACTGTATTGGACAATTTTTTCCTGTCTCCCACCTCCCCTTTTTGGGGAAGGTGGTTGAGAAAGTGGTGGCATTGCAACTCCAGAGGATCCTGGATGACACGGATTATCTGGACCCCTTCCAGTCAGGTTTCAGGCCAGGATATGGGGTAGAAACTGCATTGGTCACACTTACAGATGATCTCTGGCAGGAGCGGGATGGAGGGAGTGCATCCGTCCTGGCTCTTCTTGACCTCTCAGCGGCATTCGATACCATCAACCATGGTATCCTTTTGGGATGGCTCAGGGAGTTGGGGGTGGGCGGCGTAGTTCTGTGCTGGTTCACCTTCCTCCAGGGCCAGTCCCAATCAGTGGTAATAGGAGATGAGAGATCCAACCCTCGCCCCCTCTCCTGTGGGGTTCCACAGGGTTCGGTTCTCTCCCCTCTCCTATTTAATATCTACATGAAACTGCTGGGTAAGATCATCCGTCACCACGGGATGAGGTATCATCAATATGCAGATGATACTCAATTATATATCTCCATCCCAGGTGAGGTAAGAGATGCAGTGGCTACCCTTTCTCAGTGCCTGGGGGCTGTGGGGGGCTGTATGGGGAACAACAGGCTTCGACTGAACCCTGGCAAGACGGAGTGGCTGTGGATTGATGGCTCCTGTGGATCCATAAAGTTATCATCTTTAGTTCTGGATGGGGTTGCACTACCCCATTCAGACCTAGTGCGGAATCTGGGGGTTCTTCTGGACTCACGGCTCTTGCTCGAAGAGCAGGTGTCAGCCTTGGCCAGAAGGGCTTTTGCACAACTTCATGCTGTGCGCCAGTTACGCCCTTTCCTAGATCAGGATGCCCTCCGTACGGTCACTCACGCCCTGGTCATCTCCCACATAGATTGTTGCAATGCGCTCTACATGGGGCTACCCTTGAGGTAGAAGCTTCAACCGGTCCAGAATGCAGCTGCATGTGCAGTTATTGGTGCCCCAAGATCAGCACATGTGACACCTCTGCTGCAACAGCTGCACTGGGTACCCGTGTGCTTCCGGGTCCAATTTAAGGTGTTGGTTATCACCTTTAAAGCCCTACATGGCATGGGACCAGGCTACCTGAGGGACCGTCTCATCTCCATAACATCAAACCGTCCCACTTGGTCATGCAGAGAGGGCATGCTGCAGACCCCATTGGTAAGGGAATTTCACCTGGCGGGGTCTAGAAGGCGGGCCTTCTCTGCGGTGGCGCCCGCCCTTTGGAACATTCTACCGCTGGAGGTGAGGCAGGCCCCATCGCTCCCGGCCTTCAGAAAGAACTTAAAGACCTGGTTCTGCCGCCTTGCTTGGGATGGGGGGGGGGACAGTTCCTCCTGGGGATGGCTGGTGCCATAGAGCCCTTTTAAATACAAGCTCATTGCCTCTTGGATTTTATATTTATTTTAATTATGATTGTATTATATGTTATTTTAATTGTTTGATTTTTTGTAAATCGCCCAGAGTCCCCCTAAGGGGAGATGGAGCAGTGATATAAATCGAATTATAAATAAATAAAATAAATAAATTCAGTAGGATCCCAGATTCACATTAAATCTGCTGAGGCTGGGTGATCAGATTCTGTATGAAAACCTGGCTAATGCTGTATTAGCAATATTAGCATTCTGAAGTGGGACTTCTGTAAGGAACTTTATTCGCATCTCATTGCAAAGTGAGACTAATAATTGAGAGAGGCATTGAAGGAGAGGCTATGGGTCTCTATATAACATCTTAGACATCAAGGAAAATACTGTTTCAAAATGCTTTGTTGGAAGCATTCCCCACAATATTTGTGAGCCTAGAGCCACATGTTCCTGGGAAATAACAAACAGGGCCAGGTGTTGATGATAATATTTTCCTTCTGGAAGGTGAGCATCAATAACAGATACAAATATAGCCTATAAGTTCTAAATTCTAAATCAATCAATCACCAATTCTGGATGAGTTCAGGAACATGAATGTGCTCTGGTCTGCTATTGCCCAGTTCTTCACTGGGACCATAATCCCATACCATCTCCATGACCCATGACCCAATAATCTTTCTATGACTTATTTTTTGAAGACAACCCTAAGTTGATCATGCGTCTGCACCATACTTTGGGTCTTGCATGCGATTGCTCACTTAGCCTTTTAGAACTGCTCTGATTTTTCACAACTACTTTCACTTGTTTTCTCCCTACGAACCAGGAAAATTTGATTTCATATTATCTTCAGATACATTTATTGGATGACTGGATGTAGGTGCCAGCTTATAGCTGATTAGTAGCATAAAACCGATTAAGAAATAGATAATTATAGCAATCAGATACTGGTGGATAGACAATTTTTAATCCCTGATATCATTGAAACATTTTTGGAGCAAGGCAAAAAAATGGAGAGCTAATGTTGGTATTCTATCAGTACTGTCCCTCTGATCACTCTTTTGCTCACTTAGCCTTTTAGTACTGCTATGATTTTTCTTTGTACAGTACATGAGTGGAGAGTTGCGGCGTGGGTTGGAAAGGGCACACGGGGGTGTGGCATGGGTTGGGAAGGGTGCGTGGGGGTGTGCAGGAGTTTGTGAAATGTGCTGTGTGGGTTGGGAAGGGCATGCGGGAGCGTGGCACTGGTTGGGAGGGTGCGCAGGGGTGTGGTGCGGGTCGGGAAGGGTCGGGAAGGGTGCACAAGCAGCTGGCAGAGTATGAGCACAAAGGGGCTGGGGAGGGTGCGTGGGTGGAGGAGACTTACCCCAACTACTTGCAACCTTCCCTGCTGGCTTCCCCATTGACTTTCTGGGGAAGCCGGCAGGGAAGGTTGCAAATGGCGAGGTTGTAAGTGCGAACGGGTTGCCAAGTGCCCAGATCATGATCATGTGACTGCAAGGGTGCTGTAACGGCCATAATTTTGGGTACTTGTCATATGTCCCTTCGTTCAGCAGCGTTGTAACTTTGAACTGTCACTGAACAAATGGTCATAAGTCGAGGAGTACCTGCATTATTATTATTATTATTATTATTATTATTATTATTTAATAAGTACAACTCCAGGGATGCCAGAGACAAATATATGGGAGACAGATAAAGCTTAGATGAGATGAATTCTCATAAGACTCACAGTAAACCAGGAAAAAAACCCACAATAGGTATAAATCACAATGGAAAGAAAAAGGAACTAGAACTGATTCCCCAAACCAACTCAAGACAACCAAGCTCTAAGAGAGCTAAATAAAGACAAATAGCAATTAGACTTATTGGAAATGGAAGAAATCCAGAAGAAACCAAAATAAGTCAAAGAAAACCATTTTGATAATGCAAATAAACCAGGAAAACTCTTGGCAAATCAAATCAGAAAAGATAAAGAGAGAAAGACGATAACAGTCATAGAGAAAGGGAATAAACTGTTATATACAAGATCAGAAATAGTAGAAAAACTCACAGAATATTTTAAGGAATTTTATTCTAAACGTAAAATTGGCAGAGAAAATCTGAAAACATACATTTAATACTCAGAACTTAAAGAATTCACCAAACATAGACAAATATTAAATAAATCTATAGCAATTCAAGATTTCAAAGAAACACTAAAGAAAATCAAAATTGGACAGGTGCCAGGCACAGATGGGTTGATGGCTCAATATTACAAAAAGTTAAAGACGTAACTGGTGGAATCACTATTGGACACGATGAATGAAATTCAAATAGCAAAAACAATATCAAAGACCCGAGAATTATTATTTTATTTTATTTTTATCCCACCTTTATTATTTTTATAAATAACTCAAGGCGGTGAACATACCTAACACTCCTTCCTCCTCCTATTTTCCCCACAACAACAACCACCCTGTGAGGTGAGTTGGGCTGAGAGAGAGTGACTGGCCCAAGGTCACCCAGTTGGCTTTCATGCCTAAGGTGGGACTAGAACTCACAGTCTCCTGGTTTCTAGCTCAGTACCTTAACCACTTTAATACAGTACACAAAGAACAGAAAGACCTGAAGAATCCTCAATCATACAAACCAATCACTTTACTGCATGTTACAAGATATTTACTCCTATATTAGCTGAACCAATATAGTTCATACCCAAAATAATACATACAGACCAGACAGGTTATATTCCAAAGAGGAAGATGATGGACAACAGCAGATTTATTATCAACACACTAGAATATATCAACATTAAGAAAAAGAAGGTAGCAGTAATATTTTTAGATGTGGAAAAAGTCTTGGAATGGATATTTCTACTGAAGGTTCTGGACAAAGTGAAGTTTCTAGATAAAATGAATCCCTTGGAAGAATTTATAACCTGGGTAACCTGAGCATATAACAACAGCAAATAGAAAACAATTCAGCAAATGACAATCTCTGCAACCTTTTCAATATGTAAGGCACAAGGACTGGGAGTCCACTCTCTCCTTTATTATGTGTAATTGCTTTGGAAGTCCTGGCAAACAGGATCCAAAAAGATGAACAAATAACTGGGATCAAAATTCAAGGAGAGGAATGCAAGATGAAATGCTGTGCAGATGACAGAGCATTAACAATTACAGAACCAGAAAGCTCAATGTGACAGTTGATGCAAGTAATCAAAGACTTTCTGGATATAAAATTAATGAAAAGAAAACTAAGATAGTAACAAGGCATTTAATCTCTGAAGAAGACAACATTGTAAAAAAAAATGGCTGTGAGAAAACAAAAGATTCAGTGAAATATCTAGGACTCCACTTGACAGGATATAATAAAAATATATTTCAAAGTAATTACAACAAATTATGGAAAGACCTTTAAAGACCTTGAAAGGTGGAAAAGTTTTAAACTTTCTTGGCTAGGGTTCATTGCAGTAATAAAAATGAATATACTACCCAAGATGAACTTTCTATTCCAAATGGCACCAACTCAAATTTCAGATAAAAATCTGAGGACTACTCAGATACTTTGAGGACTGGCAAAGTACAATGTATACTTTGTTGTTTATTCGTTCAGTCGCTTTCGACTCTTCGTGACTTCATGAACCAGCCCACGCCAGAGCTTTCTGTCGGCCGTCACCATCCCCAGCTCCCCAATGGTTGAGTCTGTCACCTCCAGAATATCATCCATCCATCTTGCCCTTGGTCGGCCGCTCTTCCTTTGGCCTTCCACTTTTCCTAGCATCAGCTTCTTCTCCAGGGTATCCTGTCTTCTCATTATGTGGCCAAAGTACTTGAGTTTTGCCTTTAATATCATTCCCTCAAGTGAGCAGTCTGGCTTTATTTCCTGGAGTATGGACTGGTTTGATCTTCTTGCAGTCCAAGGCACTCTCAGAATTTTCCTCCAACACCACAGTTCAAAAGCATCTATCTTCCTTCGCTCAGCCTTCCTTATGGTCCAGCTCTCACAGCCATAGGTTACTACAGGGAATACCATTGCTTTAACTATGCAGACCTTTGTTGTCAGTGTGATGTTTCTGCTCTTAACTATTTTATCAAGATTTGCCATTGCTCTCCTCCCAAGAAGTAGACGTCTTCTGATTTCCTGGCTGCAGTCAGCATCTGTAGTAATCTTTGAGCCTAGAAATACAAAGTCTGTCACTGCCTTCACTTTTTCTCCCTCTATTTGCCAGTTATCAATCAAGCTGGTTGCCATAATCTTGGTTTTTTTGAGGTTTAACTGCAACCCAGCTTTTGCACTTTCTTCTTTCACCTTCGTCATAAGGCTCCTCAACTCCTCCTCGCTTTCAGCCATCAAAGTGGTATCATCTGCATATCTGAGATTGTTAATGTTTCTTCCAGCGATTTTAACTCCAGCCTTGGATTCCTCAAGCCCAGCACGTCGCATGATGTGTTCTGCCTACAGGCTGAATAGGTAGGGTGAGAGTATACAGCCCTGCCATACTCCTTTCCCAATCTTAAATCAGTCCGTTGTTCCGTGCTCTGTTCTTACCGTTGCTACTTGGTCGTTATACAGATTCCTCAGGAGGCAGACAAGATGACTTGGTATCCCCATACCACCAAGAACTTGCCACAATTTGTTATGATCCACACAGTCAAAGGCTTTAGAATAGTCAATAAAACAAAAATAGATGTTTTTCTGAAACTCCCTGGCTTTCTCCATTATCCAGCGGATATTGGCAATTTGGTCTCTAGTTCCACTGCCTTTTCTAAACCCAGCTTGTACATCTGGCAATTCTCGCTCCATGAATTGCTGGAGTCTACCTTGCAAGATCTTGAGCATTACCTTACTGGCATGTGAAAGAAGTGCCACTGTTTGATAGTTTGAACATTCTTTTGTGCTTCCCTTTTTTGGTATCGGGATATAAGTTGATTTTTTCCAATCTGATGGCCATTCTTGTGTTTTCCAAATTTGCTGGCATATGGCATGCATCACCTTGACAGCATCTTCTTGCAAGATTTTAAACAGTTCAGCTGGGATACCGTCGTCTCCTGCTGCCTTGTTATTAGCAATGCTTCTTAAGGCCCATTCAACCTCACTCTTCAGGATGTCTGGCTCTAACTCACTGACCACACCGTCAAAGCTACCCCCAATATTATTATCCTTCCTATACAGATCTTCCGTATATTCTTGCCACCTTTTCTTGATCTCTTCTGCTTCTGTTAGGTCCTTGCCCTCTTTGTTTTTGATCATACCCATTTTTGCCTGGAATTTACCTCCAATGTTTCTAATTTTCTGGAAGAGGTCTCTTGTCCTTCCTATTCTATTGTCTCCTTCCACTTCCGCACATTGCTTGTTTAAAAATAATTCCTTCTCTCTTCTGGCTAACCTCTGGAATTTTGCATTTAATTGGGCATATCTCCCCCTATCACTGTTGCCTTTTGCTTTCCTTCTTTCTTGGGCTACTTCCAGTGTCTCAGCAGACAGCCATCTTGCCTTCTTGGTTTTCTTTTTCTTTGGGGCGTTTTTTGTTGCCACCTCCTGAACAATGTTGCGAACTTCTGTCCATAGTTCTTCCGGGACCCTATCTACTAAATCTAGTCCCTTAAATCTATTCTTCACCTCCACTGCATATTCCTTAGGAATATTAGTGAGCTCATATCTAACTGATCTGTGGGTCTTCCCTATTCTCTTTAGTCTGATTCTAAATTTTGCAATAAGAAGTTTGTGATCTGAACTACAGTCAGCTCCAGGTCTTGTTTTTACCAACTGTATAGATGTCTGCCACCTTTGGCTACAAAGGATGTAGTCAATCTGATTTCGGTGTTGACCATCTGGTGAAGTCCATGTATAAAGTCGTCTTTTAGGTTGTTGGAAGAGAGTGTTTGTTATGCACAGTGAGTTGTCTTGGCAAAATTCTATCAGCCTATGTCCTGCTTCATTTTGTTCTCCCAGACCATGCTTGCCTGTAATTCCAGGTGTCGTCTGACTACCCACCTTAGCGTTTCAGTCTCCTGTAATGAAAATAACATCTCTTTTTGGTGTATTATCCAGTAGGTGCTGCAGATCCTCATAGAACTGATCTACTTCTGCTTCTTCAGCATCTGTGGTTGGGGCGTATATTTGGATCACTGTGATGTTAAATGGCTTACCCTGAATTCGAATTGAGATCATTCTATCATTTTTTGGATTGTATCCAAGCAAATGTATACTTTGGAACAGGGAAAAAACAAGAATAAGATTCAAAATGTTGCAAAACTCAAAAGAAAGAGGTGGATTAGCATTTCCTATTCTAATTAAAGAGCAAATTGCCCATTATGAGTAACAGAATGGATAAAATTTATGAATAGCAGAACATCAATTATAGAAGGAACAGGTCTAGCTAATGGACTTCATAGGTATCTATGGTATAAAGAAACAAAATAAGAAAAAAAACTGAAGAGACATATTATAAGACAAAGTTTATTAAAAATTTGGAATGCATTTAAAAACAAGGGTAAGTCTGGCAATTTCACCATTAGCATCACCATCCAATCTTTTTTTACTCTAAGTAAATTTACAGTAAAAAAGATTTAATTACATATGGCAATATGATGTATCCAGATTCTGGAAACAGACTAAGGACACAACAAGAAGGAGAAATGAATGGGACATTGAAAAAAATTTGACAGTCTGTAGGTAAACAGAATGAATTCTTTCCAGCTGTATTTACAACACAAACAGTAGGACAAGAACCTGAATCTGTATTACTTTTCTCAGAGAGAGAATGGGTACAATAAAAATAAATTGAGGTAACACGACAAAATATTCTAGGACATCTGAGAAGAATACCGGGTAACTTATCACAGATCCTGAAGGCATCTACCTGAGGGATCATAAGGAACTTAAATATGAAATTGCTCACATCTGAGCCTCTCCCCCCCAAAAACAGTCACTTGTCCCTCACATCAGGCTGGTTACCAAATGATGGTAAGGTAGCCAGTGCGACACCAGTTTTTAGAATGTACCCAGGGGAGATGTGGATAATTATAGGTGTCTCAGACTGTTCTGGGCAAATGTGTAAACATGGTAACTGAAGCAAAAATAAGCCCATAGAAGAATAATCCTTTGCTGAAGGATAATCAGCACGGATTCTGCAAAAATAATCCTGCCTCGCCAATCTTCTATAATATTTTTGAGAGTGTCAATGAATGGAGGTGACTTTGTAGAGATAGTTTGCTTAGATTTTCAAGAAGAGTTTGACAAAGGTCCTCATAAAAGACTTTGAGTTAACTTAGTGGTCATAGAAAAAAGGACCTGTCCTTTTATGGATTGCTAACTGGTTAAAAAAGAAAGCAAAAACTAGGAATACATGGACAGTTTTCTTAGTAGAAATAAGTAAGAAGTGGAGTGCCTCATGGACAGTGTTGGGGCTGGTGTTTTTTAAAATATATATTAATCAAATATCTTGACATAGGGTTTAGCTGTAAGCTTTCTAGGTTTGTGAATGATATCAAACTGTTCATGGTGGTAAAAACTAAAAGGGATTGTAAAGGGCTTCAGGAGGATCTCTTTAAACTGGATGAATGATTAACAAAATGGTAAATGTGATTCAGTTTAAATAATGCAAAGTAATGCATGTTGGGACAAATGCTCTAACTTCATATATACATTGATAAGTTCTGAATTGTCTGCAACTAACCAATAAAAGATCTGGGGGTCATAGTGGATTTTTCAATGAAGAAGTTGATTTACTGTGCAACAACTGGAAAACATGCTGATTCCATCCCAGAAATAATTAGGAAAGGAATTGTAAGTAAAATAGCCAAATTGTAATGCCCTTATTCAAATCTGTGGTATGTGCCCCTATGGAATATTGCATAGATTTCTGGTCATCATATTTGAAAATGGATAAAACAGTATGGAAACAGCATGGAAGAGGGCAACCAAAATGATCCGTGGGTTTGACCTTTCTTAAAAGAAGCAGCTATAATGTTTGGAATTCTTGAGATTGGAAAAAAGGTGATTGATATGTATCAAATCATGCCTGGTCTGGATAGGGGTTTTCTCCCCCTTTTAAAATGCTAGGATGAGGGGGTCACTCAATGAAAATTATCTGAAGGTAATATAGAATTAACCTGGAAAATTAATTACCACAGGACATTATGATGTCCTTAAAAGGGCTATTGGTCTTGATATTTAGTGTTATCTTTATTGGGGGCAGCATTCTTCCAAATATAAATTATGCAGTAACAATAGTGGAACACATAGATATGTCTCTATCTCTTGCTTGCAAGTAACCTAGAGGCATCACATTGGCCACTGTGAAAACATACTTGATTAATATAGGCCTTGGCCTTGCCAACCTAGCAATTCGAAAGCATGCAAATGCAAGTAGATGAATAGGTACCACTTCGGTGGGAAGGTAACAGCGTTCCGCGTGCGTCATGCCGGCCACATGACCATGGAAGCGTCTTCGGACAACGCTGGCTCTTCGGCTAACAAACGGAGATGAGCCCCTAGAGTCAGACACGACTGCACAAATGTGCAGGGGGAACCTTTACCTTTTTTGGCCTCATCCAGCAGATATCTTATGTCCTTACGATCTTCTTAAAAATATCTCAGCAAAATTTGTGTTTGTATATAAGAGATGAGAGAACCAGTTTGGTGTAGTGGTTAAGGTACCAGGCTAGAAACCAGGAGACCATGAGTTCTGGTCCTGCCTTAGGCACAAAACCAGCTGGGTAACCTTGGACCAGTCCCTCTCTCTCAGCCCTAGGAAGGAGACAATGGCAAACCACTTCCATAAAACCTTGCCAAGAAAACTGCAGGGACTAGTTTAGGCAGTCACCAGGAGTTAACACTGACTCAAAGGCGCATGCACACACACACGTGCACACACACACACATACACAGAAGAGATGGAGAACTACTGATTCTCTCAATATTGCTGAAATACAATTCTCAGTATCTCTTTTACTGTACATATAGTACAGCCTTGTACTATATTAATCTATTCAGAGCAAGACTGACTGAATTGAAATAACTTTACTCCTGGTTAAATTCACAGTACATTACAGTCATATTATATAATTAATACTATATTACATTGAAACCCAATCTGATAAAGGACCATACATAAATGCCTAAACTAACTAACTAATTCGGCTTTACTCTTTTTTTATAAATCTAAATTTATCTGTCATAAATCTAATTTATGACATTCAGCTTGTGAGGAACGACTCAGTATCCCAGAAGATCAGTAAGCCCTTAATTTTATTTCTTCATATAGTATTTTATTTAGAGAACACTCATAGAATTATACAGTACAATGGTAGGAAGGAACCTTGAAAATCATATAGTCCAATCCAATTCAGGAATCCACTACATTATCTCTAGCTGACAGCTATCCAGCCCTTTGTTTAAATACTTCCATCCAAGAATCCACCACCTCCTGAAATAGACTGTTCAATCAGCTCCTACCATTAGGAAATGCTTCTTCATGTCCAATTGAAATCTGCTTGTTATCTTCCAGAGCAACACTGAACAAATTTATTCTACATACCTTCAGATGTTTGAAGACAGATATCATGTTTCCCTGCAGTCTTCTCTTCTCCAGACTAAACACTGGTTCCAGCTATTCTACATAAGTTTTTTTTTCATTCCAAGCCCCTTCTATCTCTTCTGGATATGCTCCAGTTTGTCAATGTCTTTCCTAAAATGTGGTGCCCACATGCAGTATTCTAGGTGTGATCTGACTAATGCAGACTAGAAAGAACAATGGCATGCATGGCTTTAGGCTGGAGAAAATTGGACTCTTCAATTTTAGGTAAACTCACATTCCTGACTTGTGATATTTAATCTAGGCCATTTCTCTTTGAAATATAAGCTGTTCAGTTTCCTTTCACAACTAGCCTTTGTCTATCTGTAGTTATTGCCAAATTTGTGATGTTCAGGTATAAGGAATTGTTTGCCACTAGCATGTGGAAGGTTAGTTATAATTGTCAAGAACTGCCATGTACTAACAAGCTCTATAATGTTCTTCTGATGCTCATAAAATGGCCTTAGTATGTTCTTGAAGTAAAATAGATGCATTTGCACTACACAGGCACTAAAAGAAACAAACAGTTTGCACCACCTAAAATATGCCTTGAAGACATTTTATTTCACATCTTGGTGTGTCATGTCTGATGTTTGAACAACCAAAATGATATACTATCAAGGGAGGTATCACACTGTAGCATACCTATTTCTTTTAAATGCAAAAAGTATTAATTGTGAATATACACTCTGAGTTTTCTTGTTCAAGGGAAATTGTAGCGTGATCAACAAATCACAGTGGTATAGGTCTCCCCTCCCCCAAGAACATCTGAGTAAGATGAAAACATGAACAGTAGGAAGCCAGCAAAATCTCTGAGAAGTTTTCATTGCAGTTGGGAATTAATGGACATGACTTTGCTTTTAGTGCAAGAATGAAGGAAGGAAAACTATAACAGGCATGAAGTTGCTAGGAAACATCGCACCACAAGCAAAGTTCATTCCATTTGTGGCAATCCAGACAATATATACATGTGCACATATACACAGTTTTTCATTAAAAATATCATAAAGCATAAAAGCAAGCACATAGATAAACAACAATGTGGCCTAATTATTTATGTTAATGGTAGTTATTTTGCAAGTGTGAGATTTTTTTAAAATTCTCCCTTCAAAGCTATATTAATAAAGGATAAAAAGAGCCTTGACAAAAGACTCCAAATGCGAATTAGGTAGTAGTTTTGGATCTTTTTTTAAAATGTAAGTAAACAAAGCAAATCTCCTAAATATTATATTTGCATAAATATTTATTTGATAGGTAACAGGACAAGCTTTGTCAATTATCAGTAAGGTTTTTCTCTCTCCAAAGAGTACATTTAGACAAAATCTATATACACATACAATCCTTCTTGAGAAATAACTATATTTAAATATGGGTCCATTATTTGTATGTAATACTTCTATCTGTATCCAAATCACTATTTCTAAAAAGCTTCCTAAATATACATAATAATGCCTATGAACATTTCATAAGGACTGAAATCCTCTTGAAGAAATGAAATAAAAATCTGCAGATTGAAACAGTACTGACATTGTGATGCAAAGCAGAATCTCAGATCTACAGGTGCTTGTTCTTACACACCTGAGTTTTGCTGCAGCAAGGCCAGTCACAGTTGGAATGCTATCTACAGGCAGAGAATAGCTTGAAATAAAAGTAGGCATTTTGATCATTATGCACACTAAATCCAGGGTTTTATAAGAACCTGGAAACTTTTTGAATGTAGACTATATGTCTAGAATGTATGTAGAGATAGGCATACTGCTGCAAACCTTTATGTTGGAAATATAGTAATGAAAGATGTGCTAATGCAGCACTGGAATAGTAGCATGACATAATCAGTCAATAGTTATGATTAGTCAACAATGACATATTAGGAAGCTCTGTCTCATACACGCTATGTAATTTGCTACTGAATTTATTACAGTTACTGAATTTAAATACTGAATTAACTGATGCAAATTTCTGGCACTGTTAAGTAATCCAATCATCCTACCAACTTTTTAGTTACATCCATAGAAAAAAGCAAATTCACCTCCATACAGAGTGGAGTGTCACACTTCCTAACCTATTCCTTGATGTCATGCGTTGTCCCAGCCCTGTCTCTGACAATCTGAACATAGATCTTAGACATTTGCAAAGGGACAGCTAAACATAATCAGTTCCTTGGGCTATATTGCTTTTTAGCTATTATTGCAAATGCCTACACCCAAAAGCATGGGAAATGTTAGCAAGCCCTCACACAATTTGGGTAACGATAGCCTACAGTTGAAGTGTGAAACTCCATTCCGGTTTGACACTCTCCAGTGATCTATGTGTGACTGCATTCTCCCCCTTTCTCAATGCTTCCCATCTTCCAATTAACACTTGCAATTTCAATTTCAGACATTGCTTAAGAGCAAGAAGTAGTCACCAAGTAATATCTGGATGGATGGATGTTATCATTGAAAAGACACTCTTTCTATCTCGGGCTCAGTGCTAAAGTATTTCCTTCCCTGCTCCCCTCTCTTAGCCCAGAAAGGGAAGAAAAAAACATTAATTCTTTCTGACAGCTTATTGATTTCCCAAATCCTAAAGTGATAATTGTTTTTGATTTCTTTTCATTTATTTTTCCCAAGAAAAGTCCAGCTCCTACCACTCCGAGTCAGCAATGCAAGAATATATGCTACCCTGAAACATTATCCTCTCTCTGCTACTCTTGTTCTTCAACCAGTAATCTTCCCTCCCCTTTTTTTCTCTTTTTTCTATTTTCAAGCAAAGTTATACCCACTGCCCTGTATGTACGTGTAGCTTTAAACTTCATTTTTATTTTTCTGCTTTCCTAGTCTGCAGCTGAATTCTGTGCTTATTCCCTTATAGTGGACCTCTGATGGAGCTCCTCCCCCCCAAAAAGGTGGGGAGGTTTCTGGTCTCCCAATTAGTACAATCCTTGGAAGAAATACTTAGATATCAATAGTGTTTTCACATATTGCACTGCACAGTTGCGAGAACCGTATAGACTGATTCCAGAAGGGAGTCAACTGAAACTGAAAACACCATTCTCTTATAAACCATCTCTAATTGTCACCCTTTCAAATATAGCAAAACATGCTATAGTGGAATAGGACTACAGCTGAAGATTACTGTCATCTTGAGGAGGGACAAGGTGGTGGCATTGGCATAAATGACCTCTGTCTGATATTAATTTTGTGTACCTGCTTGCTTTGGGGGTATTAGAAAAGCTTAATTTTACTAGAAGATTTGCAGTCTATCTCTGCTTTTCCTTGCACATGATGTAAACTACATTCCTAGCGATTTGCTGTAAGCTGCTGTAAATAAACACATCTCAAATATAAGGGTAGTTTGTAAGCTGGGCTTCCAGGGACCTAAGAAAATTTGAATGTGTTGAAAGGATGAAACAGCTGGATGCTTTCTTTGAACTCTGGGCAGAATTCTACAGATGCATGCTATGGAAAAGGCCAGCTGGTATTTGTCTTGCTGTTCAGGGATCCTAGCAACGGAAGGGGTGTCAGATTACTTCTCTTTCTTTCTCCATGTTTAGTCATCTTTTTGTAACATCTCAGTGCTGTTGCTTCATATAATTAAGTGCTGTTAACAATAGATCATATCAAACATTGTCTTCAGCATGTTCATTGCCTGATCAAATCCCAGAACCTGCCTTATTACTTCTAGTACATCACATGCCATTGTTCAACTGCCACATTTGCTTATAAACTGAACTGTGAAAGTAGGAACTGCATAAGCTAATGAGGGCAGTTTTCTTGGATCTCTCCACCAGAGCTTTGACACAATCCAACTTAATCCTCCCCACCTACTGCCCTCCAGATTGGATAGATTGCAACACTCAGATTCTGAACATTATTCTAACTAAAATGTTGCTATCCCACTGAGGCACCACTATTGAAAGAAGTCAGTGTGGAATGGAGCATGGTGCTTGCCTTTGCATTCCTAGGGAAGTAGTGATTGGCCCCTCTGGCTCCCTCACATAGGGGTCCCTAAACTCTATCCCATAATCTCTATTATTTTGCCCTCCCACAATGCTGGGGAGACCCTGTTTGGTATGTTGTTTTCATCCAGTTCTATGAGAGAAAAAATCCTCTCTGCATTTATACTGAAGAGAATGGAAAGCCTCCTGCTCTCAGCTTTCTTGCCCTTCATGTAGATTAGTGGAGTGGCTAGGACTTTTTATTTTTTATTTATTTATTTTTCTATCCACCTTTATTATTTTTACAAATAACTCAAGGCAGCGAACATATCTAATACTCCTTCTTCCTCCTATTTTCCCCACAACAGCAACCCTGTGAGGTGAGTTGGGCTGAGAGAGAGAGACTGGCCCAAAGTCAACCAGCCGGCTTTCATGCGGGACTAGAACTCTCAGTCTCCTGGTTTCTAGCCCAGCACCTTATCCACTAGACCAAACAGGCTCTCTATTCTATTCTAGTCCTTTCTCACTGGTCTTTTTATTTATTTATGTATTTATTTTTTCTATCCTACCTTTACTATTTTTATAAATAACTCAAGGCGGGGAACATACCTAATACTCTTTCCTCCTCCCATTTTCCCCACAACAACCCTATGAGGTGAGCTGGGCTGAGAGAGTGACTGGCCCAAAGTCAACCAGCCGGCTTTCATGCCTCAGGCGGGACTAGAACTCTCAGTCTCCTGGTTTCTAGCCCGTTGCCTTAACTACTAGACCAAACTGGCTGATGTGTGAAAGGCTAAATTCCCTGTCAGAATGAAGGTGGTGTTTCCCTGAAGAAGTTGTAAGTCTTTTATTATGTAGATAAATGTTAAGAAACTAATTGAGAGTTGAAGACAATGGGGAAAAAATGAAAAAGGGAAATTATAATGTATCATGCAGGCTTTACTCAGCCCACATCCACACAGCTGTTTTACCATGCTCCCCTCCCATCCAGGAGCTTGCAGGAAAACATGCTGCCCCTACAGCATGCTCTTTCCACACGCATGGAATGGGTGTCTGCTGGACTTCCGGTGGGGATATGGCAGACTGAACAGCTGTGCCCGCGGGCTCAGCAGGCAGAACTGACAACGTGGCAGTTTTTTCGGGCTCAGGCAGGTTTTTCCTGAAGCCCAGGAGTGTTTTTCCGGAGAAAGGAAAACACCTGGAATCACCCTATCTATCCTCTGGATGGCTGCTTGCAGCCACAAGATTGCAAACAGTGTTCGCACTCGACTGGTAAGAGCAGCCGGGAGGCTGGGGCGTCATCATTTCCAAGCCGCGCTGTATCCTTAAAGGGACACTAAGACCAGCCACCCCATTTCTAAATCACCAATTGATATATTTCTTTTAAGTACGTGTACCCTAAAAGAGGCTTTCAACAGGAAGGAGAAGCGGGTTCTCTTGATGCTTATCATTATTTTTGGGATCAATTTCTTTTTAAAAATTCTTTTTAAGTTTTGGACTTTGCTTTCCATCCAAATATTAAGGAGGATTGAGAGTAAATAATTGTCTCCCTGTTATTATTTTTATACTAAATTTGAAGATATTAGCATTCTCCTACATGTTGAATTGGCTGTTTTGAACCTTCAGTTTTCTGTTTCTACTTTCCCTTGGGAACTGTCTGCATATCTCACTTTCACTTGCATAAACACATTCCAGAATTCTTTTATAACTTCAACTTTCGCTGGTTAAGCTCCTAGGGGCGCCATAGTCTACTGCCTGAGACATGGAGGATTTTAAATAGACTTTCTCTTACTTCCACCAAGATTTTAAACAGATTCTTTCTGATTCCTACCAAGTTTTTATGCAAGGCATCCAGGACATTGTGGAAAATATGAGGTCTAAAATGTGTCATCTGGTTGGGGATGTCGTGGATGAAACTGAGGAATTTAACAGTGACAGAAATGTTTCTTCTAAGAGTGAGATCGGGACTGGTTCTTCAGCTAACAAACGGAGATGAGCACCGGCTCCTAGAGTCGGACACGACTGTGTGGGGGAACCTTTACCTTTAACCTTTATAATGTGCCAATGGAATGATTTATAGAAATAATGTGAATTTGGTTTAATATAGAGTAAGGGATTGATTTTGGAAATTGTTGTATATCCTTGCTGTTAAAAGTTGGAGGTCACCTCTTTTTGTAATTTTGAAAAAATGTATCCTGTGTTTCTACGCTTTTAAAGCTTTTTTTTCCTTTTTTCTTTGTAGTTTTTTCTTTTTCTGTAGCTTTTATCTTTGCTTGAAACTTAATAAAATTCTTATAAAAAAAGAGGAATGGGTGTCTGCTGCTCTGCTGTCCATTCAACTTTAACATGCAACATTCTACAGGCCATGATTAGTTGTCCCATTGCTTGAAATTCCAGCCCCCCTAACATCATTAATACACGAAAAGCCTTCTCCAATTGGCATGCAAAACTATCACACTATATTTATATCTATCACACTATATTTTCTCTCTCTCTTCCACCTGCTCCCACCCCAATCATACAATCAACCATTTAAACTTCCTTTCTATGGGTTGGCCAGCAAGGATTAGAGGTTTTGTACTGTATATCTTGCTGCCATCTAATGGTCATCTGGATTTGTGCGGCCACCAGATAAGTTCTGTGGAAAGCATTTAGCTGTGAACATTAGTGTTAGAACTGTAAAGTACCCTAAGAACATTATGTGAAGAGAACGGACGATCCAGGGCTCCTGGGAGCTCTAACCACTGGGAAGGGAATTCTGTGCCAAACAGGCTACAGAAATATAAATGTGAGTCCTTTCAACTACCCTTTCAGTTATAGGCCTTAAACCAAGAATAGACTAGTCAGTTTCAGGGCTTTACACTAAGTCAGAGCTTTCCAAACTTTTCATGTTGGTGACACACTTTTTAGACATGCATCATTTCGCGACACACTCTTACAGCAGGGCATCATTTCACAATACACTCTTACAGCAGGGCACAAGGCAGGCACTAGGGCCTGCATGGAATCACAGCAGATTTGGAGGCAGCAAGGCACAAGGCAGGCACTAGGACCTGCGCGGAATCCTGGCAGGGCAGGTTTGGAGACAGCAAGGCACAAGGCAGGCACTAGGACCTGCATGGAATAACATTAGATTTGGAGGCAGCAAGGCACAAGGCAGGCACTAGGACCTGCACAGAATCCTTAGGCAGCAGCAGCAGCCGCGACACACCCAGACACTACAGCCAACACACTAACATGTCCCGACACACAGTTCGGAAAGCTCTGCACTAAGTTGACAAAACCATTTAAAAAAGAAAATGAAGTGGCTGAAAAAGCCAGGATTCTAGTCTTCCTCACAATCAAGAGGATTGAGGGGTGGGAGAATAGATCAGGGACAAGATGGAAGGGACGGGTCCTGCAAGAATTACACAGAATTAGTAGGTGCCACAAGTTTGCCACAATGGTATATGTCATTTCTGGCCACCTTCAACATGCCCTACACGGCCAGCACTCAGCATCTAGAGGCAAGATAAAAGGAAAAACACCACTTTCAGAGTGGGGCATCTAAAGCCATCCTCAGGCTACCTCAGCTGCAGGAGGGGGATGAGTTACAGGCAGTGGCAAGTGGACATGTCCTCTGGAAACAGCTGGTGGCCGTCCTTGTGCTGGGGCAAGAAGGCTGTTGGATTTGTCCTCTGTGGCTATTCTTCCAGGCAGGAGTACCCATGCCCCCCCACACACATACAGCACAGGTAGAACAAAATAGGACTCCCAATATGTCGGCTAACCTCAACAAAATCCATAAAATAATTTATCCAAAGGATCTTAATCTGCCTCCACCTCTATTATTCCCTCTGACTATCTTCTTCTGATTTCTCAATCCCTCTCCAGGTTGGAGAAGTTTTCTTATCTGCTGAAGCCAGACTGGGAAGAGAAGCCTTCTCCTCTTAGGACAGAAGGCAAAAGTGCAAAGGCAACATGGAGTTGCCCCATCCTCTTTTAAAAGGCCATTGGGTAAGGAATTTTCCTGTTCTTGATTTGTCTCTGACCACTACCTATATTGTCTAGTTTAGGTATTATTGCACGTTTTCCTTTAACTCTTATGTCTGTATCTTTTAGGATGGGGTTTCTGCCCATTCATTATGCTCTATTTAATAGCCACTCATCACACATTGGGCAGGCCCACCCAGAGAAGGGCCTTAGAAGACGGTGTTAAAGTGCAAGAGGAAGGGCTCCTTCATGTAATGCAGTCCTAAACTGTTCAAATTGGCTGCCAGTAATTGGCGTTCCAGTAAGCAATCTAGCTATCCTTTTTCTAGACTAAGGTTTTCAGACCATTGTCAAAGGCCTCTTTGTAACCGAAATGTAACTGGAGCATGGATAACTGAAGCAAGGCTATCCCTACCATATGGGGTTACAGTTGATACTTTAGCCTAAGGTAATAAAAGTCACTCCAAGCCACAAAAGCCATCTGTGCTTTTTGTGAAGATGCTGACCATCTCAGTATTCAAGTCTTAACATTAAGATGTTTCTTAAAATGCTTAAGGATGTAATCCCATGGTCCCTGGGGAACTATATTAAACTTGGAACTCCTGCAGAAATTTTGGAGCTTCAACAGCAATAAAGACAAAATGTGGGCCAACTAGGAGGCATGTTACGGGCAGTTGAAGAAAGATTTTAGATCCACAAGAGCCAAAGACTTCCCAGCTGTTAGACGTATCTTGGAGCTGGACTCATTATTTCCTCCCCATTGGTTCCAGTGGGATGGAAATTGTCAATCAGGAAAAAAAAGTCTTGAAAATAAGCACAAACAAACAAACAACCTCTGTTCCTTCTTTTCTGACTGAAGTTGGGCTTAGCTCCAACTTCATTTTTCCAGTTTTGAATCTTCCTGCCTCATTCATAAGAGTGCTTTGTAGATTCACTGGATGTCAAATATTAACAAATAAGAATTCTGAATCGAGAGAGAGCAACTTGTTGGAAGGTTTGCAATTGTTCTTTGGCTATCGAGCAATGCAATAAGGTGGTAGCAAAATCAGTGAATAAATGGCATATACCAACATAATTCAGTGCAATCACAGATAAAAAAGAACATATCAGGTCACAACCCTTTCTCATGTTGGTAGAGTGTTGTTCAAATGGTTTATCCAGCATTACCATTTAACATGAAACAAAAATAGTAGGGGAAGGAATTTGTATTCACATGCATGTATAAGCAAATAATAATTGCAGAAACATAATCTGTTTAGACAGTGATGCCATACTCACAGTTAAGTACTATATCCAAATTTAATATCCAAATTTGCGAATTCAAAGTTGGTTGGAGTCAGGTGGCATTAAAAATCAAATAAATAAATAAAAAGTGAGATATGCCTTCTGCCTTCAACACCCTAGCCACTGCCTGCTCTGCTTTGTTACCTGCAATTCCCCAGAAAATCAAGTAGCTGCTTGGTTCTGCAACATCATAGAAGCAGCAAAACTAGGTCTTCAACAGGAGTGCTAGCCATACCCACAGGAAAATTCCCATGTCATTTGGGAATCCATTGGATTCCATATGTTGCCCATATCTGCTGTATCAGTTAGCTATATAAGCAGAATATTGCTTATATGCTATGGATCTGCAAAGCATTCAAAGGGGTGTTTTGCAAAACAGGTGGTGCAAGTGAAATGCCCCTCCCCAATATGTTAGGGTATTCACCTCCCTAGCAGGATTCAGCATGGCTGCTCCTTGGGCTTCTATAGGATGTCTGCAATTAAAATTCTTCCACTGAGGTGTGGGCAAAGCAAAGTGGCCATAGAAACACGTGCATGTAGGAACAACCTGGGAAAACACACACAACAGGTTGTCAACCCTTCCAAAGGTGGGTGATTTAATGCTTTTATTTTATTTTATTTTATTTTATTATTTTATTATTTTATTTTATTTTATTTTATTATTATTATTATTATTATTATTTTATTTTATTTTATTTTATTATTTTATTTTATTTTATTTTATTTATTTTATTTATTTTATTTATTTTATTTATTTTATTTATTTTATTTATTTTATTTTATTTTATTTATTTTATTTTATTATTTTATTTTATTTTATTATTTTTATCCCGCCTTTATTATTTTTATAAATAACTCAAGGTGGTGAACATACCTAATACTCCTTCCTCCTCCTATTTTCCCCACAATAGCAACCCTGTGAGGTGAGTTGGGCTGAGAGAGAGTGACTGGCCCAAGGTCACCCAGCCGGCTTTCATGCCTAAGGTGGGACTAGAACTCAGAGACTCCTGGTTTCTAGCCCAGCACCTTAACTACTAGACCAAACTGACTCACACTTCGCTCTTTCTAGCCCAGTTTATAAACCCTCCTTTCAAATGCCTTGCAGAGACTCATTATTTACTGCTCTGCAAGACATACAAAAATCTAGCTAAACATAAAATGTTTCTTTTGAAAAAAGAGAAGTGCAGCTTATTTTTTGTAATATGATTGAATAATCAATAACTCCTGTAGATTGTATCTGCTCATTTCTAATGAACTAAGACCATCTCCTTCTTGTAGCTGTATTCCTTCTCCTCCATAGCATTTAAAATAACTTAAAAAGCAGGGCTTCAGGTTACATGCACACATACACAGACAGCAAAGTATTCCTTTTTGAGGTAAGCAACGTAATACAAAATGCAGAAAAGAAAGTAAAAAATAGTAGACCAAATAAATTAAAGGTCTGAATTAAAAGATAGAAAACAGCATAGAGCTAAATTTATTTTATGCCAACACTATTCACTCTACCACTCCATGCTTTTCTATCCTTCCAAACCATTCTTGCTTCCATCATATCTATTTACCACTTCACACTGGGGGCGTAGTGGCTCAGTGGGTAAGACGCCAGGCTTGTTGATCGGAAGATCGCAAGTTCGGAGGTTCGAATCCCTAGTCCTGTGTACGGAGTGAGCTCCCGCACTCGCCCCAGCTCTTGCCAACCTAGCAATTCGAAAGCATGCAAATGCAAGTAGATTAATAGGTACCACTTCAGTGGGTAGGTAACAGCGTTCCGCGCACGTCATGCGGCCACATGACCGTGGAAGTGTCTTCGGACAACGCTGGCTCTTCGGCTAACAAACGGAGATGAGCACCGGCCCCTAGAGTCGGACACGACTGCACAAATGTGTGGGGGGAACCTTTACCTTTACCTTTACTGTGTACTGACTTCTGCTCTTTAAACTTCTCACCTCTTTCTTTCTAAGGAACCCATCAGCTCCATCCAACCATGACTTTCTTGGTCTTCCCCTTCCATTCTTCCTTCTTATATTTGTTTTGCAATTAAATTCTCATTCATTCTCGGTATATGACCAAATCATCCCAATATACTTTTTTGTGCTGGACACTCACTTGTGTATTCAGTCCACATTCATTCAACATCCATCCATTCTTAATACTATATCTTATCATTTTACCATACACGTTTTAAGAACCAATTTCCATGGCATTCAACTTATGTTAAGGTTTCTCTTAACATACTCAATTCTCACTTCCAGGAAACAAAGTGGACAGAAACATGCTCTTACACGTAGCAATTTTCATTTCTTTCAACAAACATTCATTCAGTACAACACACCATATACTCCTTACTACTTTTCTTCCAGCATTTGAACATTTTAAATTTGTCCATCCATTTCCCCATCTTTAGTAAGTATTCTACCAATAAATTCAACTACTGGTTCTTGTTTTTTTTTATCAGTTTTGTATAATTTGCAGTTGTTCGGTCCATTTTCCCTAGCTCGATCATTGAGGTATTATCTTTCAGATATATGCTCCTCAATGCAACATACTCCTTACACTACCTGATAATTATTTGGGTTCTCAATTGACATTCCACCTTCTGCATACAAAAGTATATGCGCAATCATAACCCCAAGCAATACAACTCTAATGTTATCTTAAGCATATACAGTAAGTATTAAACAATCAAGGAGACATCCTACATTCCTGTCTTGCTCAGTATTCAATGGCTCGGTATTGAACCATTTGCTAAGCATTCAAATTATTTCCACATATTCTTTTCTTCCATCATAAACCACGTTTATCACTTTCAACAACCAACCTTCAACTCCATATAAATACAGAACATTCCATAATTCAAATTTGTTCACTTTATAAGCTTTCTCTGAATCACAAAGCATACAATAAACTTCTTTTCTCACATTCATACATTTCTCAGCAATGTGCACAAAAGCAACTCTGGTTTGCTCATCCCCTTCCTAGCATAAAGCAGCACTGCCCTTTCCAAATTTTTACCTTTTATATAATTTTTAATTAGAATTCTGGCATATGTCTTCCTTTATATAAAGGAGCAACAGCAGCATTTTTCCAATGGACAGGCACAGGTACAGTCTTCACATGCACATTAAGGAAGTCACACAGCTATTTCATAAGGTTATCTGAGGGACCACCTCATCCCCATTACATTGTCCCACCCGATATTGCAGAGAGGGCATGCTGCGGACCCCCTCTATGAAAGAATTCCATCTAGCAGGGTCTCAGAGGTGGGCCTTCTCTGCAGCGGCACCTACCCTATGGAACAATCTCTCCCCGGAGATAAGACAGGCCCCCTCACTCCTGGACTTCAGGAAAAAATTAAAAACTTGGCTCTGTGATCTCGCCTGGGGCAGGAAGGAAAGTGGTCACGCTTGGGGATGGCTGATTTCTTAGAGCCGCCTTAAATATTTTAAATATTTTTAGCGTCACTGTAAGAACCATCTGCCACTTGGATTTTATTGCATTTATATTGTATTTTTATTTTTATTGTCATATTTATTGTATTTTAATGATGTTTGGTTGTGAACCGCCCAGAGTCCCTCCTTGAGGGGGAGATGGGCGGTCATAGAAATTTAATAAATAAATAAATAAATAAATAAATAAATAAATAAATAAATAATAAGCAAACCACACCATTAACATTTCCCCAATCACACCATTTACATCTGCAGCTTTACCATTTTTCAACATTCTCAAAGCATTTTCTTTCTGTTTACTCATATTACATTAAAGTCATAATCTTCCATGATCCCCATTGGATGGGCCCATCATAACTTTTATATTATGCTTTTCAGTAAGACAGAGAAGGTGTAGAGTAGGCTACCAGTCTTGTGTTGCACCTGCATCACATGCAGCATTCTCTGCTAAAAGTCAGAACAATGCCAATTTCTGTTCATCTTTTGCTATTTTGGATCTTGGGTAAAAATGGACATGGAAGAAAAAAAAAAGTAGAATAAAAGTAGAAGTACTGCAGTATGACAAAAAGAGAAAAAGTATTAGAAGATAATCTTCCACTATAATGAATGGAAAGTTTTGTTGTTGTTGTTGTTCAGTCGCTGTGAGTAAAGAAGATGTGGAAGCTGCCTTCAGGATAAAAAGAATTGTGTTACCTACATACTCAGTACCTCCTCAAAGAACAACTGGATTATGCCACTAGTGAGTGCCATTTCCAGAAAGGCCCCCTTACCATAGTTGGTGATCATGTATGACTTTCAGCCAGATCAATTTCATTACCTTTTGCTCACATCTCCCCCACCCCATATTGAAAATACACCTTTTCCCACTCTTCCTTGCTTATCCTGGATCCCCCCCCTTGCCCTTTGCTCACCTCTGGCCCCCCACCCATTTTGTGGGGACATTCAGTCTAAATGGACTCCTCCTCCAGGAGGATCAGACTGAAATATCTGATGCCAGGGCTACTCAGAGAGATCATGGAAAGAAGCAGATGATCCTCCTCCAACAGTTCCATCTGCGATATCCTCACAAATTGAAGCCTTCTGGCTGGACTTGCACCCCAGCATTGGCACCAACTGACAGTTCTATCTCTCAGGCAGAGGGGAATACTTGCAGAGAAGGAGGCAGTTCATTAATCAAATGAGACAAATCAACCTCCCCCCTCCCCCAAAGCTGAGGAAAAAGGTTCCAGGTGATGGTGAACATCATCCCTGACAATTCCAGTGCAATCATCTGGATGCTGGTTGAGTACTTGAAGAGAGAGTTATTACCATGCTGTGGCAAACGTGCTGTTCAATGAGCAAAAAAGAAAATTCAAGCTCATTGTCCCCAAACCAAACAAATGATAGGCTACTTTGAAAAAGTGGAGATTTTTATACTGGAGAGGAAATAAATTGCGAAACAAATTTGCCTGAAACTAATTGCATTCCTGGGCAACAAGGAATTGGTAATTGAAAGTGCTACATGCAATATCATAAACACTTTGCAACTGAACGGCTAATAAATAGACATAATACTAAAAGCTGTAAAGCAGGCAGGATAAGTTTCGACATTCACATTCAACAGACTAAATGTAGTCCACAAATCTACCTCAGATAGAGCCCCTCTCCTCTACGTCCCTTATCTCAGTGCACCCCATTTTCTGTTCTAAGAAAAAAAAAGGAAGCAGTATGTCTACATCTCTCTCTGAGATGAGAAAGTACAGTAGTGGGCCTTTTCTTCAAACAGAAAGGCATGGAACAATCATTCCCTGTCTCTTTCTGAAAAGAGACAGGTGTGTGCAGATTAACGACTGCTGGTTTTCCAACACAGAAAAAGACTAGGATGCAGCTTTGATGTTATAAGGATATTACAATATTGTTGCCCTTGATTTCATCTGGCAGTGTGTGTTGCATTCCAATTCTCATAGGTCTCCTAATCAAGAGCATTCATTGATTCAAAGATGGCCACATGTCTTTAGGAAAAGGCCACCTTAATCTGGCTGTGAAATGCAGGCATGGTTGCCGCTGTTCGGAGGACTGGTTTTACGTCTGAACAATTTCACCTTTTTGTATTATTGGCATGGTTTCTCACAATGAAGGAATTCGTCATAAAAAAATAAATCATATTCCAGGAATCTATAGAACTCTGAAACAAACATACTTAGAACCAGTATTTGTGGCACAGTGCTCTGCTATTGCTTTTTCCCCCACAGTAATGGAGTGCAGGGTTATTGAAAAGCTCAGTCTTGTTGTGTTTTGTTGCTTTCATGCTAGCACCTCGACTAATATATTTTATTCTGAAAAAGCTGTAAGTGCAAAACATTAATGACATCTAAAAGCAAAAGGATGTGTTTATAATAGACAAATCACTCATACTTGATGCATTAAAGTTTCTGATGTCTGGGTGTTTTAGCTACCCGAGCTAATCAGATTTGCCCTTCTACAAAGCATGGGAATTAATACATGCACATGGCTGCCAACCATCCAGGTTACAACCTTATCAAGCAGTGTGCAACTTGGACTGAGCTCGGGGAGGTACTTAGCACTTTGTTTCATTATCCTATGACTCTTTTGCTATTTCTCTTACACAGTAACCTGCTGGAGATGAACTCACATTTACAGACCCAGTGATGTCATTGTTGTCCTACTTTGCTGCCTTGAACATCTAAGATACAGCTTTACACTCTGTGAAGGACCTATTGATCTATTCAAGCAATGTGGTTGTTAAAGTTGCTGCCCAACCACAGGGATCTTCTTGAAGAACTCGTGACAGCTCAAAACTGCACAGTGAAATCAAGCAAACAGACAATAGAGAGAGGTTCAGCCCTTTGTCCAACACTTGGGAGATCCAGGAACCCATCTCTCAAAGTGGGTAAAAGTACATACTTCTGTATGGGAGAGATCAGAGATATGAACCAGGAGAGTAAGGGCCAAGAGTGAAAAAGACGCTGACCTATATTCAAAGTAGAAATATCACCTTTCCCATTAATTCTGGATTTTTGTAATTCTCAGCACTGTTTCGAATATCAAAAAGTTATAGGTAATAATGAATGAGAGTTAAATTATTCAATGTGAGAAGTTTCTGTAAAGTTCTTATAATCTTTTAAATCTATGTCAGGCAAGTAGACTCCAGGCCTACCTTTATTTTCTAGTGCAGGGCACAACTGGGCCATATTAGTTGTACTGTGACTGTTTGGACATAAAATCTAGCCTGTCTAAAAATTTGTCTAAGCCCAGAAGATCTTCATTAGAAGTAGCTAATCCCAGGCAATTCTGTGCTATAACTCATGTACAAAGCAAACTGTGAATAGATTGTCTTCTTTTTTTCCCTTGTGTCATGGGGATAAGGTATCACACTACAATCTCTGATATACAGTACCTAAAAGGCTCATTTAAAATAATTTGTAGATCATAGAGTTGGAAGGGACCTCAGCAGTGATCGAGTCCAATCCACTGCTGAGAGCAGAATCTGCTAAGACAGTAATACATTTTGTTGCCTTACATCCATAATAAATGATAATTGTTATTTGAAGTATAAAATATTTGTTAAAAAAAGGAATCCTATTCTCTTGATAGTCAAGGGAATTACTTCGCAATAATGGGAAACAAGAATTGATTACAGGATCCTGCACCATAAAAAGCACACAACCCAGCCAAATCAAATTAACATTTTTTTTAAAAATGGATACACAAGATATCAGGACATTTTAGCATCCTCCCATGGGTGAACCCAAACCTTGTAAGATTTAGCTATCCCACAAGATTTCAGGTGATGTGGAGGATGGGTGACTAAGGGCATTACAAAAGATTGCAAAGTATTTGGGGAGTGAAAGGTTTGCTGATTTCCCAGGCTTTGGCTATCCATGGCTTTACACATCATGCTTAACCATAATAGGATTTGCTTGCTTTAAGCTTACTATGTTATGGGAATCCTGATATTGTGATTGTAAACCATGATTTGTGGTTTGTTGCAATATGTAAATCAGACCACTCTGACTTATTCAGCAATCCATTGTGAAAAAGGACAGCTACTGAACATAACATAACTTCAGCCTTGATGATTCTTTACTATAATTGTGATTAAAACTGGGGGTATAGTTTTCATTCCTGCCTGTCTAGTCTCAATCTTCCTATACTGCTGATGAATGTTTGTAGAACCAGGGCTTCTAATTAACTGGAGGACCAAAAACATGGTCAGGAGAAATTGGATAAGCTTCTTTATCAGAATCTTTTCATCACCATGGGAAGGATGGGAGTGTGTGAGAGAGGATAACATGTCTCTCTTATTTCCCTCATTTTATATTAAGAGTGCCTAGAAAGGGTTAGTGTCATAAACAAATCCAGCTATGCTGGGGCAAACAAAGGACCTGGAAACAAATTTCAGTTACTTTCTTAAGGCAAAGTCTTCTTACATGTTTTTTTTTTCCTGATCATGTATATACTATGATTGGTTGATTTGGATGAATGAAGGCAGAATTCAACACATAAGATGAATAATTTTAAATGCTTTTTCATAGAATTACTTCCACTATTTTTTTTTGCTGCTTTACATAAAGAAATACAGACTGTATGCTTCATGTACACAGTGCATGTACATTTTCTTTTATTCTGTTTGCTATTTTTGAAAGCATCTCCAAAATGTTGGTTATGGTTGTGAATTTTAAGCCAAATACAAAATAAGGAAAGGATAAAATCTGCTGAACAATGGAAAGGAATTCTGAAGTTTACACTACAAAATGTCTGACTGCATATGCAGTATAATAGGGGTTTTACTTAGCCAGGTATTTCTAACAAACTTCCTTAAAATGATGGTTGTATACTTAAAAAATTATATGGATTGGTGTATACTATCAAAAGATTAATATTTGTATCTTTTTGCTTTTCTGTTTATTTAATAAATGATTTTTTACAACCAAGCAAAATTTATTTTTGCCCTTTTAAACAAACAATTAATTCATTTTTTTAAATCAATTTATCAATTCATTCAAGTAAGAAAGGTTCCATGAGGGGCCAAGAGAAGCAAAGTTTAAACATAAAGAAATAAGATATGTTTGAGCTGTTCAGAGACAGAATAAAGATCAATGAAACTCCAAATGAAAGTAAATAGCTGATTACTTATTTTTCTCTTACTGAAAATTTGCCACATTTTAAATGATTTTTCCCCTTGACAGTTTGCTAGATAGACTGACTTTGAATCAGGCTTATCTGAAAGCTCACTTTTCATCTAACTGCAATATTATAACCTAACAGCTCTTGGATGCAAAATGATCACAAATGGTCCCAAGGAGTTCCATCACCGCATAGTTCCCAGAGTTCTCCCTTAGAAAAATGTGTGAAACAATACCCATTATGTAAACACCAAGCTGGCTTAAGAACTGTACTGCTGCTGGCTATCAACTAGCCATACTGTCAGGACCCCGGACAGAAGCACAATACGAAACATCCCTTTTACCTCCTATAGATTGCAGGCCTCCAAGGTCACAGGCTGTTACAAAGCTGTACAAAATAGACTGTACAAAATAGACTGTAAAGTTATGAACAGAAGTTTAAAGGTTGGAGAAACACAGTAATGGAATAATAGAAAACAAAAATCAGGATTCAGCTTACCATATTTTTATACAAATGGCACCACTGCTGTTACTACTAATAATCTGTGCAGATCCTGGGGGTGGGACAGTATCAAAATCTGTTGCACAAAATATAGTGTGGAAATGTCTCAGGCAAAAATAGTTTCCCCCCCACCCCTACATAATTTTTAAAAGGGTTTATAATATTCTCTTTTTTCTTTCATCCCTCTGCCTTCCTCTTCTGCCATGGCTCTTGCCCAGAAATTTCTTGGGGATAGTACTGCCATTTAAATTTATATAAAATACAGATGTGCTTGAGGGCATCCTATTTCTTATGCATTTTCCCATTATAATTGATGCCTTTCATAGTTTGCTTTTTTTCTCTTAACAGTTTGTCAGCACTGGGTTGACAGTGAAAATCAGAAATGTGTAGATTGGTATTACAATGAAGAATCAATTAGTAATGATTCTCAAGAAGCAATAGCAATTGCATTTCCCCCTATGATGTCCATTAAGCAATTCAATGAATCTAACATCCACGCCTTTGTTTTTCCCCCGCACATTTATTATCAATTTCTACCAGAACAAAGAAAGCAGCAATATGTTTCGTTAGTGTTCCCTGTGCCTGTGAAATTCTTAAAAACAGATACAAACAAGAGTGTAGTCTGAAATCAATGCTGCATTTCAGAATTTACAGGGAACAGGAAAACAAAAGGCTTGCTCTTATTATACTATCTGCACAATGCTACCATTACTAAATGTCTTTGAAATCAGATCAGTAGGGAATACGGTGTATCAGAATGAAGCTACTTTTCTGTTGTCTTGTGTTCTAATTCATTTTTTCCCAAGGAATAAAATTTAATGTAACACATGCAAGGAAAAAAATAGAATTAAACAAAACAAAACGTAAGCGCTTTACATGATGCATATTTTTTTTAAAAAAATCCCTGCTTTAAAACTGAATGATAAGCAAGCATTTTGCCTGCTGCCATAAGGCTTTGCACTATATGATGCTAATTTCTTTATTGGCTCCCAGAGGGAATAGGATTAGAAGAGTTTAAACACACATTCTGCCCTGTTTCTTTAAAGGGAAAAGCAAAAGACGTCTCTTTGGTGTATACTCACAATGTGCTGAAAAGTTGATGGCAACATGCTGAAAGAATTAAATACCCCTTTCTGGAATTCCCAGTGGTGAAAACAAAAGAATGTTTTCTTATCTGCCCTGATGTCTTTTTGGTTTTATGGGAATTACAACCATCTATGACAGTTACTCTTTTTGCATTTGCACATTCTGAATTTGTAAAAGCTAAAAATACAAAAAAAAAAAAAGTCCTTCCTTGTGGGACTCCCTCTAGAAAAGGCTCAAGCAATCACTTCATTTGAGTCTATATTTTGATGTTACAAATCAATCAATCACTAGCTACTAAAAAAAGAAAAGAAAATTAAGTTCTAAATGAGTAGAATGGTTATTTTCTATTCTGCCTTCCCTTTTAAAAACTCAGTCTTTCTGGGAAAGAAGGATACTGTTTTTCTAACAAAGTCATTTTCTATGTATAGTGTAATACTCCAAATAATTTAGGTTAATACTACTCTGGAATGGACCAATGTTATGTACTAATTGTATTTTTTCCCCATTTACAATGGATCTGCAATGGACTATACTCCACACTCCTGCAAATAACAGGCTCAAAGCTTTTGTAGAATTCTGTGGAGAAAATTAACATGTGCATTCCAGAAATGTATTAGGGCATTGCTTACATATAATAGTTACTAATAGTGTTGCCATTTAGTGTGTACCCAAACAAAAACTCAACCATCTCTTTTATGATGTGAACTGTTTTTGAACTAATTCAAAATTGGCTACATTTTAACAATACCAACGAAGTAAAACCTTGATTTAACATACCAATTGGGTAGAAAGTGTGCCTGTCACATTCAAATCTGTTAAATCCAAACTGACTTAATATACTTCCTTTGCATAATTGATACAGGTAGTCCTTGGTTAACGACAGCAATTGGGATTGGAATTGCCATCACTAAGCAACACGTCGTAAAGCATGATGTCACATGACTGTGCTGCTTAGTGATGGCAGTTCCCGTTGCTGTTGTTAAGTGAGGACTGTGCAGGTTGTTAAGCAAGAAACTCATGTGACCATGACTTCTGACTTCCTGCCAGCTTCCCCATTGACTTTGTTGTGGGAAGCTGGCAGGGAATGTTGGAAATCACAATCACATGACTGCAGGGACCCTGTGACGGCTGGAACTCCGAAGACCGGCTGTAACTGCCACTCGTTCAGTGCTGTCATAAGTTTGAACGGTTGCTGAATGAGTGATCACTAAACGAGGACCACTTGTAATTTATGTTATTGTACATCAATTTATGTCATTAATGTAATTATGTGATTATGCAAATTACATCCATTACAATGTTCAGACCACTTTGGAAACAATGGACTTTATCTGTTGCTTAGGAATGAAGTCTGAAGTAACATTTTGTCCACAGTCTATGAGACCTTGGGTCTTACTATTTGAGTATTTTTCTGCTAAATGAAGCAATTGTTGGAGTGAACAGAAGTGCCCAACCACCAGCTAAGAAAGACCTATGATTACCATGGAGTACGAACCACACCAGCATGGCAGATATGGTAAAAATTGGTCTATCAATATAAAAAACTGTGGAACTCTAAGCACCCTCCCTAAGAGCATACTCCCTAGCTCAAGAACAGAGATTTGGGGGCAGAAGAGTTGGCAGTAGGCAGCAAAATTCCTATCCAATCCCAAATCTTCATTCATACTCATTTAATCTAAGGAATTGCAACATGGGGAACATGGACAGACTAATAAGAGCATGATAGGCCACTGCAAATCTGCCTTATTGTACCCCCAAAAGTTTTATGTACTGTTGCAGGGAGAACTCAAAGCAAATCTTGTGATAAAACTTGATTAACATACTCAACCTTGGGTAGTTCTAGATGGTGGGTTTTTGTTTGGGGGTGGTCTCTTTCACTGATTCAGCCCCGTCTGATTACAGGAGCCACTATTTGATGGACAACTGTACCACTCATTCTGTGACTTCGACTTAAGTGATAAATGAAATAGACTACATTTTCAGCCTGTAGCAGAATCACTGAAATAAACATGAGGCAGAGAAGATAACCTGTACTAATATTAGAAGAAAATGTGCCAGACAATACACATATACGCACAAAGAAGGGTGGACCACTTTTTATAGCTCAGATTAGTATATTTTCTCATGTTTTAAATCTTAGTAAGACGCATTCAGTGTGAGTCCTGCTATGTATATTATAAAAGGTAAAGGTTCCCCCACACAGTATTGTCCGACTCTAGGGGCCAGTGCTCATCTCCGTTTGTTAGCTGAAGAGCCAGTGTTGTCCGAAGATGCTTCCACGGTCACGTGGCCAGCATGACCCGTGCGGAAAGCTGTTACCATCCCACCGAAGTGGTACCTATTTATCTACTTGCATTTGCATGCTTTCAAATTGCTAGGTTGGCAAGAGCTGGGGTGAGTGCGGGAGCTCACTCCGTCATGCGGGGCTAGGGTCCTGAACCTCCGAACTTGTGACCTTCCGATCAAGAAGTCTGGTGTCTTAACCACTGAGCCACTGTGCTCCCTATGTATACTATAGTGCTATGCATACTCTAGATTTTTCATTGAGGATTTATTATTACTTCATTGGCATTAAAGTGTTTGTAGAATTGTATGATATTAAATTCCTAAATAAAACATTTTACAGGAAATACTTGAATATTTAAAAGGTTTATTGGGAACAGGTTTTAAAGCTCTGAACCTCTTATATGATTTAATAGCATTGGACACTATAACACCAGATTTCATTTCCACAGTTAAAATACCTGTTATTTTGTCTCTGACAATATCGTGCAATTCACTCACTCACTGAAACAGGTGCTTGACACCACAGGTATAAAATAACACAGAAAATGACATTGTTGAAACATTAATGGTTGGCTGTTGCAGTGAATACACTTCAGAACACCAAACTAGAGCTGTCCTTTCAATAGTTAGATAAGCAGCTTGAGTAAACCTAACCCCCCTCCTCTTTTGGGGGGCAAGGGTTATACAGATTCTGGAATTGGCAACAGAATCAATATAGTTCATGTAGAAATTCCACCAAAGGAAAGAAATACTCTGATTTGGGTCAGGAAGTCATTGACAGATATCTGCAGGATGCACGTCTTTGAAGTCCTGGATGAAATGCAAGATGTATGGCTGAAAAATAAACTTATTGCCTTTTCAAAGTGGACTAGAAAAGAAATAAGGTCATATATATTCCACCCTGTTGGCTGAAAAGAAAGGGGAAAAAAACCTTACAATATTCTGTAGCATTTTCTAATCATGACTAGAAGCACAGACTAAGGAATGTGAAAGAAAATTGATATTCATACTGAAGTGTGTTGTACCTGCTCCTTGAACAGCGTTCTTTTTTACTCTTTGTAAAGCCTGCATATCATTAATTATGTTTATCATACAAGCCAATAAAAAGATTTTTCCCCCAGAGCAGACAGAAGTTAGAGAACATGAAGGATGCTTCATTCTGTAGATCAGTAAGGTTTAAGGATTTAAGTTACTCCATAAAGAATCAGGTTTTGCAAAGATTTAATTATGAAACTATTCACACTGAAGCAATTTCTTATATATGTCTTTAAGATGGCTTAAGTACTAATTGATGCAGCAATCATTCTCATCCTTCTGAAATTTTAGATCACAATAATGAGAAATATTAAAAAATATTAAACATGGAAAATAGATTTGCATTTAGAATGTGAAATAGATTCTGTTGAAGATTGTTCAAAAATGCTGAGGCTGAATATAATATTAACATAATGACAAAATAATCTAGAAGAATAGAGACACCAACACGGGAACTGTGGTAGAGCCAATTGCCAAGTCTGACTTATTCCCCAAGTAACTCTGGTGCAAGACCTAATATATCACCTGCAATATCTGGTTTCATACCAGTTGCTCAATTTTCAGCATAGATTAGGCTGAGTCCTTTTATTATGCTACATATATTACTTAGTTTGTTGGGGAAAGAATACCACAACAATTATTTTGCAAATGGCCTGTATCTATTGGTAATTTTAATTATCTGCATCTTCTATTTTAAATTCCTGCTGACTTGTCCTTTTACTATTCCACTTTTCCTCTTCCAACTCTGTGTGTGTATGTGTTTTGAGCTCCAGCCCAGAAGAAATGTTGATTTACATAAAGTATGTTTGTTTGTTTGTTTGTTTATTTATTTATTTATTTATTTATTTATTTATTTATTTATTTATTTATTTATTTATTTATAGTGTTATTTATACCCTGCCTATCCCCTCCCTAATGGAGGATTCTAGGCGGCTTACATACATATCTATATATACATTCTATCATTATACATTATACATTATACAATATCACCAAGTGTAATTCACCCGCGCACCAGGAGAGGGGGTAGGGGAACCGGCTCTTCTAAGGCTCTGGACTACAATTCCCAGGATGCCTTGAGCCGGCTGCTGACGTCCTGTTGATGTCACATCCGGGTATGTCCTCACCGGCACGATTCAATCTTCCTCCGCTCTTTTTCCTCTGGTGGAACGATTCCCGACAGGACGCCAGCACATTTTTCCCACGTAAGGTGGTACCCATTTATCTACTTGCATTAGCTTTCGAACTGTTGGGTTGACAGGAGATGGGGCAAGTGGCGAGAGCTCACCTTGCCACGCGGAGATTCAAACTGCGAATCTACTGATCAGCAGTCCTACAGCATCAGTGGTTTAACCCACTGAGCTACCGTGCCCCTTTTAACTGCCCTTCATCTTAAACAAATATCATAAAACCAAAATATGACAGAATAATACAATCATGTGCAGCCCACATACCATGAAGTACATGAATTCCACTTTAGTAAACTCTCCAACTGGGAGTTTATTAAAGCAATGAGAATGGCAGCTGGACTGTCCCTGCCCAAGAACAGTTAGCTGTTGATACTGCTAGACCTAATTAAAGGTAAAAAATACCTCTGTTCTTATTATCTTCATTGCTATTTAACTCATTGGCGATCACTCGTAGCCGAGTAAGATTGTCTTCCAAAGGTAAAATTTTAACAGTGGATCCGTAAGTGGCTATAAAGGCCAATTCTGGATCCGCACAACCTCCCACAGTGAGGGCATAGGTTTCCGGGTGGGAGACGGTCATGATGAGGGTTAGCCTGACATGCCTTCCTTTTAGCTCTTTTCTCCCTTTCGCCCTGTACTCGTGCTTCTTCAAAGTCCATAGTGCCATTAATAAAGGCTGACCTCCAATTGAAACGCTCATGAGTTAGGGCTTCCTAGTTCTCAATGCTGATATTACATTTTTTAAAATTAGCTTTGAGAGTGTCTTTGAATCTCTTTTGCTGTCCACCAATATTCCGTTTTCCATTCTTAAGTTGGGAGTAAAGTAGCTGCTTTGGAAGACGATGGTCAGGCATTTGAACAACATGACCGGTCCAGCGAAGTTGATGTTGGATGATCATTGTTTCAATGCTGGTGGTTTTCGCTTCTTCTAATACGCTAACATTAGTCTGCCTATCTTCCCAAGTAATTTGCAGAATTTTTTGGAGGCAGCGTTGATGGAATCTTTCAAGAAGTTGGAGGTGGCATTTGTAGAGGGTCCATGTTTCACAGACGTACAGAAGGGTTGGTAGTACAATGGCTTTGTAAACAAGCATTTTGGTCTCCCTGCGAATGTCCCAATCCTCAAACACCCTACGCTTCATTCGGGAGAAAGCTACACGCGCAGAGCTCAGGCGATGCTGAATTTCAGCGTCGATGTCGGCTTTTGTAGATAGATGGCTGCCGAGATAAGAAAAGTGGTAGACATTTTCTAGTGACATACCTTTAAGCTGGATTGATGGCGCTGCGGAGGGATTGGTTCGAACTTGCTGGTAAAGCACTTTGGTTTTTTTAATGTTAACCGAGAGGCCGAGCTTTTCATATGCTTCTGCAAAGATGTTTAGGATAGTTTGAAGATCTTCCTCGGAGTGTGCACAGACTACGTTATCATCAGCATATTGAAGTTCGATAACAGAAGTTGTAATTACCTTATTTTTTGCTTTCAGCCTACTAAGATTAAAAAGCTTTCCATCTGTTCGATATATAATTTCTACACCAGTAGGAAGTTTCTCTTCAACAAGGTGTATAATCATAGCGATGAAGATAGCGAATAAGGTTGGAGCAACAACACATCCCTGTTTAACGCTGGATTCCACTTTAAATGGATTGCTTTGAGAGCCATTGTTATTCAGGATTGTTGCCATCATGTCGTCATGGAGTAGCTGCAAGATGTTCACAAATTTATCAGGGCATCCGATTTTCAGAAGGATGGTCCAGAGAGCAGTACGATTTACAGTATCAAAAGCTTTAGTCAGATCAATAAACGCCATGTACAGAGGGCGGTTTTGTTCCTTGCATTTTTCTTGAAGCTGTCGTGCAGTGAAGATCATATCCACTGTTCCGCTGGAAAGGCGGAAGCCATTTTGCATTTCAGGGAGGATGTCTTCTGATACAGATAGGAGATGGTTTGCGATGAACTTTGCCAGGATTTTGCCTGCTGTGGCTAGAAGGGAGATGCCTCGATAGTTTCCACAGTCTGTTCTATCACCCTTTTTAAAGAGAGTGATAATTATGGCATCCCTAAAGTCTGCTGGAATCTCCTCCCTCATCCAGATTTTTTCGATGAGCTTATGAAGTTGTTGTGTAAGTTCAGGCCCGCCTTCTTTAAAGACTTCAGCAGGAATCCCATCAGGTCCACTAGCTTTGTTATTTTTCATTTGTTTAGTGGCTTTACTGACTTCCTCCAAACTAGGGGGTACTGCAAGCTCATCTCTTATTTGTTTTTGCGGGATTTGCAAGAAGACTTCATCAGCCACAGTAGAGTGACGATTAAGGAGATTGTAGTAATGCTCTTTCCAGCGCAGTGCAATAGACTCTTTGTCCTTTAGAAGTTTAGCACCATCTACTGAGCGTAAGGGATTTGTACCATGGTTTGTTGGTCCATAGATGGCCTTTATGGCATTAAAAAAGCCCCGTGCATCATGAGCATCTGCAAAATGTTGGGTTTCTTGGGCTTTTTTTATCCACCATATGTTCTTAAGTTCTCTAGTTCTTCTTTGGACTTCTGCCTTTGCACTGGCGTAGATTTTTTTCTTAACGGCACAGTTAATATCTTTTTGCCATATCCAGAAGGCTTTCCTTTTCTTGTCAGTAATATGTTCAATCTCACTATCGTTCTCATCAAACCAATCCTGATGTCTCTTAGTTTGGTATCCGATAATTTGTTCACAGGCTGAAATAATAGAAGTCTTCAATTTAACCCAGTGTTCCTCAACATTTTCAGGAAGTTCCATAGGCAGATGTTCCTTGAGAGTTGATTGAAAGCAAGCTCGTTTAATAGAATCTTGAAGGGCCAGTGTATTCATTTTACACCTTGGTTTTCTTCCTCGGAGCCTACGATGAGGGACAATCTTTATGGCCATTGTGGATCGAATTAATCGATGGTCTGTCCAGCAGTCAATCTCTAGCACGGACAATTACATAATCTAAAAGATGCCAGTGCTTCGACCTACACTACATTAGTCAGTATCACTCATTCACAGAAACAATGAGGATTCAGATAGTGGACATGTGCAAAGGTCTTATACTACAGAGAACTGAGTTCACAGAATCAATTCAAAGACTCAGAGATGTCAATATACCATATTGCTTCTGAGCATGCATACAGGCAACTGATGCTTCTCCATCTGAAGATGCAGAAAACCCTAATGGACTATTTTGGGTTGCCTTAGAAACCTAATTCTAACACTAGCAATATATCCTGGAACTTATCCTGATCCCAATAGGCCATATGAAGCTTTGTGGACAGCTGGTTTGTTCTAGCTGAAGTATAATTATTTCATAGAAATAGACATTTGGCACTTCCATGAATCAATCACAGTGGAAAGGAAACAAACTTTTCTAGTCTCTCTATATGAAATCAAATGCATTTTCAGGTTACATGAAAGCCTTGGTGGCTGTGGGCACAAATCTGCAATGGCTGTTCTCCATCCTAGGCTTATGTGTAGAGACACCAGCCAAAGAAACTTTATCGCTTAAGACAAAAGCAAAATGGTGTCTCCATATTCAGTTTCCTCTAGCAAAATTATAGCAGTTGACTTTTACATTAGAGCTTGCATTATGACAGCATTGCCTACTACATCTGGAGAATACAAAGTAGACCACATGGCACAAACAATGGTGCTTGACATTGCCTTGCTATCTCTGTCTCTTAGCATCTGTTGTCTGTAGTAGCCATCTCACTTTGATTAATGTTAGGGCCAGCCTTCCACTCGGGATAATTGTGTTTCAGCATAGATACACTCCACATCTGATATGTTTTCCAACACAAAGGAAGCTACCCACATCAAGCATATTTGCATGATGATTAGGCAGCCCTATAAATCTAATAAATTAAAAAAAATGGTTTCTATTGTTTTTAGTAGAAGTCAAGTTTGTATTTTAATCTAACCATGTTGATTTTCTCACTTTCTTCTAGATCGGATTGAAAAGTTCAGAAATACTGAACTGAAGATTTCTGATGCTCTCTCATTCCCACCCAGCCATTTTTGCTGAATTGCTGCCTTTGTCAGAGACAGTGCTTTTCCTCTTTTTTATCTTCAAATCCTATTCCATCTCTTCCAGAAATTGTTTCTGCTTTTATTGCTATTATTGCCATTACTTTAAAGAAAGCAGTTATAAAAAAAGTCTTTGATACAAAGAGCAATCTAATAGGACAAAACTATCCAGCAGTGCTGCAAGCAAACCCGCTGGTCTACTGGGCACAGGCATAGGTATAGAATATAGAAAAAAAAATGCAAACAATAGACTTGATGAAGTATAAATGCCCTCCCCACAAAGGAAATCCAGTATAATTTTAGGATATCTACAAGTAAAGTGTTTTATTATAATCTATTCAAAACACTATCTTCTATTACAGGTTATGGTATTCTGCATAGTAGTCAAGAAGTGTAATGGTGGATAGTCATAGCACGGTCAACTACTGAGGAGACGGCCAAAGATATAAAAGCATAATTTTAACATCCTTTTTTGCTGGAAACAAGTATGACAGTATCAATCAAATATTCCATATCTTTGACTAGGTGCTGTTTCAAAACATTGAATTTAGGTATTGATTTCTTCCTAGATGTTCTTTCCACACTGTGTATTTATTACTATTGGCTTTCACTGATGCTAAGTTGAACCCTAGCACAGTTGGTAACATTCCATCAGCATAAGGTAACTTTAAATGATCACCTCTCCCCTGTAGATCCTTATTCTCCTGGAAATCAGGCTTTTGGCTTGCCCTCTAGGAGCAGAAAAGAGCTGTAAATTGCCTCTTCCTGTTTCTACCACTGGGGAGTGTCCACGATTAAATATAGTGCTTCATATTCCATAGATTCCTAATGATTTGAGCATGGAATATGTCTTTTTATCAGCTGTTGCTCATTGGGTAGATAATTTCATTGAGCTATTCACTATGACTCAGTATCTTTTTGCTAGTTACAGTAGCCATAAAAAGGCTCATCACTGTATATATGAAAACAGGGCTTTTTGCCTCAATGTGAATCACTTTACACTTACCTAAATTGAACCACATTTGCCATTTAGTTGACCATCCACTCAGCTAAAGAGATTCTTTTGCAGCCCTTCACAATCAATTTTTGTTTTAAGCATCCTGAACAGTTTAATATCACCCATAAACCTGGCCGGTACACTGTTTATCCATATGTCAAAATAATTTATGAACAAGTTAAAAAACACCAGACTCAACACAGATCCCTGAGACACTAATGCAGATTCTTAATACTTCAAAAGCACCTCCTGTTTTACTCACCTGTCAAAAGTAAGGTAAAACATTTTCATATTTGGGCTAAAAGTCACCTAATGTCATTTGAGTAATCAGATCAAAATATATCCATTTTTTGGGTGCACAGTAATGTCAAATTAACAGTGCAGTCATATACATGGTTACAAAGAAAGAAATCCCATTAAGTTTAGTGGGGCTTATTCCCAGGTAAGCATGTACAGGATTGTTGCCTAAAAACATTAAGTCACAGACAAATACAGAAAAACACTTCTAAAAACACAGACATTATCACAAAGTTAGCAGAACAAGATAAACCTTTTAGGAACAATGATTGATTAGATGCAAAGCTCAATTAAACCTAAAGTAGTCCTGGAATCTGAACCCCCTGGATTAAAAAGAGACCTTGCTGGTGCAGAGGTACAAACAGATCAAGAAACCAGCCTGCATCAGTTAAGAAAACTGGTTTCAATAGCAGGTAAATGGTACACTATAAAACTCAGATTGCTTTGAAATATGTTTAAGACAGACATGCATTCCAATTTAAGTGACTTTCCCAAAAGGTTCAGGTACCCAAAGAGACCGAGACACCTAAATAATAATAAAAACACAAGTCTGACAAACACATTTTGTCTCAAAATAAAAACAATTAACTGGCAACCAGGTGGTCCTTTTAGAGTCTCCAGTTGCCATTATAATTTCAATTCTTCTTTTGATTTTTAAAGCTGTACCAATTTTTTAAAAATATATTTCGATAAGGCTAGCCCACCTGGGTTGCCCCAATCCAGATGACCAGTAGCTGTAGGAAACATATGCTGAGAAATTTAATTCTTTGCTAGCATCTACTTGTGGGCCAGATTCTTGCAATCTAGATCAGGTAGGCCTAGATTAGAGCAAAGAAATGGCATAGGGAAACAACCCCTACCCAAAAAAGGGGGGGATATCTATGTTAACTTCAAATTGCACACAAAGGGCTTTTTTCTTCCTAGTTAATGAATAAAGATCTGCTCAGGAAGAAGAAGTCTTGTATTAGGATTATACACAATAGACTTAAAACTATTATCAGCTGTTATCTGGGTTCTCCATGAGCAATCTGCATATTGAAGCGAGACATTTAGTAACTTGTGTTTAAAATTCAGAATAGTCCAACACATCTGAAACAATAGATATCTGTTATTACTTGCTAGGCTGATATATAACAAACGGCAATGCAATTGTGTTAGCCATGGCACTCTGCATGATGCCAAAGCTGTGCTGAGCACCCTGCTGTTAGAGAAGGGTATACCATGTGCTATAGCATTGCCTCGGCCCTCCCATGCTGTGTCAGTCTATAGGCAAACACCATGACCACTGTCACAGCACAACACAGGAAAATGCTAGGGAGCTATTTCTGTAACAACAGGAGGGCAGTTCCCTCTCAACTTGACCCCTGCTCTTGATGGCTATTGTGGTGATGCACTCACAATGAAATATTTAATGAGGAGGTAGCATCAGATCAGAAAATGGGCTAGCTAAGGGAAAGAAAGGGCAATGGTTAAAATAAACTCTTACTTAAATTGACCGGAACAATCTCATCAATTGGATATCCCTTCTACACCAAATGGAATATTCAGAAGAATAATTTATATCACTACAAGTTTTAACCTGGTACCAGCTTTAAAAATATAATCCCTGCTTTAAAATTCAGAACTAATGGCTGGAAGCAGATGAGTCCATAAAGGGACAGCCCGTTGCCATACACAGTTGTAACTATGTTTCTACAAGTTATGAAAAGAAAGCAATATGTGCCTGTTTCGGTGGCTGTCGTTTGCCTACCAATGGTGCAGTGCTCCCCATTCCAGCCCTCTCGGCATTCACATTTTCCATCTTTACAAGTTCCATGTTCTGTGCAGCGGGGATGGCAAACACGTTGGTCACAGGCTATCCCTGTCCAGCCCTCTTCACAGCGACATGCTCCGCCGATGCATACTCCATGAGTGCCACAGTCTACAGAACATACTTCTGGAAAAGAGTAAGAGAAAGAGAGAGATGGAAATTAAGTTGCTTACAACCCAGTATTATTGTAATCACCAATAGCATTTTGAATACATGAGTGATTATCATTTTTATTAATTAAATTTGTATACCGCCTGACTCCCAACAACTCTGGGTGGTTATGTGCTTCCATTGCTAGAAGCAAACAATGTTGGATAGTAAGTTTCTAGAACTGAGATATTAAATCTGTCACTACCTTCCATCTAAGCCATTGTAATCTCTCCTTATCTCTCCTCATTTTGTTAAGAAATAACAAAAAGTGACCTCAAATTAAAATTTCTGATATACATATAGTCCCATTACCTTTACTATTTCCAAAGATAAGTACAATTTTGAATAATCATTATGATGGATGTATCCTGAACTGAAAGTTTCAGAAACAAAGATCTTCAACATATACCATAAAATAGGATTACAAAAAATACAAGGGGTGAAAATCAAAACATTTGAAGATATTTTTCTTTTATATTGATTCAGTTAATCATGTATATATGTTACCTAAACTGTCAATCACACAGCACTTCAGAATTCAGGCAGTGGTGGGAAGGATAAAGGATAGTTTACTATACTGTGACATTAAATGCTCAAAATTATTCTAATAAAGGAGCAAACTCTTATCTCTCCTACATTGTAAGCTGTATATAGGATTTGGGGTATCTGAATTTACATTAAAATTCCAACTCTTAGCACAACAGTTGAATTTAGCTGATTTGAATGATCTTGTATTTGAATTTAGCTGATTTGAATTATATTGAGTAAATAGCCAGAGACCATCCAGTCTATTGGATACCTAGAATAAATAATTTAACTAAATGTTTTTCTTACCAACGGAGCAGTCAGGACCCATCCAGTTGGGATCACAGTTACAGAGGCCTGTGTCAGAGAGATATGTGCCATGCCCACTGCACTGGTCTGGACACTGGGCACGTGGAAGTTCACAATTTAAACCTCCCCAACCTGGGCTACAGAGGCATTCTCCATTTACACAGACACCATGGTTGGAACAGGATGGATCCAAGCAATCAACTGAAACAAAACAAAACAAACTCAGTGAAAAAGGTCAGTGCACTGAACACACAGTCTGAATTGACACCAGTTGATGGATCTGTGCTCAGCAGGTTCCTTGCTGCTGAAATAACTGCAGGAAGCTTGCTCAGCTGTTTCTTAGAATTTTCTGGGAGTCTGAAAACATAAAAAGGTCATTCTGCTTGCTATGAAGAAATTTTGAGAACCAAGTAGCCTTAAAAAAAGAGGAATATGGGAAGGGATTATTGAAACAAAGTAGTAAGACTGTTTTGAGACCAAGCAAGACAATATATATTTTTGTGGAGTCCTTGGTGCTCTCTGAGCCTTGTTGTTTTCTTGCAGATGTTTCATTGCCAGACTAGGCAACATCTTCAGTGCAAAAAGGGAGTGGGATTTGCTCTCTGTTTATATACCATGGCTTGTCCTGCTTGTGTTGGTGGTCATATTGTTCTCCCCTTAGTAGTTCCTTGATTGGGCTGTTGTTTGGTTTGCTGCTTGGTTGATTGACTGAGTTAATAGTTCATTGATTAAGGTATATTGTGTTGTTTGATTGTTCCCCTGGTGCTAATCCTGGTGTTAATCTTTGCATATCTGGGTGTTGATTGCTGGCAAGGAGGTGTTCTGGTCTTTTGGCTTTTCTATTGTCTATTATGAATGGTATGTACATGTTGTTTACCTCTATGTGTCTGCTGCTTTGTCTAAGTGCTAAGATTCCAGGAATTCTCTAGCGTTTTTGGATTTGGCTTGGTTTAAGATGCTCACAGTTTCCCATTTGAAAGTATGGTTGAGTCTGCCCATGTGTTATGAGGTTAAGGAGTTTTCATCGTGTCTTCTGACTGCTAGTTGGTGTTCGTGGATGCATTCTGCTAGTCTTCTGCCCATCTGTCCTACATAGTGGCTGCTACAGTCCTTACACTGTATGTTGTAGATAACTCCCGTATTTTCTTCTTGGGCTACTGGGTCTTTTGGGTTACTTAAGATGTTATGAAGGGTTTTGGTTGGTTTATGTGCTACGGTGATGCCATACAAAGCAGCCATCAATATACCCTAATCAAGGAACTATTAACTCAGTCAGTCAATCAACCAAGCAGCAAACAACAGCCCAATCAAGGAACTCCTAAGGGGAGAACAACACCTCCACCAACACAAGCAGGACAAGCCATGGTATATAAACAGAGAGCAAATCCCACTCCCTTTTCGCACTGAAGATGTTGCCTATTCTGGCAATGAAACATCTGCAAGAAAACAACAAGGCCCAGAGAGCACCAAGGACTCCACAGTTCAACCCTGAGCTACAAATATTCTCTTTGATTGATATATATTTCAAAAAGATTCCAAACACTGGGATCCTTAAACAGTTTTTATTCATCAATAATCCTGCAAACTTCACAATGGCACAAACATAAACAGAACAATGTTATTTAGCTATTATGCCACTCCTTGTGTTTTATGTGTTTAGTCTTCAGAATATTGGTTAGCAAAGGGTTTACTTTGATGAAAGGAGGCAAGGAAGTTTGTGCTCTCAATGTCTTTCCCTAGTCAACTGAAGTTTGTTTGTTTGTTTATTTATTTATCACATTTATATGGCTGCCCATCTCGCAAAAATCAATTCTGGGCAGCATACAACAATCAATAAACAATAAATATATAAAAACCAATTATTATAAAAATATAAAAGTCATTATTCAAAATGAAAAACACTATAAAAATTAAAATATACAAACCACACAGAGAGAATATAAAGATCAACCACAATGGAGCCATCTAAGAATGTCTCTGGTTCCCTGGGACCCCAGGCCTGGTGACATAACCAGGTCTTGAGGGACTTCCAGAATGATAGCAGGGATGGAGCTAACCTAACTTGGGGGGGGGGGAGAATCTTCCATAGGGTGGACGCCACAGCAGAAAAAGCCTGCCTTCTGGGACCCACTGAATGTAGGTCCCTGGCAGATGGTACTCGCAACATGCCTTCTCTGACAGATCTAACGGGATGGGCTGATGTAATTGGGGAGAGGCAGTCCCTCAGATAACCCAGTCCCATGCCATGAAACGCTTTAAAGGTTAAAACCAGCATCTTTAAGTGGACCCGGAAGCAGACTGGCAGCCAATTTAGCTCTCAGAGCAAAGGTGTAACATGTGCTCTTCTGGGAGCACACGTAACTGCCTACACCACTGCATTCTGCACCAGTTGAAGCTTCCTGATATTCTTCAAGGGCAGCCCCATAGTCCAATCTGGAGGTGACTAGGGCATGAGTGAATGTGAGCAGAGCCTCCTGATCCAGGAAAGGGTACAACTGGCACATAACATGCAGCTGTGCAAAGGCCCTCCCAGCCATGACTGGCACCCCACATAGAAGGGGCCAAAGGTGGGACCTCTCCTCCCCAATCACCACCGACTGGAATTGACCCTGAAGAAAAGAGGCAAACCAGCACAACACTGTGCTGCCCACCCCCAATCATCTGAGCCGATCCAGGATACCATGGTCAATGGTATTGAAAGCCACCAAGAGGTCAAGTAGGGCAAGGATGGATGCACAACCCCCATCCTGCCCATGCCAGAGATCATCCAAAAGCACAATCAATGCCATTTCCACCCCATACCTGGGTCTGAATCCTGACTGAAAAGGATCCAGATGATCCGCTTCATCCAAGGCCCTCTGAAGCTGTTGCACAACCACCTTCCCCAAACAGGGGAGTTTATATGCTGGATGAAAATTGTCCAATATGGTGGGGTCCAGCAATGGCTTCTTGAGAAGGGGGCAAACCAAGGCCACTTTAAGAGGTAAAGCACCCCCTCACTCAAGGAAGTATTAACCACCACTAAAACCCACTCACATGACACCCCCCAGGCCACTTTCACAAGCCAGGAGGGACATGGATCTAAAGAGCAGGTGGCTGAGCTCACAGCCCTGAGGACCCTGTCCACTTCCTCAGGTCCAACAGGTTCAGACTGTTCTCAGATAACTGGGCAAGACTCCACCCCAGGCATCTCCTCTGGACCTGCAACAAAGCTAATGTCCAACTGTGAGCGAATCTGAGCAATTTTGTCCAACAGATGCTGGGCAAATTCCTCTGCACACCCTTGCAAAAGGTTCTGTGGGCCCCCTTTACCCAAGAGGGCTCATGTCACATGAAACAGAGCTGTGGGGCAGCAATCTGTGGATGCAATAAGGGCAGATAAGTACTGCCACTTCACTGTCCTTACCGCAACAAGGTAGGCCTTAATAGCACCAGTTCTAACACTCGGTCGAGTTCATTTTTGGTTGAGTGCCAGTGGTGCTCTAGACATCTCTTCTCTCATTTCATCTCTCTCAATTCCTCCGTAAACCACAGGGAGTAGTGGGATCCCTGAGGGGGAGAAGTTGCATGGGTTCAATCTGATACAATGCCTCAGCCACCCCTTTATTCCAAGTGGCAACCAAGGCTTCAGATGGACCATGAAGCAGACCAACAGGAATAATCCCCAGCTCCCTCTGAAACTCATCCAGGTCCATCAGTCACCAGGGGCGGACCTATCTAATGGGTCCAGCCTCCCTGCAGTAGTCAGTGGCTCTAGAGAATCCCATGGAAATCGGGGCATGATCTGACCATGACAAGGGAGACACCAAGAGCTCCCCTAGTTTCAGATCACATAGTCACTGCTCCGACAGGAACACCAGATCTGGAGTGTGACCATTGTCCCGTGTCAGACTCTGGATGATTTGGGATAGGCCCATGGCCATCATAGTGGTCATGAACTCCCGGGCCACGTTGGACCCCATTCCTAGTGAAGGTGGATTGAAATGCCCCAGGACCATAAGTCTGGGGAACTCCACTGCCAACCCATAAATGGATTCAAAGAGCTCAGGCAGGGAGGTTGCTATGCAGCAGGGAGGCTGGTACAGCAGCGACAATCCCAACTGATCCCTAGAGCCAAACTTAATGAACAGGGTTTCACATCTGGTGACCTTTGGTGCAGTGCCCTTGAAAGTCATAAGAGATTCCCAGATGACAATTGCCACACCTCTACCCCTGCCCCGGATTCTCAATTGGTGCCATACCCCTCCTTCCGGACCCAGCCACGTCTCAGTAATACATGCCAAGTTGTCCAAAATCAGAGAATTTTTAACTTTTCTGGAAACATGAATATCGCCAATGTAAACTTTGTAAATAACTTCCTTCTAACATATATTCAACCAGAGTATTACTTAAAACAATCTTGGAGTGTTGTGTTCATGAATCTATATAGCTTGGCCTGCAAAGGCCAAGGAGGAGCATAAAATGTGCATATTAACACAATTCAACATGTCAAGAACATCTAAAGAGCATCTTGTAAGAACAGTTCTCCAGGCAGGATCACTACTGCCTGCTCTTTATCCCTGAAGCTAATTGACAAACAGTGGAGTTGCTTATGCCCCTTTTCTTCTTCTTCCTGTTACTTCTCCTGTTTTCCAATGGACAGTTGCCTTTGCTATAAATTCCATCTTTGAAGCATTCCTTCAACATAACTGGCATAAAACAGTGCAAAGCAGTCACTCTACACCCCTCTTTCATTTAGCTTCTTTTAGTTCTATACTTGGAGGCCCTTCCTGCAGTTGATGAACAATGGTGGCATCAGAAAACCAGCGTGAAAGAAGTGTTAGGCTTTTGAATAAGAATTGAAGACTAATACTAGGAAGGTTGTAGGTGAGGGTAAATGGGTAACCTTTCCACTCCACAGGTACTGAATGGTACATACTTAATTGTCCATTTAGTGATGTTGGATGAACAGATTTTTAATATAGCAGTTTTAGCTTCATTAATCCCATCAATCCAGTGACTTCCTATTGTGTTGGATTTCAGCTTCCATAATTCTCAGCCAGCACGTCCAATTGGAAATTATAGGATGTAGTTCACCACATCTAGAGAGCCTAGCTTAATGAATAAATCCACAAGATGCACTGTAAACTGAAAGAAAATCAGACGACTAAAAAGAAGACTTCATATCTAAAGCTCTGAAATACTTTTTAGTAAGAATTGTGCCAGGTGTGAATTCCATAAATGCACAAAGTAGAAGACTCAGTATTAAACTGAATATTAATATGCAGCCAATTGGTATCTGTATGATTAACATTTAGATATGGGAAAAACAGAAACTCATTTAAACATCAGCCTAAGAGGTTATAATGCTAGATATACCTCCATTCAAGATTCACTCAAAATTTACTTCCTCCTAATACTCAGTCCTTTGAGCATGGCAGTCTCCTTCCCTATGCAAATTATATTACCTTTGCACAAGCACAGTTTTACATTAAATGACAGGCATCTTCAGGTATTCAAAATTAACAAGTAAGGCTGTGAGGCCATGCCTATCTTGGAATGTCTGAAAGGCTTCTACAGCATTAAACTGAATACAAGCACAAAATCCCTTAAGAAGTTCATACTAAACACACCATGGTCTGAAGTTCTCCCTGCAGTGATGCTGGGGAAGTGCAACCATGATTCCCTCTTCACAGCGCCTATTCTGAATGCTTTGAATTGGATATATATGCACACTAAATCTCAAAGCACTCAGAATAAAACAATGGTTTAATGGTTCCATGAAGCAGATGATGAGAAGAAAACTGTAGACACACACAGGGTTTAAAATGCATGCCTAGCATGTTAAATTACAAAGGAATACAGTTTTTTTCTTTCTTTAGAGCTAAATTCGTAAATACTTAAAACAGATTAAATATTCCCTTTAAAAATGGGGTATTCACTAACTGGACTATTCCCTTTATTCAGAGTTAAAAAGTAGTCTTTGGGGGTTTGGCACACTCATTTCTAGTGCCAAATAACTGGATGAAAAATAGATGACGTTTCAGTGGCAAAACTGTTCATCTGTATGACTGATCAAAACAAAACAAAGAACCAAACTACAATAACATCTATATTATGTCATCTAGAGCAAGTATTTCAATTAGAACCAATGCAGACTCATTTTTATTGCCAGTTTATGGTTTTTGCACGTATAAATTAATGAATCTGATTGCTGGTTAAGAATAAACTAGCACATTCTAATCCAGAGATGTGTGAGTCTTCCAGATGTTGTTAACCTATCCATCACCACTGGACATGCTGGTTGTAGTTGCTGAGAGTTCCAGTTCAGTATGATCTGGAGAACCACTCTAGTGGTTGCTCATCCCCACTCTATTCTTAAAAAGGGAAGAAAGGGATCTAACACAATGTCCTCTTGCTTCCTTCATGCCATTTTCCTCTAGACCAAGCAAATGTGAGGAAAAAGCAAGGAGAAATTACTTTGAGGCTTTGGCCAGAAGATCAAAGTAATTGTAACTCAATTATTCATTTTGTAGAGCATCACAGAATTTCTATCCTAATAATGCTCCATTTTGTTGCTTTTTATACATAACTGTCAAGCTATGAGCATTATTTGACTGCCTTGCCTCCCTTACTCATAAGAAGGAATCACTTATTTGCTCACATTCTTCTTGCTGACAAATTATTCTTGCTGTGTGCTTGTTAGAATTAGTTTTGTCCTGATTTTCTGACAAATTAGAAACTGGGAAAAAAAATAATTTGGTATCCAGGGTAGTCTTCACAGATTAAGTAGTCTATTGTGATCTCCGAGGAGTCAAATGACCATTTCAAGATGTACTACAAAAGAGGATCAGTAGAAGTGTCCACACTACTGTAATTGCAAGAGACCTCCCTACTGTAAAATCAAAGAAAATGATGAGCCAGCCATCTTCACACATTTTTAAGTGGGTTTATATTTTTTCTTAAATATTAGCAAGAATAAATCTACAATCAACTCTCATCAAATTCTGTGGCAAAATTCATTTACACCCTTGTTTACAGGATGGAATATAAATTTGATAATAAAGTTGAAATAACTATTTTTATTTATTTATTTATTTGTCACATTTATATCCCGCCCATCTCCCCCACAAGGAGGGACCCTGGGCAGTTAGTTAACTAGTTTATAATCTAATTCAGATTATCACAGATAATCTCATGTCTTGACTACTGCAACACACTCTTACCTGGGGCTTCCCTTGAAGGCCACCCAGAAGCTTTAACTCAGGGGCGGGGAACCTTTTTTCTGCCAAGGACCATTTGGATATTTATAACTGGGGACCGGGGGGGTGGGGGGCGGGGTTTCTGGGATTTCCACGGACCGGGGGCCGGAGTTTGTGGGCGGGAGCCAATCACAAGCACTGGGGGTGGGTTTTCAGGCGGGAGCCAATCACGTGGAAAGGGCGGGGTTTGCGGCCAGGAGCCCTGCGGGCCTTATAAGGCCCGTGGGCCTGACATTGCCCACCCATGCTTTAACTGGTCCAGAATGCAGTGGCACGGGCAGTGATGGGCACACCTCAGTATGCCCATGTAATACTTCTGCTTCACAAGCTGCACTGGTTACCAGTTTGCTTCTGGGTGTGATTCAAGGTGCTGGTTATTATCTAGAAAGCCCAATATGGTATAGGGCCAGCTACTTGAGGAACAGCTTATCTTCCCTAGTATCTGCCCAGCCACTTTGATCCAACAGGGTTGGCACGTTCAATTAAACAGTGCCATCTATTGGGACCTAGAAGTGTGCCTTCTCTGTTGCAATGCCTGCTGTCTGGAATGAGCCCCCCCCCACCCGAGAACCAGGTGGCTCCTGCCCTTCTGGCATTTCTGAAGGCCTTGAAGATGTGGCTCTTCTCCCAGGCCTTCGGCTAGGATGATTGTATCCCCTAATGAGGAGTGGGTGTGTGTTTTGTGGCTGCCTGGTTTTGCCATCTTTGCTTTCTGTGTTATCTTCTTTTATTGCTGCACCATTTTATTGTTTTATAGTTCTTCTGCTTTGTTGTGAATTGCCCACAGATTTTGGCAGTCAGATGGTAAACAAATTAAATAAACAAATAAATAATCAGGGGATCTCAATTTTATTATTATAAGGAGTGAATTAAAGCCTCAACAAGCTACTCCAGGGACAGCTTGAGGGATGTGTGTGTGTGTGTGTGTGTCATTCAGAATGATTATGAATCTAATAACTACTTTCCATTTTGTAATATACAACCAATCAATATCAGTATCAATATTTATATATTATATTCTACATTATTTAAGAGAATATACTGTTAAATTCTAATCCAAATCTTTTTGAAGAGGACTCAAAATACTGACTATATGCCACTTAATTATTTATTATTTATTTATTTATTTATTTATTATTTGGATTTATCCCCACCCATCTCTACCGTGGCAGACTCTGGGCGGTTCTGAATTATGTATTGCTATTTAGTTAAAAGAAGAAAAGTGGAGGCCATAATTAATTAATTGGCATTAGACATCACCCTTGGATTGAAGGAAGAAATACATTAGGTTAAGTGCATTTTGTCCCAGTGAGTTCAAGTATTTTGTGATAAAATTTATTTAGCACAACAAGTTTAATCATCCCTGCTTGTTGGTTTCTAATAATTATCTCATTTTCCTCCAATATCACAAAAATAGCTGTTGTAAATTTGAACCTTCCCTTTGTCCCCTACTTCCCTTCATCTGACTTCCAGAAACCATAAAAAATAATTGCTAATGGCTTCGCAGTTTCTTCAGTTAATCCCCTTGGAACCCAGAAGTATACTTCAACAGATTATGTTGATTTAAATTTATTAAAATATTATCTATTTAATTCCTCTCCAGACCAGAAGTGCAGGAATTGGGAAAATCTATGTATGTGTGGATTTGTGACTGGGAGGGAGAGGGGGAAAGAGAGGGAGGGAGAGAGGAGGGGAGGGGGGGAGGAAGAGATTCTCTTAGAAAGAGATGCTGATCTATAATTTTTTGGTCTTCCTCTTATTTTGATTATAATAACTGCCATTACAATTCCAGCCATGTATTTGTGCTATTCCTTTATTAAAACTTGAGTAACATGCCATTGTGCTATAATATTTCTAAAGATTTGATACTTTCCTCCATAGAACAAATATTTCTTTGGTATCAGAAGATTTACTCTTAGGCAAACAGAAACAAAATTTTAACCTTAATACCACCGAAGCTTTCCAAATGAGATCAGTGCCATAAACAGAAAGCTTGGCCCTCTTATTCTTCTTGTTCTCTTATGAACCCTGGCTAAGATTCCAAAAAAGACATTAAGAGGCTCTCCAGTGTTGTCAAAGAATATGGATGACTATCAGAGATCTGTTTTTTCAAGTTTTTATTTATTTTATAGAGAGACTTGGCCTTTCTTATTCTGAACTCAGATGATCAGGGCAAGAATCATATGAAAGAACTGAGTGCCACTGAAACTCAAAAGACAGTCACTCAGTATTTGTTATGCTATACCCCAATAAATGACAATTTTCTATCTATTACAATTAGTGAATATCCAATAAATGTCAATGTTATACTAGTTTATGTACCTACTGCAGATGTACAGGAAGAAGACACTGGGAAAGTCTATAACAAATTTAGCAAGATGTAACATCAAAAAAGGACCTAGTACTATCAGTAGGTGATTATGAATGAATGTCCACAAATAGAGATGTAAGAAGAAAAGGAAAACAAGAGATATTGTAAGATACAGGAAAATATACAGACAAGGTGTGACTGTGCCACAGATCTTATTGATTTAAATGAGGTTTAAAGAAGTTGGAAAGAGTATACTGAAACCCTTTCCAAACAGGATTATAGAATGACAGAAATATTTGCAGAGAAAAGATATATTCAGGAGCAAATTCCACTAGAAAGTAAGGTTCAACTGGCAATAGATCAGCTATCAAATAGGAAAGCCCCAGGCACAGATTAAATACTCTCTGAACTCTTGAAATCTGCAGGAGAGATAGTTAAAATGCTAGCACTTCTATCTTAACACATGTGGAACAACACTGTGTGGTTTAGAGACTGGAAAAGATCTCTCTCTCTCTCTCTCTCTCTCTCTCTCTCTCTCTCTCTCACACACACACACACACACACACACACACACACACACACACACACACACTGTATGTCTACATTGTTACTTATTTACTAAGGCTTATATGTCATTCCATTCAAAACCCACCCTGAGTGGTTTAAAACTCCAAGGTTAAAAAGAAAAGTACAATACAATATAATAAACAACATAATATGACTGTCACAGTAAGAAGAGCATGTAATACACAATCTGTCTTTGATGGGAGCAAAGACTAAAATCATTATGGATTTTGGAGAAAAGATTCCCTCTAAAGGCTCCTTGGAAGAGCCAGTTCTAAATAATCTCCTGAAAACATAACAGGTCTATCAAAGCAGTTAGATGGAATAGATGTGCAAAATTTTGGGATTATCAGGAGTCAACTCAGAATTGTCTCATAAGCATAATAGGGGATCTTTCTAGTAAACGCATCCCTACTGTGCTTGTGGGATGTTACCTGGGTTACCTGATTTCCTCTTCCTCCTTCTTCTTGGTTTGGGGATTCTCATTCTCCATTATGCTTCGGGCACACCTGCAAGCAGGAGGGCTGCAACATGCAGCTCTTGTCCATTACATCTTGCTTGCACGCAGATCTACTATGAATCTACTCGTGTCCAGATCTACTGAATAAATGTAAGCTATCTCTATTTTTATTTTATTCAATGAGTTTTAAAAGAGCTACATATTAAACATTTTAGATTTAATATTTTCTCCTATTATATTGTTAGCTGTCTTGAGTGCTTTTTGGGTGGAAAGATAGGGTATTAATTATGTAAAGAAATAAGAATGAAATTCTGAAACATAATCAAGCATATTTTTCCCAATATGTTTCAATAGGGCTACTATAATTGGTATGCAAAAAACCTCTCTTTCCTTCCTTCACCTGGTAAACCAGATTTTTTCTACATGCCCCAAACCCTTCAGAGAAAAGCAAGCCATGAGAGCAATGGATATGAAATGTTTGTTTTTACTTTCCACTACTCTGAAAATGTTGTACTAAATACTTTAGGTTTTTTATTTTTAAAAGAATTCTTGCTTTATTGGTTTGGATTTGTTGAACATTACCTAGCTGGACTTTCAACAAAAACACCATTAAATATTAGAAATGGTAAGTAATAAATGATAGGATTATAATATGCAAATTAAGGAAATAATTAAAATGTATTGGCAGAAAAGACCACCCTAATTAGACAAAAAAGGACAGAGTTTTGCTTGTGTATTTAGAAAAAAGTCATAATAATTTCTGCCTATTTTTTGTATCAACTGTATGTTATAGCCTGCTTTTTACTAGGGCTGCGCATGCTTTGAAAATGATTTGGAAAATGTGCTTGCATGAGAACAGCACCTCTCTGCTGCCTTTCTTTAGGCTTCCATGCAAACCTGAAAGAATGTTGTGGCTGCTCTAAGGAGTTCACTCACTATTTATGTTGTTGTTTATTCGTTCAGTCGCTTCCGACTCGTGACTTCATGGACCAGCCCACGCCAGAGCTTCCTGTCGGCCTTTGCCATCCCCAGCTCCCCCATGGTTAAGTCTGTCACCTCCAGAATATCATCCATCCATCTTGCCCTTGGTCGGCCCCTCTTCCTTTGGCCTTCCACTTCCACTTCACTCACTATACTTAATGCAATTTTTAAGGCAACCACAACTCCATCCAGCTCAGGCAGAAGCAGTTGGATTTATTTAATGAATAGTAGAGAGGTACTATGCTTCTGGAAGGTCTATAGCACTTCCCAATACTTTTCAAAGCACACAGAAACATATTTTTCTTCCATTAATCAATTTAATAATTGATTGTTCCCAGGCAATCACATTAGATAGAATTCCAGATGGTACAATTATTAGCCATCAGTGACCTAAATAACCTTAAGCAAGTTCTTTACTTGTTTATTTAATTAGCTTTATGTCCCCACTTTCCCCCAAAACTCAAGATGGCATATTCATATTTATCCCACAACCTAGTAAGATAAGATGGACAAATATCACAAGAACAAAGTCATTCAGTTACAGTACAGAATGACTTTATAAATAAATAAATCTGGCTTTTCCTAGGCATGGTCCAACAGTGTAACAACTGATGGTTGTTGTGGGTTTTCCGGGCTGTGTGGCTGTGTTCTGGCAGTTTTGGTTCCTAACGTTTTGCCAGTCGCTGTGGCTGGCATCTTCAGAGGACAGGAGCACAGCTAGAAGATTCTCTCTGTGCCCAAGAATCTTCTAGCTGTGCTCCTGTCCTCTGAAGATGCCAGCCACAGCGACTGGCAAAACGTTAGGAACCAAAACTGCCAGAACACGGCCACACAGCCCGGAAAACCCACAACAACCATCGGATTCCGGCCGTGAAAGCCTTCAACTATAAAGTGTAACAACTGTTTATAAACTATTCTAAGAATGGATTCTCATGAACATTTTTAAAAACAATTGTGGTCATATTCATTTATAAGGTTTTCAAAAATCCATGAGGCAAGTAAGACCTTTATTAAAAGGTAAAGGCTCACTAATTGGAGTTCAACTCCTGGTAACTATGATATACAAAGCTCTTGAACTTGGCCATCTGATTATTCTTTCTCTTACAACTCTATGGGACAGTACAGTGACCCACGTCATCATGTAGACTCAAAAGGAAGGCAAACTGGATTGAGGGTGACTAATTATGTAAATTGGCTTGGCTCTTGCTGTAGTAGCAATGTTAAAGGAAGCACTACAAAACTAGTAGGCTAGTTTGGAAGTGCTTCCTTTAATGATAGGTGATGGACCAGGTTCTACTAGTTCAGTTCCTACTCTTCTGGGGTTTTCCCTCCTTCATCCCCTGTCCTCCCCCACTTTATGGAGGAACATCACTGACAGTGGCTTTTTGTTGTTGTTGTTCCTCATTGCTAAAGAATCAGGATAAGTGCTGGCTTCTCTTGTGTGTCATCCTTCCCTTGTTGGCTAGCTGCTGGAAGCAATGACAGCACAAGTAGGAGAAGCTGGAGACAGCTGCTGTGTGCATAAAAATGATCATCGGGGGCAGGGCTAAGCGGATGGCATTGTCAAAGGGACCTGATTTGTATTACAACTGACTCAATGGCAGGTAGATAGGAGATTTGAATGGTGGTGCATAGTTTATCGGCCAAAATAAAATAGATTTGTGGGGTTGGGTAGTAGAGAGTGAGTTTTGTTAGTGAATAGCCTTATTAATTTTTCATCCTCACTAAACTATAACTAAAGGACAATGAAGTAGAGACAAAGTATCTACAATCTTGGAAGTTGTCAAAGAAACAAGGAAATTCCAAGCAATCATCAACATTACAACAATAGTATCTGGGCATTTCTTAATTGACTATAAATCAGAAAACGGGTATCAATGTAAGCGTGCCTGTGTATGCATAAGTGGGAGAGATAAAATATGTAATATTTTATATACATAAAATGCAACTTAGAATTACAAAATCACAGAGATGGAAGGACTCTGGAGATCTTCTAGTTCAACCTCCTGCCCAGGGCAGGAATCCTTACACCCCAGACAAATGGCTATCCAACCTCTGCTTGAAAATCTCCAATGTCAGAGTCCCCATGACTCCAGGATGCAGGCTGTTCCACTGCTTAATAGCAATCACGGTTAGGAAATTTGTATTTACAGTTCGGATCTCCTTCTGCAAATCTTCCAGCCACTGGTTCTTGTCTTACCATTGGGTGCGACAGAGAATAAATCCGTATCTTCTTCCCTGTCACAGCCCTTCAAGTAGTGAAAGACTCCTATCATGCCTCCTTTTAGATTTCTTTTCTTTAGGCTAAACATACCCAGTTATTTTAACCATTCTTCATAGGATTTAGCCCCTCACCATATTTGTTGTTCTTAGCGCTCTTTCCAGTTCCTCAGCATCCAGAAAATCTGGACAAGTATTCCAGGTGCATTCTGACCAGTGCAGTGCAGAGTAGAACTATCACCTCCCAAGATCTGGATTTCTGTTGATACAGCCCAGGATTACATTGGCTTTTTTGGCAGCTGCTGCACAGTTAATTCCTTTATTTTTGTTTATCCTGCCCTCAATTGCTATTTAAATCTTTGTATGCCAATCTTATGAAGCAAACACAATCCAGGATTCCAAAACCTGGTGCCAGAGTAGTGAGAATGGGGAAGTAATTTTAAGCAATTCTAAATAACAAGATCAGAAAGAAATGAAAGGCAGACTTTACAAGCAGTAAGCCATTCAGGTGTGACACATTCATTCTTGCACAGATGAAGTAATTAAGAAATGTAATGCAATTAAAACAAATCTTTTGGTTAAGTTTAAATTAGAAGAAATATATGAACAAACTGAAACATTTCAGGTATTGCTGCCCTTAGTATTTTGTGATGAAGTATTATCTATGAAAGCTATGCAGGTACACCTTTTATATGCTCTCATACTAGAGTTTTCTGATTTTCATTGGTCTGGGCCTCATCTAGAGTTCTCAAGACCTCCTTCTCTTAAGTAGGGAGGGGGGAGAGGGGCTTACAGTATATAGCTTTAGATGTTATATTAGCTACTGACCAGCAGGAGGCACTACATGATTAGTTTTTGTCTTGATTGAACCATATGAGATCATGTAGAAAGAAGGAAGGCGTACCTGCATAGCTTCTATAAGACCTCCCTTCCTGCAAGCTACAGACACCTAGGCCAAGATATCTCTAAAGCTAAATACAGTGTATATTCACAACAAATGTAAGGCCTGTGGGTTCAAATCCTGTTAAAGGATTCAACACAGAACATCTAGTATGAAGCATACCTGTGCCTAAAGTGTACTAATAAGGATGAAACCAATCATGTAATGCTTACTACTGGTCAGTAGCTAACATAGCATCTAATGTATTACCTACACAGAAGTAACCCATATGAGATTAAGCCTAATATATCTTTTAAAAAATAAATATTTTTTGAATACTTGTGGTATTGTGAGAAAAGCCAATCCATGCAAAGATTATTTATTTGAACCAATAGACATATGAATGGCCAGTCACACAATGATGTTTCAGATCATGAGAAAACGACTTGCATAAGAGCATATTTCTTTTTGAAGTCTATGACCTCAAAAGGATTTAACATATATAGATAATTAACAATATGAGATTCAGATTACATAGGCTCTTTAGGATCTAGATAATTAGCACAAATTTAGCAACACAGTTTCCATAGATTTGATTTCCCCACTCTCCCACCCCAAGAAAAAAAAACTGTCAAAAAGGCAGAATGCATATTATTTTGTCACCAAGGACAAAAAAGATCAAAGCATTTTTCTAACTCTATGTTATTCTCTAGGGCTAAGAATTATACTTACAAAATTAAATACCTTTGAAAAATGACACAATCATAAAATTGACAACAAAAACACTGTTAACCTAACCTAATTTGTTAATTTCACTCACTTTCTACCCCAAATTGCACTAAATGAAGCTTGACAAGTTAGCCATTTCATTTTTTGTGTGCAATTTTAATAGAGCAACAGTGTATGCAGCAAAAATTTGTATATCACATATATCGATTTCAGTGCCATGGACATTTCAGGTAAATTGTTTGAACAATATGACTATGATGAATATCTGAAATAAAAAGCTAACGGGAAAGAAAAGTGCTGACCTACAGTATCCAATTCCATTTCATAGCTAGAAAGTAGCATATGAATCAGCCTCAGTCCATTCTTTTCAGAAGCACAAATCGATAAAGAAGATTTTTACCCTTTAATAAAAAATCAGATATGTTTATTTGTTTTGCTATTGTTACTTCTTTAGATAGAATGGAATAAATGTTTTAAACCATTAAACAATTCCCAAGAATTTATTTTATATGCTACCTAATCTAATATCTGCTAAAGAACTCTGCACAGTATCAACAAAATGAAAGTATTCTGAAAAGACAGTGCCAATATTATGGAATTCTGGTTTATTAAATGATGCATGGAAAAGGCTATTTTAACCTTTCTTGTCATTTTGCTTCACCTTCTATGTTTTTTGTTTATACAGGCTGTTTTCTAAAATCCATTGATCCTTCAAATTCCTTATCCTTTCTTACTCTTGATTAAATCATTTGTTCCCTCTTTCTGAACACACAAATATGTAGAGGTCAGGCTTTGGCAGTCACAGAGAGCCTGTAATAAGAATAGTATTTCATTTATGTCAAGTTTTTTTTCTGGAATCTCTAAAGGAATTGCACTACCTACAAAAGATAATAAACCTATTATAGCTTACAGTATTTCTTTTCTTGAGGAAAGAACTTGGAGGTGAAAACTAGTTTGAGGTTAAAAACAGGATGAAGTAGACTTGTAAAGGAAAGCTAAAAGATAATCGTACGTGTGATGATTATATACTGCATTTACCCCATGAGGATAGATTCGTTTCCCCAAATAATTTCTGTGAATTGAGCAGGGATCCATCTTACATTCATTGAAAACAATAGTAAGAAAAGAGGGGACTAGGCAGGAGATGGGTGCCTTTGGAAATTAGCTGGTTCTGGGAAAGTGAGTTTGCCTGGTGCACTTAACCCTTTTTGTCATTCCTACTCAGAGCTTCACTTCTTCCTTCCATTCGAATTACCTCTTCCCTTCCTCATCTCCACCCACTTTTGTTCTCCCCTTTGTCTTCCCCTTCCTGGACAGCTTCTCCTTCCTTGCATGTTATGTCCTTCCTCAATTTTCTTTTTTCTTTTTCTATTCTGCTAGAAATAGGAAGAGAGGTTTACGTATATATGTTTATACGTTTCACAGTATAGGAATGGTTTGGGTGTGTAACAGAGAGACTGGATGGTACATACAGATAGGAATCAATTCATTTTGAAAATGGAGTGCCCTGTTTTATAGGCAATTAGTTTTAATTAGTAATAATGAATGTTGATGATATACAACTCTTTATGTCCAGACCCTGCTCATTTTTCAAAGGGGGGGGGTCTATTTATGTATTTATATCACAGACCCAAATGCGGACATACACATGGAAGTGTGCCTGATGCACATATTTATGGGAGGAGGGAAACTCCAGGGTCATGAAATCTCCCATTGAAGAATGTTTTCCTAGGCTATAGTTTCTAAGGTCCAAACAGCTTTGCAGCAATTTTCTCCTTTAGAATTTGTTTTGAAAATTTACCTCAGAAATTTTCCAAAGGAAGATTTGTACTAATTTTATAATTATTTCTTAAATAGAATGAATAAAGCACTGAAAGTATGGGATCTTTCAGGCATAAATATTTGATTAGGTTTTCATGAATGAATGCACTAATTTAGACCCTCCTGAAATACTGTTAGCATCAACCTGAAGAGGATTATATTAATGTATATTTGTAAAATTTTCTCCACAGAAGGAGAGAAAGGAGAAAGGCACAGGCTGGCTAATGCAGGCATACTCTTGGTGCAGTTGCAATGCCTGGGTTTGGCTCTGGATGATGGCAAGAGGGATATCAAGAATTGCTCAACCTCCCACAAACTAAATAAGATGGTTTGGTGGATCAGACTGGGCCTATGAGTTTGAACACTTCTGTAAATACAGATTAGAAAAACATAACATAAATAACATAATGCCATTTCTGTGGACAATCTGACAGTTCAGTGACAGATATAAGAGGCCTAAAACACTAAGATTCTTGTATTCGTAAGCTATATGGGTCAATAATACCTATGCACATATAAAAACCTAACGCATACAGTGGGAGATCATAATGAATCTTGTCAATTTACTAGATCAAGATCATTCAAGGTCTGAAGGTGGCCCTCCTACTATTTTTCTCCCACAATATTAATGCCATGAGGTACTTTAGGATGTGAGTGACTGACCAAAGTCACCTTGTTACTTTCTATGGTTGAGGGTGGACATCTTCCAGCTCCTAGTCCAGTACTTATATCACATTGGCTCTCAATAGATAATAAATTACAAAGACTTGATCCTGACTTTTTACCGTGAAGCTTTGTCTATCATAAAGGAAGGCCAGGGCCTATTCTGTCTTTTTGCAAAGTTCAGGATATGGAATAACTGATCTAAGTCACAGAAAAATGCATTCTAATTGAAATTTGTGGGGGGGGGGAATCCTAAAAGCAATTCAACAATAGAACTAATTACCAGACAAGTGATGGAATCCCATTTGTTATCAAGTGTTCAAGCATAGGCTGGATAGCCATCATTGGGGTGCTTTAATCTGGATTCATCCATTGAGCAGAGGTTGGACTTGATGTCCTAAATGGCCCCTTCCAACTCTAAGATTCCATCAGGCCAGGCTAATAAATCGACATTAAGTGTTTTTTCCTTTCCAAAGAACAACAAAGAGTCTACCTGATCTGCACTCAGCAATAGCTTTTCTTTCTACCATACCCCAGACACTTGAAGGCATATAGGATAATAGTCAAGTTAAAGGAAAAAGAAAATTTAAAATACTTCAAAAGGAGAAATTAATGTCAGATATCACCTCAAGAAAAGGCTTTGTTTTGCTTTAACTAGTAACTGAAAGAATACCTGCAATTACTCTGAAATGGTTAAGAAATATTAATATACCTCACTGAATAAAAAGGAAGGAGGTCAAGGCCTAGAACATCAATCATAATCAGACATTTGGACTGCCTTATACATGGTAAAAATGCACAACTTGGTAAAAAGAATTATTCAGTTTTGGGGTATATCAATTGCTTTGGGATAAGTTCTTTCAGCTCTGCACCCCTACTCCCCAGAAATAATGTTTATTTTTGAAAACACTTTTAGGATGTCCCTGAAAATCTACTCTGAGCATTTTGCTATTAACAGGATAGGTCTGTAAACACAATTGATGCACTTGGTAATTTGAACTTTCATGTTTCTTTCACATGGACGTAAACTACAATGAATAAATATGTTTTATTTTAATGGTTTCACACAAAAAGCAGATATATACACTGTAACTCATGGGATAGTGTTAGAAAGCCAGAAAATCAAGTGGTTAAAATACTGGAGGAGGTTTGGGAAAATTCAGGTTTAAGTCTTCCCCCAGCAATGAAATGTCAATGGGTAGCTATCAATCTAACATTCTATTTCAGTCCAACCTTCCTCAACATGGTAAGCCCCATGTAACTGCCTTGAGGTCTGGGAGAAAAGATAGGATATGATGCGAATGAATGAATGAATGAATGAATGAATGAATGAATGAATGAATGAATGAATGAATGCTGGAAGCTACCTTGAAAATAATTATGGGAGATTACCCTGAACAGGTGAACAAGAAAACTTCCTTTCTTACATGCCTGTTGAGATATGCATTAAGCATATATTGGATACTGGATGCCAATGGTTTGTATCTTTTAAACAGAGACAGCCATCTTGCTTTTTTTAACAGTATGACATTTTAAAAAGGTAAAGGTTCCCCCTGCACATTTGTGCAGTCGTGTCTGACTCTAGGGGCCGGTGCTCATCTCCGTTTGTTAGCCGAAGAGCCAGCGTTGTCCGAAGACGCTTCCACGGTCATGTGGCCACATGACACGTGTGGAACGCTGTTACCTACCCACCGAAGTGGTACCTATTAATCTATTTGAATTTGCATGCTTTCAAATTGCTAGGTTGGCAAGAGCTGGAGCTAGTGCAGGAGCTCACTCCGCACACAGGGCTAGGGATTCGAACCTCTGAACTTGCAATCTTCTGATCAACAAGCCTGGTGTCTTACCCGCTGAGCCACCACACCCCCTATTTTTTTTTTTTTTTACTAAATTACACTTCTCTGAAGTCAACTGTATTAAAATGAGTTCCCCATTTTTAGCATCATAGGGAACAAAAATTAACTGTAAACAAAATCACACAAAATATCCCATTCCTGGCCATATTTGGCCATTTCAATTTAGTTAAAACTTTTCACTCTCCCACTCCTGGCACCACCCCTCCTTTTGCAGAAAACCTTAGCTACTTAAATGTTCAATACAAAGTGCTTTTTGGAATTCATTAAATTGCCATCCTTTCTGTGTACCATCTACTTTCCTTTAATTCAATGTGATTGCATGTAACAAGAATAATTTACTCTACATGGGGCCTCTAAGTGACATGGATACCTGTAGTCTTTCAAATCTGGCTCCTCTTTTTCTGAATTAATTATGACCGAAGTGTTTGCTTTTATAGGTTTCCAATTATGCCATTTTGTATATCATCTTTTTTATTTGTTTTGTTCTGCATTTTGCACTTTAAAAATGTTCAGTCAATAAAATCCATACCCCTAAAGGAAAGATAGGATAGATCTGGACCCTTCAACAAAAGAATCACTCAGGGTTACCTGTGGTATTTATTTTGCAATGGCTAGAATTATTAAGACATTTAAGTACATGGCAAGAAAGAAGTATAAATAAAAATCTCACCAACACAGGAGATGCTGAATTCCTGAACCTCTGGTCCAGGACTATTGTAGTAGTTGTATATCACAGCATTATGGATTTTTTTCCTTTTGTCCTCTCACCCTCTTTACTCAATACAAGCTGAACAAATGTAGTTTGTATAGTAGCATTTACCTTCCTCACAGTTTTCACCTTTGTATCCTACAGAGCAAACACAGTTCCCTTCAATGCAAGAACCATGGCCTCCGCATGACGGATCAATACACTGGCTGATGGGTATGTCACACTCTGGCCCTTTCCAGCCACTGTAGCACAAACAGGCTCCTTTGGTGTATTGTCCATTGCCACTGCACAGAACTGGACACGCAGCTGGATAATTGAATGGGAAAAGGAAATAAAACAGCACGTCAATATCCAACTTGTGTAAGGGTATGCAGACTTTACTAGTAAGAAACAGACTTTACAGGTGTTTCAATAAAAAAAGGCAGGTCATGCTGTTCTAAAATACCATTTAGAGGGGCTATAGGTTTCTAGAGATGCAGAAGATTTTTGCTGAAGCATCTTCATCTTGGTAAAAAGAGAATCCCCACTGTAGTTTGAATCAAACTTTTATTTTGCTAGCATTATTTCAATAAATACAACCATTTTCACAGTTGCCACAACTGATCATTTGAAATCAACTACATTAACAAATCTCTATATCAAACAATATATGATTGTGGCTATTGAAAATCACACCATTATCCTTGCAGATGAAAAATTTTGGTGTAGCAACATTAGGGAGAAATATTGTTTTAAATATTAATAATACCAACATGAATAGTTCCTTAAGACGGAGTGAATTCTAAGCCAAAATACAGGTAGTCCTCAAGTTATGACCATTCGTTTAGCAACTGTTTGAAGTTATGATGGCGCTGGAAAAAGTGACTTACGACTGGTCCTCACACTTAAGACCATTGCAGTGTCCCTGCAGTCATATGATTAAAATCTGGGTGTTTGGCAACCGGCATGTATTTACAACGCTTGCAGCATCCCAGGGTCATGTGATTGCCATTTGCAACCTTTCCAGCCAGCTTCCAACAAGCAAAATCAATGGGGAACCTCATGATTCACTTAATGACCACATGGTTCACTTAACGACAGCATGGTTTGCTTAACAACTGCCACAAAAAATGTAAAATTGGGTGCTGTCTTGCTTAATGACCACACCATTTAAAGACAAATATTTTGGTCCTTATTGTGGTCATAAGTCGAGGACTACGGTGTAGACAGACATGCAATAAATCTATTGTCAGTATTCTTCAAGCTGACCCTCTGAGAATCCTTCCTCAAGAGAATAATTAATTCTGCATCTGCAATAATTCAAGCCAGATTATTCCTTTAATAGAAATTAAACTGCTGCTGCTATGATACTGGACATGTTTTCCCTAGGGAGAGGAATATCAGATAGTGTTTCCTAATCTTTATTTTAACTACTTTGATATTGCATTTTCTTAAGATTTGGACATCTAATCACAGAATTCAGCATAGGATAGCTTAAAGTACAGTATATCCGTTCTTTGTTTAGCACTTGCTAAATTCCTTGAAGGATGATGCCTTCAAGGAATCAAATTCTTTTGAGGAGGACTGACTTTCTAACATGCCCTTTATTCTAACAGATACCAGGATATGTGCACTACATGAATAATCAGCCAAATAAGGCAAATAGTAAGACCAATAATAAGGCAATAAACAACATTGTCATAATTGCCACCAAACAGCAACATAGTTAACAGGCTTACTTTAATTAAAGTATTTAGGAAAATAGAGAAAGTTTTACCTGGTGTCAAAATTATTGCAAAATAAATGCCAGTTGTACTTGGAAAAAGACAATAATCCAGCATTGGGATTTTTTTAAAAAAGGGTCCTTCACCTTATGACTGCATAAACCATTTCCCATAAGAAGGTTATTTTTGTTTTTGTGCCTGTGAGTCAGTCTTGGCTCTTGGCAACTGCCTGGACAAGTCCCTGCCATTTTCTTGGCAAGATTTCAGAAGTGGTTTGCCATTGCCTGCTTCCTAGGGCTGAGAGAGAGTGGCTGACCCAAGGTCACCCAGCTGGCTTTGTGCCTCAGGCAGGACTAGACCTCACATTCTCCCGGATTCTAGCCTGTTGCCTTAACCACTACACCAAACTGTCTCTCTATAAGAAGGGCATATGGAGCTAAACTTCCGCTGAAGTTCTTAAAGTAAGATAAAGAGAGACCCATTTCAAATAATTGGATACCAAGATCTTTTAGGCTTATATGGGGGCAAGGAGGACATCCAAATCAATGCAATATGATTTAATCGGCTTAAATGACAGGTGCATTTGGCATAGTTGAATCTTCCAGGTCATCTTAAAGAACAGACGTACATACAGCACATTGTGACAATCCATCTGGGACATTAGTAGACTATAGATTCCCAATACCAAGCTTCCCCACCCAATCCAGAAATGGCTGTAGCTGGACCTCATATGGCAAAGATGAATTAAGTTGACTGTAAACACTGGAATCAGAAAATCAAAAGACTGGAAGAAGCCATTTAGGTCATTGAATACAACCCTCCTGCTCAATGTAAGAGTTCAAAGTAAAGCATCCAGAGAATGGCTATCTAGCCCCCACCTGAATACATCTAATGAAGGGGAACCCATCATGTCTTTAGGTAATTGGTTGCACTGTAGAACTCCTCTAGTTATTCAGCAGTTTTTTCTTACATTCAGTCTTATACATTTACCGAGGCATTACATAAAATAAATCCTAAACAAAGATTTAACACTGCATGGTGAGTTCTCTTATCTCTTCTAATAATACTTCTTTCCTTTTCCTATCCATCAATATTCTGCAAAATGATGTATATTATTTTACACCTCTGATTTTGGGAACAAGGGAAACTATTTTAAGGGTTCAAAGGTCTCATCATTCTAATGAGAGCTGGAATACAAATATAATCTCTGAAAAGTTTACTCTCCTGTACTATAAAACTACATGTTAGCAGGCAAGACAGAGAATCATAGGACAAAAAACTCATCAGGTGTGTCAAATCCCTAATATTCAAAAACCATGTGGGGAAAACAGCACACGCTGACTTAAGCACTAAAGTATGGATGCTTTAATTAATCCAGGGTGAATTTAATTGCTTTAGTTAAGTGGAAATTGGGTTAAAAATGATGCAGAGCATGCTGGGGTGTGTTAAAAAACATGACATATGAGTTGGATGAATCGATAAATTAAAAGTGCACAGATGTTTTAATTAAACCCAGAGAAGTTAACGAAGATCACCAGAGACTTTTAAGCCTATGATTAATTCAATTCATTTTAAATACCTGTAGAGATATGAGGATGCCTCCATTTTGAGAGTTATAAAAATTCTCAATCAATAAGCACTTAAACTGTCCTGATTTTTTTTTATTGACAGAAAGTGGTTCGATGGCTGTTGTGGGTCTTCCGGGCTGTGTGGCCGTGTTCTGGAAGTTGTGGTTCCTAACGTTTCGCCAGCATCTGTGGCCAGCATCTTCAGAGGGCAGGAGCACAGATAGAAGCAAAATCTCTGTGCCCAGGTAGAGTGGCAATGTTCTATTTATAGAGCTAAATTATAGGAGATTAGGTGGGGTTTTTTGTTGTGTTGAAATGTTAACGAGTGGCTGATGAGCGTGATTAGCATGTTCATTGTGAGAAGTATTCCCATGACCTGGTGGTTGGACTGAGTTCGTTGACCTTTTTCAGGCTGTATTTTTCAGGACTGGTAGCCAGGTTTTGCTAATTTTTAAACTTTCTTCTTTTTTATTGTAACTGTGCTGGTGTTTGTGAATTTCAATGGCTTCTCTGTATAATCTGGTGTAGTGGCTTTTGCTGTTCTCCAGTATTTCTCTGTTTTCAAATAGGATTTTGTGTCCTGTTTGCTTGAGAGCATGTTCAGCTACTGAAGATTTTTCCGGTTGCTGTAGTCTGCAGTGTCTTTTGTGTTCTTTTATCCTGGTGTGAATGCTTCGTTTTGTGGTTCCGATGTATACTTGTCCGCAGCTGCATGGTATGCGGTATACTCCTGCAGCGGTGCGGGGGTCCCTTTTGTCTTTAGCTGATTTTAGCATTTGTTGTATTTTTCTGGTGGGTCTGAAGACTGTTTGAAAGTTGTGTTTTTCCATCAGTTTTCCCATGCGGTCAGTGACTCCTTTGATGTAGGGCAGGAATACTTTGTTTGTGTGGGGCTGTTTTTCTTCAGTTGGATGTTGTTTTCTTGGTTTGATGGCTCTTTTTATTTCATTCTTGGAATAGCCATTTGCCTGTAGGACCCAATTCAGGTGGTTAAGTTCATTGTTGAGAAATTGGGTTTCACAGTTTCGATTAGCACGATCCACCAAGGTTTTGATCATGCCTCTCTTTTGTCGTGGGTGGTGATTGGAACTTTTGTGTAGATACCGGTCTGTATGGGTGGGTTTTCTGTATACTTTGTATACAGAATATACTTTGTATACAGTTATACTTTGTATAAAATACTTCTCACAATGAACATGCTAATCACGCTCATCAGCCACTCGTTAACATTTCAACACAACAAAAAACCCCACCTAATCTCCTATAATTTAGCTCTATAAATAGAACATTGCCACTCTACCTGGGCACAGAGATTTTGCTTCTATCTGTGCTCCTGCCCTCTGAAGATGCTGGCCACAGATGCTGGCGAAACGTTAGGAACCACAACTTCCAGAACACGGCCACACAGCCCGGAAGACCCACAACAGCCATCGAACTCCGGCCGTGAAAGCCTTCGACAATACATAGAAAGTGGTTCATTGAGTATAAGACCTACCAGTGCAGGCAGGACATAAGTAAGTGCTGTGGAAGACAAATTTGGACAAATCAGTTACCTAGAATCAGATCAACCAAGAAGAGTAGTGATCCTGTGTAGAACATAATTACTTATACAATGAATGTCTACTATTCCTGAATGCTTATCAGTTTCTGTTTGGTTTGCTTATATCAAAATGTAATGGAGTAGCTGGCATTTGCTTATGGATCAAATTTGGAAAAGCAAGGATGTCAGCTTGACGACTAAGTGTAGACTAGTCCGCACTATTGTGTTCCCCATAACTACTTATGGCTGTGAAAGTTGGACGATGAAAAAGTTGGATAGAAGGAAAATTGATTCTTTTGAACTATGGTGTTGGAGGGGGCTCTTGTGAATCCCTTGGACTGCAAAGATAACGAATAAAGAAGTGTTGAAGCGCATAAAACCGGACATGTCACTAGTAGGAAAAATAACAAAACTTAGACTTAGTTACTTCGGTCATGCCATGAGATCAACATCATTGGAGAAAGACGTTATGCTAGGAACAGTCAGTGGCAAAAGATGAGGATGCCAAATAACACGCTGGTTGGATGTAATCAAAGCAGACACAGCCCAAAATTTAAAGCAACTGAAAGAAGCTGTACAAGATCGGAAATCATGGAGAGAGCTGGCTTATGGAATCGCCAAGGGTGGGATATGACTGAATGGATGATTTGATTCGATTTGATGGCTGCTCAGGTAGCAAAGTGAAAGCATTTCTTTTTATTAACTGTTGCACAACAGTTATGATTGAGTTATAACCTTAAGATATCTGCAATCTTTTTCTCCAACAAAATGAATCATATGGTGTGGAAAGTATCATGAAACATTAAGCAATGGGAAATGTAAACTTCCAGAATGTACTGGAAATAAGGCTTCTATACAATTGTTTTTAGTAAGTCACAATTTAGAGGTGAGTCATTTGTGAGATGCACTGGTTAAAAAGATTAATGTGCTTTCATCAATATAGTATCAAAATCATTAAAGTAACAATACTAGGACTGTGCAAAACACTGAAACTTTTCAAACATGAAATGCCCAGGAATTTCTGCTGACATTCAGAAGGCTGTAAAGCAGTACCACAGAACTTTCTTTGGATCTCATTACACTGTATTCAATTTAAATGAAGATGACGGAGAGGAGAAATTAAGGTTAAAATTTCCCTTGTGCTTCATGTTTGCTTGAGTTAGAAGGGGCAAACTCAACTTGCAACAAATAGAGAACTGCACCTAAATTCCCTTAGGAGGATCACCTAATTATGCAATGTGTGGTTAAGTAGTCATTTTAAAGAGAAAGATTATGATAGGTATATAAGGTGATTCCCATTTCCGGAATTCTACTTTAAATGCTTTTACTCCTTTCGAAAGAAGGAAGAAACTCTTGCCTCTTTTGAAGAGAATTAAAAACTATTAACTAGTTCTCAGCATCATCATCACCACCATCATCATCATCCCATTCAGAGTTGTTGGAAGGATTACTGAGATAATGTATGTGAAGGGCTTGGAAGATTTACAGTAGTTGAAGGGCTACAAAAATAAACAATGGCTATGAAAAATTATTCCTATGATTTAGAATAAAATACATAATAAGTAGCATTGGAAACCCAGGATAATCACTACCTTTTGCACAATCTGCTCCATGGTAGCCAGGAAAACAGTGACAGATTCCAGACACACATTCACCATTCCCATGACAATTGCGTGGACAGTCCTGTACAGAATCTGAAAGACAGATATCACTGATTTGTCAGCTATTTCTCTTTCGACAGTTAAAATTCCTTTTAATGTTCATGCATTTAATGAAATTTCAACATCTGAACTTCACTTCACAATAATTAGGAATTGCCTGAACAAAGAAGAACATGTTAACACTTCTTAACAGTTCATTTTATAAATATTACTGAAGATTTTGTCAATTTTCTTTTTCTTTGGTTGAGTTGCTATTTCCTCTCTGTGGGGGGGGGGGGAAGAATTTACTGCACTTGAAGGCATTTAGCAGCCCTATTTTCCATATGGGGAAATGGAGAGGCAGAGAGGTCCCCTCTGTCATATAATGAGCCCAAATTGCACATTCACAGCCAGGGGTCTCTTGTACTAATGATTAGAATGAGCCATTGTATTTTGGTAATCGACTGCAATTGTGTATTATGACTCAGAAGGGAGGCTCCTATATATGGTGTGCTTTCTTTTTATACTGTATGTAGCTTTTCTGTGTAGTAATTATTATAGCCAGACAATAGTTCTGCATGAACAAAACATGCTAATGTAGCCGTCTTTTAACATGTTTTCCATAATGTAATGTATTATATCTCCAGTATGGCTGGAGAGAACAACCATACTGCAGCATCAAGCTGTGTTATTAATACTTGTGGCTTATTTTGTATGTGCATCCTCACTGATATACATGTAGCAAAGAAAATCAATATGCTGAGAAAAGCCAGAGAGCTACAGTAAATGTCTCTCTATAAGCAATCATGTAGCTTTGGCATCCCCTTACAACCTGAAAAGGAGCAGAAATCTGTTGGAGTGCTAATGCCTCCTTTTATGCATAGCTGGTGTATCAGACCTTATGTCTCAGACATAATGGAAGTGTCCAGTGATTTCTTTTCCAAAAAACTGAGCCCCGGTTGAATACTGGCACCTCTGAAATCTCTCACTACTCAAAAATAGCTTTTGTGATTTACTTTTATCACAGAGTGTGTTTCCCAGACAGCTTACCCTCCAAAGAAAGGAATATTTTGCACTGTCTGTCTGTTTTGCACAGATCAGGCCCTCTACTATGAAAAAAAGAGTTTCTATGCCCCCCCCTCCCAGGAATGGTCAGGCTTCTGTCAAACAAATAGGCAACAAAGCAGACAATTAGACTTCCAAGGACACAAAAGTCCTCATAAGTACATTTATTGCAGAAAAGCTAATGAAGCCATTCTGTAAGAATTCGTGACTGTTGCACTGCAACTTTACTTATAATGAAACTAGGATTTTAATTTCTGTGCCTTTTTCTCCTGCCAACTTGGTGTTATGGGTTTGAGACCACGTTCTTTTGGGAGGGAGCAATAATAAAATATTTTTTAATAAAACGAAATGAAATATTTGATACTTTTAAAGAAAAAAAGTATTATTTTTATATACTGAAATTATATACTTTATGAATACATATCTGTATGTTTGTATATACACACAATTAAATATTGGTGTAAAAGGTAAAGTAGAAGGAAAAGAATATCTTATTTCTCAGGGTATCCCACAATAATTACCAGGATTTTTAAACATTACTGATAATAATACTGGCAGGAAAAAAACTTTTAAGTTAATTAATTTATAAAACTAATTATAAACATTTTCTAGTTCTCACATACATAGAACAGTACTTCTATATTTTAATTGTATTTAGCCCAAGAATAACTTCTTTTGACATTTGTTCTTTTATTTAATATTGCTCAGTATTTCAGTTCTCTCAATATGGCTTGATGGTGAAGGTAATGTTTCAAAGAACCTCTGAACTGAATAAAATACTGTACTTTTCTTCCCTTTTCAGGCAATTACTATCATTGCAGCATCAAGAAGTCTACCCAGCTATTATACCTATTATGTTGGACTTTCTCATAAACTGTTACTCTGTTCCTAGCAACACTTTCCAACAAAGCTACAAGGAAGAAAATATTGCAAGCTTACAATTTTGCATTTCTAGCAGACTGCTGATTCTCTGAATATCTGAGGTTATTGTGACAAGGGCTGGATTGTATGTATTTCAGACACAAGTTTTACATCGGCATGCATTCCTTATGTTAACCTATGTCTCTTTTTTTCAAAAGAATTTTATTAAATTTCAGAAAAAGATAAAAGATACAGAAAAACAAAAAACTACAACCCCCCCTAAAAAGTGTGAAAACACAAGAGAATTTTTTTTGGATAGATTACAAAGAGAAGTGACTTCTGACTTTAAACATCAAGGATATACATTTCCCACAATAAAACTCTTACTCTATATTAAACCAAAATCACATTATTTCTACAATTCAACCACTTACATTATACAGCACATTAAAAAAATCACTAAATACGATTGCTCCCTCCCTTTATATTAAAAGAAAAACAAATATATATAAATCACCTAATCAACATCCCCCCTAAATTAACAATTACTTAATTGTTCCCTTCCTACTACTATTCTATACATTCCTTTCTACTATAATAAAGATCAAAAATAAAAAAGCATGTAAATTATCTACCATTATAATTAATAATACAAAAAACATGAATACAAAAAACATGAATAAAAAGAAACCTTAATAAGCATAATCCCAATCATTAACGAAAAGTAAAATCATCCGAAGCCAAAAGACCATCCAGATAAATATTTTAGTCCCTTAACCACTTCAAAATAGACCAAGACATTTACATATCCCCATAACAAGCACAAAGCTATTTTCTTAAAGAAATCAAACAACCCAACTGCTCCCCTCACAAACAGAATTCTCTTCAAAAAACTTCCCATGCATAATAATCCCTTCTTTTCCATAACATTCCATCAGAAAGTCAAATTCACTCATGTCTTGCAGCTCAATTTCTCCATTTAAGTTCTTCCATTCAGCATTGCCAATTTCATTGCCAATTTCATCCAGGATTTCAACAGAAGCCCGAATCTTACTCTTGGGAGTGACATTTCCATCGCTGTTAGATTCTTCAGGTTCATCCACATCACCCCCAACCAGATGGCACATTTTAGAACACATATTTTCTATAGTGCTCCAAATGTCTTGCAGAATAACTTGGCAGGAATCAGAAAGAATCTGCTTAATATCTGCTTTGATGTCTCGGCAAAAATCAGAGAGAGCCTGGCTAACATCCTCCATTTCTGAAGCAGTAAATTATGGCGCCCCCTGGATACTTAACCGGACAAAGTGAAAGTCAATGGAAAATTACTGAACTGAGTTAAGATATGATACCAGACAGTTCCCAAAGAAAGCAGCGGCAGGAAAGTGAAAGTTCAGAACGGCAGATTCAACGTGTAAGAAAAATGCCAAGATCTTCAGAATTAGCTCAAAAATAATAACAGGGAGACAATAACATACTCTCAGCCCTCCATAGTGTTAGATGGAAAGCAAAATCCAAAGCTTTAGAATTTTTTTTTTAAGAAATTAATCACAAAAATAACGATAAGCACCAAGAGAGATCGTTTCTCCTTAATGTAGCAAGCCTCTCTTAGGGTACAAATACTGAAAAAAACAAAAACTGGTGCTTTAGAAATGGGGTGGCTGGACTTAATGTTAATTAATTAATTAATTAATTAATGTTAATTAATTAAGGGCTGCTGCATGGCATGGAAATGATGTCTTCCCACCCTCCTGGCAAAGTATTACCCATCGATTGCACACGCTGTCCACAATCTCCTGGCTGCAACTTGCCGTCCAGAGGACGAATGGGTCGATTCAAAGCATTTTCCTTAATCCTGAAAAACGCTCTGGGCTTCAGGAGAAACCAGCCTGAGCCCAAAAAAAGTGCCACGATGCCAGTTCTGCTGGCTGAGCTTGTGGGCACAGCTGGTAAGTCCGCCATATTCCCACCAGAAGTCCTATGTTAACCTACCTCTTGATTATCCTAACGCAAGGCTGTTGTTGTTCAGTCGTTTAGTCATGTCCGACTCTTAGTGACCTCATGGACCATAGCACAAATGCAAGGTAGACTTACAGTAATGCAAGATTTAAAAAGTCAAAATTCTACAAATTTCTAGTAACAAATTGTGGAGTCCTTGTTGCTCTCTGAGCCTTGTTGTTTTTTTGCAGATGTTTCTTTGCCAGGCTAGGCAACATCTTCAGTGCGACAAGGGAGTGGGACTTGCTCTCTGTTTATATACCCTGGCTTGTCCTGCTTGTGTTGGTGGGGGTGTTGTTCTCTCCTTGGTAGTTCCTTGATTGGGCTGTTGTTTGCTGCTTGGTTGATTGACTGAGTTAATAGTTCCTTGATGAGGGTATATTGTGCTGTTTGATTGTTCCTCTGGTGCTAATCGTTAATCTTTGCATATCTGGGTGTTGATTGGTGGCAAGGAGGTGTTCTGGTCTTCTGGCTTTTCTATTGTCTCTTATGAATGGTATGTAAATGTTGTTTACCTCTATGTGTCTGTTGATGGTTGCTTTGTCTGAGTGCCAAGTTTCCAGAAATTCTCCAGCATCTTGGATTTGGCTTGGTTTAAGATGCTCACAGTTTCCCAGTTGAAAGTATGGTTGAGTCTGTCCATGTGTTATGAGATTAAGGAGTTTTCATCGTGTCTTCTGACTGCTAGTTGGTGTTCATGGATGCATTCTGCTAGTCTTCTGCCAGTCTGTCCTACATAGTGGCTGTTACAGTCCTTACACTGTATGTTGTAGATAACTCCTGTTTTTTCTTCTTGGGCTACTGGGTCTTTTGGGTTACTTATGGTGTTCTGAAGGGTTTTGGAAACCCTGATTTCCAGAGTTGGAAGTCAACTCTGGTTGATGCTATAAAAAGTTCCTTGTAGATATTGCCAATATTAAAGAACATAAATGCTAAGGAAGAACATCTGCAGTAAAACAAAATATTGACCAGAGATTATCAGAGCTGAAGTCCAGCTAGAGGTTAGTAAAGGTTTCTATGCCTGCTTGAAAAGAAGTTAAGACCCACCAAGGTTGAATAAGATACATTTGAATAGTAGCCCACATAATTTAATTTTTTTTTACAGCCAGGTAATTAGAGTGCATAGCCAAAGCATACTTACCCAAGACAACGGTACTGAAAGAAACCACTTCTTTATCCTTGCCATCATTGTAAAAGGCAAGGTGCCACAGCCCCACATCCAGGTATTGAACAAATACAGCTTCATTCTGAACCAGGGTCTGGATACTTCGACGCTCACGAGGAGATTCTACAACACTCCATTTCTCTTTCCCATCTAAACGTTCCATAAAATCATACTATGGGATAGAAGAAAAGGGAAAACACTTCATGCATTTATATTGCAGAAAATACGACACAAATGTATTAGAATGCTATCTGCAGTGGAAAAATATGATGCTTAAATCGCATTTGTATTTTAAGTAAAGCGAGTCTTATTACATAACGTAACTTATTAATCCAGCCCCTCACTTTTACTCTGCATGTTTGCCCTCCTTCTGACGCAATAAGGAAATCAGGAAAAAAAGCATTTACAGTAGGCAGGTGAAATGGGACAACAACATTTAGAGGTTGTATCCACTTAAAAAAAATTCTCCATATGTTGGCCAAGTTTACGAAATTTAACTTCCATGCCTACATTCAAATTTATAGGTGTGCACTTCTCACAATGCTGAGAAGGCCAAGCAATGTGCAATCTAAATCATAATACTTATTCCCCTCATGCAATAGTTTCCCAACAGCAAATACAGTGAAATATACACAATGATACAATGAGGTCCAGAAGGTGCAGTGTGCTGAATGCAAAAATATATATTACAGTTCCTGCATGCCGAAGCTGGTCTGGATAAGTGAGGAGGAGCCTTTTCTTTTTTGTTAGAACAGGTGACATTGCTGAAGGACTAAAACTTCATAGGGTTGAAATCCCGTAAATTCAAAACTGTTGGTCCCTCTCCTTCTCCTACCTTTATTGTCCAGAGGTCTTCCATTAGCTACTATCAGCAAAACAGAGCAGAGGAAATATCTCCCTCCACCAATGGAGGCAAGCAACGTGGACATATCTGCCCAAACCAAATCTGCTTCAACAACTACTTGTGGAAATTCAGACTATATGCCCAGTCACTGATTAATAAAGTTCCATAAATGTAAAAAGAGACTTACTAAAAGAACAACGGGGATTATTGCATTAACAAAGCATAGCCTGTTTTCTGAACAGCAGAAATCTCTTATTTTTACAGCACTTAATTTCATATAGTTTCTTAACTATATACGATTACTAAATATATAGTGCTTCGTTTTAGGCCTAAATCTAAGGTCCCCATACTGATTTATTTATTTATTTTATTTATATGACCGCCCATCTCCCCACATTATGTGGTTAGTATAATGTGATTAAATAGTCAATTGTGTTAAGTATGAAGATCAAGCAGGATTCTTATGGGAGAAAAACAATTCCCAGCATTCCAGCCAATTCAGTCCAACTGAAAAATTTGCATATGTACATTCACACTTTAAAATGACAGGTTTTTCTGCCATCTGGCCAGTAATTATTTTCCCAATTTATCTATCCTATTAAACTAAGAACAATTTTAAATGTGGATGACTCTGAGTGAATGCTAATAAGAAATGTGGAAAAACTTAAAATTCTGAAAGAAACGGATATACATATTTGTATTCCTTTGTAAGAAAGAAAGAACAAGAAAAAAGAAAAAGAATAAGATGGTAAATCTGGCCGACAACACCAAAAACACATACAACCAATTTTTAATTAGTTACTGTTTATACTGCCTGAGTGACATCACCATGTCAAGAAGTTACCTTGCTCTCACACTGCACTTCCTTCCTATTCTAGCTGTTAAGTTCTCAAGAGAGAATCCAGCAATCATGCAAACAGTCTGAAATTTTTGGACTTCTGGGGAAGGGGACTTCCAGGGAAGAAATGGCGGACTGAAGACAGCTCGGCAAAAAGCAGAGCCAATGACTGCAGTGGAATGAATTGCTCTCAACTAGACCAGCTCTTCAATAATTCCTCTCTGGACAAGGAGACAACTTAAGATCACCCACAAGTGCTCCAGACAGCTGCTCTTTGTGAGGAGATTGCAAAATAGGAGTTTCTGGCAGGTTTAGAGCTCTGGGAAACGAGGGAATAACCATCTTGTTCAAACTGCAATCAACATCTTTGAAAGGATACTAAGTTGGCATACTTTCTTTTCTAATCACATTTTGGAAATTGCTTGTTAACTGCTTTTCAGTTATTAGGAACTTTTGGAATTTCCTTCAATCCTTTCAACTACAAGTTTAAGAACTTAAAAAGGATTTTCTTCTGAATAAACAGCAAAAGGGTGATTAAAACTTTGATTTTAGAAAGTTAAAAATGGACTAAGGGTCCAGATAAATTTGAAATAAGACTTTGGAATTAAATATAAATAATCCTTCCCATGGGAAAATGCTTTTGTTTTTAATCTTTTTTTTAAAAAAACACAATAAGACTTTAAAAATTGGACACTAGAGGGAACTAAAGATTACAATTACAGGAGAAGAGCACTCAGACTCAACTTACAATTACAGAATGAAGCAAAATATTTTAACACTGGACTTATTGAAGGATATTTTTGAACAATGGACCCAGAAGTTAATTTTAAGAGTGTCTGCCTCTATAGATAGACTGGGTTTAAAAGATGCAATGGAAGAGGAACAATTTCTACCTGACAAGATTGAGATTGACTTGAAAGTGGATTTAAAAATAACAGGCTACAAGAATGACTTGGAAAAATATATTACACTGGACATACAAAAGAAACTGGCTGATGTCTTAAGAATTAAAAGGGATATATAAACAACAAACCAATAGAGTGACCTGGAACATTTTCCTATACTGGATTTACAAAAGAGGCTTGGTAAAGTTTTGAAGAATTTTGTGAGAAAGGACAAAGAAAAAATGAAAAGAAGTTCTATAACATTATTTGATGGGGCTAACGATCAAGATTGTTAAAAATAAAATTAAGGAATATAAAGTTGGTTTATTTGATCAAGGTTAAAATAGATGTGTTGTTATCTCTGGTGACCCTTAATGGACTTTTGCTGAATGGACTGAAATGACGAGGCTTTATGGATTTGTTTATAGATAAAGATGGGATATGGGAAGAAGATATTATTCGTTGTATTTTAAGAGAAGGTGGTAATGGCTGCTGTGGGTCTTCTGGGCTGTGTGGCCGTGTTCTGAAAGTTGTGGTTCCTAACATTTCGCCAGCATCTGTGGCTGGCATCTTCAGAGGGCAGGAGCAGAGACAGAAGCGAAATCTGTGCCCAGGTAGAGTGGCAATGTTTGTTTATTTAGAGAGCTAAGTTATAGGAGATTAGGTGGGGTTTTTTGTTGTGTTAACAAGTGGCTGCTGGGCGTGATTAGCATGTTCATTGTGAGAAGTATTCCCATGTCCTGGTGGTTGGACTGAGTTCGTTGACCTTTTGCAGGCTGTGTTTTTCAGGACTGGTAGCCAGGTTTTGCTAATTTTTAGACTTTCTTCTTTTTTATTGTAACTGTGCTGGTGTTTGTGAATTTGAATGGCTTCTCTGTATAATCTTTTGTGGTTCCGATGTATACTTGCCTGCAGATGCATGGTATGCGGTATACTCCTGCAGCGGTGCGGGGGTCCCTTTTGTCTTTTGCTGATTTTAGCATTTGTTGTATTTTTCTGGTGGGTCTGAAGACTGTTTGAAAGTTGTGTTTTTCCATCAGTTTTCCCATGCGGTCAGTGACTCCTTTGATGTATGGCAGGAATATTTTGTTTGTGGGGGGCTTTTTTTCTTCAGTTGGATGTTGTTTTCTTGGTTTGATGGCTCTTTTATTTCATTCTTGGAATAGCCATTCGCCTGTAGGACCCTATTCAGATGGTTAAGTTCATTGTTGAGAAATTGGGTTTCACAGTTTCGATTAGCACGATCCACCAAGGTTTTGATCATGCGTCTCTTTTGTCGTGGGTGGTGATTGGAATTTTTGTGCAGATACCAGTCTGTATGGGTGGGTTTTCTGTATACTTTGTGTCCTAGTTTGAGGTCCGGATTGCATATGACCAGCGTATCTAAAAATGGAAGTTTGCCATCAGTTTCTTTTTCCATAGTGAATTGTATATTGGGGTGGATGCCGTTTAGGTGGTCCAGAAATTTATCCAGTTCTTCTTCAGTATGACTCCAAATTGCAAAGGTGTCATCCACGAACCGGAACCAGACTGTTGGTGTAATGGGTGCCAATTCCAAAGCCTGTTTTTCAAAATGTTCCATGTAAAAGTTTGCTATGACTGGGCTCAGGGGGCTTCCCATGGCATCCACCCCAATATACAATTCACTATAAAAAGAAACTGATGGCAAACTAATTCCCAAGTTCAAGTGTTTACTGTGATGGAATGTATCCCTGAGGAGGGGGGGGTGATGTGATGGAGCTCGGAGCAGAAGAAAGAGGGGGCACATTCCATCAGGGAGATAAGTGTTCTCACAGTGTTGAGAGCCTCAACAGGCCAGCAAAGAAAGTTAGGCTGGCCCTGCCCTGGAGTCTCAGGAGTATTTTTCCCCTTAGATCAGTTAGGTATGAATTTGAAGCCATTCAAATTCACAAACACCAGCACAGTTACAGGTATCAGTCTGGCAAGATTCTGTATATGGTAGGAACAATAAAGAAACTAGAGCTGCAACTCCAGCTCAGCATGGTTCTTCGCCATTTTCCTGACATTTACTTTTTTACAACATGGGAAATAAAATTAATAAATCTATCTGTAAAAATGCTTTCAATGCCATCAGTAAACCTAGTTATTAGGGATTTTTCTATGTCAAATCATTAGCTGTAATATTTTTTAAAAATAGTTGGGAACCCTGATAATACAGTAGTAACCTCACTGACTGATCTCCTCAAATATACAAGATAATTGAGTCCTAACTTTTATGGATGTCCAACAGACATCGAGACACAAGTACAGAAATGCAGCCTTTGCCAAATGATGCCGGTGCACGTGGCTTGTCATTTTTTGCCATTATGACTTTTCACTAACTTGGTAAACCTCTTTCAGATAGATTGCAGGTGGGGTTTTCATTGCCCAAAGCAATTCTGTTCAAAAGCCTATTCAGTGAACAAACCGGCTAGCAGAAAAATGTGTTCCAATCTAGGCATGATTCCCACTTTTATGGGAAGCAGATATAGAGCAGTAGAGCATCATGTGGCTTCTCCCCACCTCACTGAAAATGGAACATGCCTACATCACACCTGTCTACTACTTCTGTGTAAATTAGGTTTTGCGACAGAGTAATAGAGTTTACCTACTTCACATCCAACTAAATATATACAGAAGTGTATGCTATTCATAAAAAGCACACAGACTTTTCTCAGTATATCAAGGCTTTAATCCAGCAACAAATGTTATTTAAACGTATCCGTCAGGAGGAGGAGGAAGAGGTTGAAGACCAGACATTCACCTACTGCAAAATCTCTTGATTGGGATAACACCTTTGGAGGAACCTCCCCGCCCCCCCGAGTTTATTGCTCTTTGGAAGGGTCAACATGGAACAGTGTAGCAATAAAACCTGACATTTTTCACTGGCAACATGCTGCTCTGCTCAGATTGTGTTGGCAGACTCTCCTGCTCTTCCGCGTATGATACTGATTCTCTCTCTCGGACAGCAGGCCGGCTCAGCAGTTGGCCAGATCGAAGAAAGAGCACACAGAGGTGCTGAAATGATTTGAAACGACTGGAGCTGCAGGGACCTGGTTTTAACCCATGGCAGCAACTGTGACCAAGAAGATGCAGGAAGCTTTCACTGCACTTTTAACTATACCACTGCTAAAAAGACAACTCATTAGAGCTGACTTATTGAAAAAGACTGCTTAATTCATGTGTGCATAGAACCCCAGGAACAAGAGAACTGCTGACAGAATGCCCGGTGCATTTTTATCCTTTTCACGCTGTGAGATCTAATCCACAGCTTTTATTTCCTATTATTCCCAACAGGCAATAGGCAACTGGATGGATAGCAGACATAGAGAGTGAAGGGGTTGACTTAAATGGAAGATAAACAGTCTCCCAATCACAAACAATCCCAAATCAAAGGGGGGAGGGAGGGAAACAACCTTGCAAACGAGAATGAGATAATGGAGGCTGTTGATCCTGCTCACTATTAAGAAATGTAAATGTAAATTCATACATCTTTTATCTGCGTTAAATGTGATGACAACTTGTAAGAGAGGTATCAGCTCTCTTTGAAATTGTTTCTTTTCAGATTATACTACTACCGTTATTAATATGATCCAGTTCTCAGAGATTTTCATGCAGTTGTGATGATCAAAACAACACACTGAAATATCTCAATGAATGACAAAGCTTAAACTTAAAAAATGATGATATATCACAATGGCTCTCTAACCATTAAATCCCCGATGCTGAATGAGATGGAGAAAAACTTGTTTCTTTTCCTCCACAATGTAGAAAATACACAATGAGAAACAGTCAATTTTAGACTGGACACAGAATTGTATGTGGGCATAGGTTTCCGGGTGGGAGACGGTCATGATGAGGGTTTGCCTGACGTGCCCTCCTTTTAGCTCTTTTCTCCCTTTCGCCCTGTACTCGTGCTTCTTCAAAGTCCATAGCACCATTAATAAAGGCTAACCTCCAAATCTTACTCGGCTACGAGTGATCGCCAATGATGTATGTGGGTCCTGAAGATGTGACCTCATCCCATTTTACAGGTGATGAAACTCATAAATCAGAGGTTTGGCATAAGGTGCCAGGGGTTCAACAGACATTATTTGCATTGGTCAGTGAAAAGCCATCCCTTTTATTTTATGTGCCTCAATGGAAAATTTTGGGGGAATTTCATCTGGGAGGAATTTTATGTCAGCTGGGCCTCTCAGATTATTCTGTGGATCAGAACCCTTGAGACTGTATTTTTCTGAATTTTGCAATGCAATTCTCAGCTTAAAATAATGGATGGATGGATGGATGGATGGATGGATGGATGGATGGATGGATAGATAGATAAATAGATAAATAGATAAATAGATAAATAAATAGATAAATAGATAAATAAATAGATAAATAGATAAATAGATAAATAGATAAATAGATAGGAACATGTGTACCAAAATAAATGTGAATTTAGAGATTTAACTGTTTCTCCACTCATCTGTGGTAAATAAATGTACTGGGCCCTACTTTTATTCGTCATACTTTGTTTTTATAATGCTTAATACTTGATAACGGTGGAGTTAATAACATGTTGGGTGCTTTCTCTGCCTCTGAATGGATCTCAACCTACTACCACTTTCTGAATCCACGTTGAACAATACAGGGCTGCATCAGTTCAAGAGTGGTTCTATCTTTCTTTCTGTAGCCTATTTTTATGGTATGAAAAAAAGACAGAAGCATAAAAAAGAACACTATAGATGGTTACAAATAGAAAATACCCAGAGATAGTATTTTCAGAAAGGAACATCATTCTTCATGCTTTGGTTGGTAAAGAAATTCTTAATAGCTTTGTCTTAGAGCAAAGTTACAAAGGGAAAACAAGATTTACATGCTGCTATATATTTGGTAAGCAGTTTACCATAGAAACTGCTTTGCTTTATTGATAGGCTACAAACACAGGAAGCAGTTTAGAGTCAGATCATTGGATTGGCTAACCCGGAATCATTAATGCTCAGTGGCATTGACAATGCATGACCTCTAGTAAACAAAAAACAAAACAAGACAAAACAAAACAAAACAATTTATGGGTGTACCTGGATATGCCAGGCACTGAACCCTACATGCAAACTAGGGGCCTGCAACTAAGCTCTAAACTCTTTCTACCTGTTAACAAATTATATGTTTTTTTGTATTTCTTCCTCAAACACTATACTATTGAACGAACAAGTTTATTGAATGAATATATATATATATATATATATATATATATATATATATTTCCTGCAATGTATCCAGTGCTAACTGGAAATATTTTGAACTTTCAGTTGCTATATTTATTATAGGGAAGGAGAATAACAATATCAAAAAGTAGGGTTGAGATGACATTTTATCACTTGAGGTGATATATAAACTTTAGCTAATGAATTCAATCAAAAGGTGCTTTGTCTTTATTGTTAAAGTAAACCAGCCACAGACAGAAATCCAAGGTCTGATTCTGCTTTACCACCTGGCTGGATGGCTCATTACTTTGCATTTTTCTGCTCTATTGAACTTCTGATAAAATTCACTTTTATAATGAACTGTTTTTACAAAATGTTCTTGCTGAAAATGTCACTTTTTCCCTAAAGCCGTGCATAGATGGATAAAAGTGTGAGATGTGGACCACACAGTGAAAGACTATAACTTCATCTCTGCAAATCAGAAAGAAATTGCATGTTCTATTGACATGGAGAAGAGATCTTAGAATATATTGCAAATCAATTCTTACACCTTAAATTCAGAAAGAAAATTTATTTCAAATCTGACTTTTTGGGGGTTGACTTTATTTTCTCTTTATCTGATTTCTTACAATTCTTCCATAAAAGTGTATCTGTAATCAGAAATCACATGCTAGAAACAAAACATTAAGCATTCTTAAGGGATTATTAGAACCTAATAATAACACAAATAACATAAATAATAAAGAGCCACTTCAAAGGCTTTTTCTCCACTCTAAGATTTTAAGTGGTATTTTCTTTCCAACAAAGCAAAATTCCAAGCTTACTCCAAGCTTAGTAAGCTCTCAGTTCTTTATAAATGGATGAAAGTTAAGTTTTCAGTATATAATTCAACATCACATAAACATCTTTAATGCGGAACTGAGTTATGTTAAACCTTAAGTGTTTTTGTGTCATCAGACTTCCTTTCATCTAGCTTGTTGTAATGCTCATGAAGGGGGGGGGTTTAGATAAGGTGGGTTATCACCTTTTCCAGAGGACATAAGTAAATCTAGCTAATTGAAGAGAATATTTGTAGCTCAGGGTTGAACTGTGGCGTCCTTGGTGCTCTCTGAGCCTTGTTGTTTTCTTGCAGGCGTTTAATTGCCAGGCTAGGCAACATCTTCAGTGTGAAAAACAGTTTTTCGCACTGAAGATGTTGCCTAGCCTGGCAATGAAACGTCTGCAAGAAAACAACAAGGCTCAGAGAGCACCAAGGATGCCACAAATCTAGCTAAATTTTCCACTTGCTTTTTCTTCCTATTTGAAACCATTAACATATTAAAAACAATTCCATTGCCCTTTCCCCCCTACGTTTGACACTCCCATGACCACTCCTACGACCTATTGAAGCACTGCTGTGTGTCTAGCACTCCTCAGCTGGTACCATGGAAGGAACAATCCAACACAGAGTTTCTCAGACTCTGAGCTGAAGCTGTATGCTCCCTGTTTCTATTAACGGACGAGTAGTTCATCCAGAAATTACTGGGGTTTGCATTTCCTATATTTATGTCTTTTCCATGCTGCACTTAATGGGCTGTACTGCTGTTTAATTTCTCTGGAGTTTTGAAGTGTCAAACAGTAATTTATAAAAGTATGGAATACAATGTAGCATTTTAAGATAATTCATATTACTAACAGGCATCTCAAACTTTTACAGATGCAGTGAAATATACTTTTCCTTTGAGGTATTGCAACTCCCATATAAACTTTTAAACTTTTAAAAGGAGAGGACAGAAATAACATTAATTTTATCTTTTTTTCCCTTTTTTGAAGATATTCTTTAGTCTCTAAAGAATATTTATAATTCTTGTTTTTGTTTAGTAAAGATATTTATCTCCTTTGAGCATATCCTATTTTCTCTTTTGACAATTTTATTTATTTAATTAATTAATTAATTTATTTTCTATCCCTTTATTATTTTTATAAATAACTCAAGGAGGTGAACATACCTAATACTCCTTCCTCCTCCTCTTTTCCCCACAACAACAACCCTGTGAGGTGAGTTGGGCTGAGAGAGAGTGACTGGCCCAAGGTCACCCAGCCGGCTTTCATGCCTCAGGCAGGACTAGAACTCACAGACTCCTGGTTTCTAGCCTGGTGCCTTAACCACTAGACCAAACTCTTCATTCTTCTATTATGCAAAGAGTTATAGGAAAATTACTTCAAATTGTCCTTCTTTCTCCTGTCTAATGAGAAACATACTGCTTTAACTTTATAAATTTGCTCTCTTTTGATGCAGGACAGTTTTAGTCCACCCATCTCCAATCTGGTGCCTTCCAGTTGCGTTGGACTACATCTTCCATGAGAAATAGGAATTCTGGAACATGTAGTCCAGTATTTCTGGATCGACAAGGTAGATGGAAGGGGGCTATTAAGTCAAAGTAACAATCAAATATCTAGGTTCTCTTTAATTCCTGCATATTAGCTTAAAATGGGAACATAGCACACTCTTAAGGGAGCTTGTTCTTGTGAACAATATGAACTTCTGTCAAGTATTTTTAAATGAGTTCATAATTTTATTCATAAACATCTGATCTGAAGGTTATATACTGAACTGCCCATCCACCAGTCATTTGACACTTAACATGACAACCTAAACAAGTTTACTTTTAATACTTGTTTTGCATAATGGAAATTAAAACTCTGCCATATGATAAGAGATTGCACTGATAAGGCCAATGAATCTCACTATAACTTAGAGCTAAACTGATCTACCAAAATCTCAGTATGTTTATAAAGCAAATGAGCACTTTTGCTCCACCCATTTTCACATTAGCCTTTACTTGTAATTAGGATAATGGAAAGAGCAGCTTACTTTGGCAAAGATGTAGCTCCATCTCCCCAAATATGACATTACATAGGATAGGGAGGATTAAGCATATTAAGTTGGCTATGCACTACTAATAGTATTTTTTATAAACTTGTATCAGATTTTCTACTCTTTTCATTTAGACAATTTTGTTGAAGAACATATTTGTCTTTGCTTGGACATAAATGTATAATACAACTAGAGTCTTCAGGTGCCTGAAATTCCAACTAATTTTCAGTTCAGCAGATAAAAAGTAGAACAAGCTTAAGAGAAATTTTATTGAAGTATGTTGGGTATCTTACCACAAGGGAGTACTATGATTCACAGAGCTATCAAACTTTTTTTTTTGCTTTTAACATGTCATTCAAGGCAGCACTTCTGAAGGTTTGCTGTCCCTGTGATACACCATTCCATATCCACAGAACTGCTCCTAAACAGGCCCCCAGCTCCATCAATTTGACTGACTAGGCACTTGAAATATTTGCTAAAGAGTTACACAGAGAAGCTTCCAACTCATTGGGGCTTTCAGATAGGAACTGTGTCTTCATATTCTCAGGTTAATCATGTACCTAATTTTCTGATTATTGACTTGTTCCCACAAAGGATTTTAACTTGCTTTGGCTTATCAGCATTAATCAGTGATGAACTGTCAAGTGAAGCTTTACACTCCTTTGGCAAATCAAATTTTCAAACTGCAGGAACATGGCATTTTCAATTTCAACTTTAGGACACTATCTAATGTAAATTCCAGATTATTTATATAAATCTAGCAAGACATATAGGAAAGGATTTAATGCTGCTTTTATTCTGGGATAGAACAGTCTGTTTGCTCCTAGCATCACATTAAATAATCAATAGATGTTGCCCAGTAGCGTTATCCTGTTGTCAAGTTTTATAGCTGCTCAGAAAGCTAGTGCATAATTTCTGGTTATTGAAATAGGTGAATATTATTAATTGAAGCCAGGATAAAAGAAAGATTGAATATTTTGTTTGGGGAACGCCAGGATTGGGGATTCCTGCAGAGCAAAACTGTACATAGGAGTGAACTTAAGGAAAGATGTGTGAATTTAAATACCGAATCAGTCAGGAATAAAATCAAATCCCAGATAAAATCTGTGTTATGTGTTTTATGTATTTTAACTAGGCTAACAGGATTGTCTGGTAATTTTCTCTCCAAACTTAGAACATCCCAAAAAAATTGAAACCTGCATCTATAAGAGTATGATTACAAATGTACATATGGCAAAGTAAATCAGGATGAAGATAATATCTCACATATTTCACAAAAGCCCACTTAAACCAGAAATAAATATTATGAGAGGCATGTTATAATTGCAATAGACAGCAGCCACATTTTTTCCCCTTCTCACTTTCCAGTTAGATCTCTTACAACTTTCCCTAACCCAGCACCTACCAGTTATATTGGGACTACAATTCCCAGACAATATGGGAATTCTAGGTGTTATTGTTCTAACACAATGTTCCAGCACATCTGAAGGATGCCAAGTTGGAGAAAGCTAATAGAGAAAGGAGTGCTTGTGATATTGCTGCATGAGGATTTTCTCAGTCCTAGAAGTGGCCCTCAATGGAATGGAGACATGGAAATTCACAGAATCTTTGCTAAATATAGGACAAGCAACCCAAATTCTCAGATAAAAAGATACAGTAATCATAAAGCAATCCCCATTCTTCTTCTTCTTCTTCTTTTGGTCTATTAAGCATCTTAGTACAATACCTGCACATGGGAAGGTGGAAGTCCTCTTCTTATATAGACGGCAAAAAGAGCATCCTTCCCTAAGGAGATATTGAATTTCAGGAATTGTGGCTGTGCGATGTGGATTTGTGCTCGCCAGAATACTCCTTGTGGCACTTCTTGAGTAACCCTCCGTCCGACCTCTGCCTCCCCACTGTCAATGCTGTTGTTTCTAGTGGCCCATGGTCCTGGAAGACAAGAGCAAATAAAACCAGAATAGAGTCAGAATCAAATAGATTTATTTTTAGAACTCTTATTTAAGATGAACCTGGGTGGCAAGCCTATATGTCAATGCAAAACACATAGTAGTTGTCAAGACTAAATTTACCAACCTATGCTTTAAAAAAAATGAAAGCAAACTGCTTCCAGTAGAATTTTATCAATGTAAGAATGACAATCATATTCTTAAAAAGCTATAAACCTGTTCCCTAGGACATTTAAAATCTTGCATACAGCTTCTCTCCCATTTTTATTTCCATTGCTGCTCTTTACTGATCAAACATAATAAGAGTGGAGAGTCAGCTAAGCACATTAAAAGCTCCTTGCCCCCTTTTCAACATTCTAATGCAAATAGAATATGAAAATAAATCCACAAGGGAAAGTAAAGGGGTAATTTCAATGTAAATTCACTGACTGAAGACTTGTATTCATCCTGTGTCAAATACCAAGCAAGTGTATAAGCAATCAAAATATAAAAAGATATGAATACAGATTAAAGAAAATACAGTTAAAGACAGTTAAATTTTCTTCTACCAAATATAAGGGTAGGAAACTAAATAAGCTAAAAAAAATACGATAAACAAATATATTTGTTTATCGTATTTTTTTAGCTTATTTAGTTTCCTAAATATATATTTGTTTATCATATTGGGTTTTTTTAAGTTGAAAACTTTTGGCTGATAATGTTCTCTGGACAATGACTTTGGATGGTATATGGTAAAACTATCATGAAAATTGTTGATGAACAGTGGTATAGAAACATTAAAATAAAAACAGAACATTTGATATGTATTTTATTGAATTCCTAGATTTTCTTCTTGTAAAGGCCAAACAGGACACCAATAATAAAATACTACTTTATGTATTTGTGTGTAACTTTTACTTTCTGCCACTTACTGAGGTACCTTGAATGATTGTGTTGTGAGAAGCGTAATAAGCAACTATGAAACCTGGACATTAAGCATGAATGAGAGAAAGAAAAAACAATAATTCATAAATGAATTATGGAACTGTGGGTTGCTACTAAGTTGAAGAAGAACCAACCAATCAATCTTGGATGAAATAAAGAATGACTGCTCCTCCGCAATCAGCAGGAAAAAACTTACTTACTTTGGGCATGTGATGCAAGTGGATAGAAAACAAGAAGGCTTGGCAGGGTTAAAGAACTAGTAGAGAAAGAAAACTGATCAGGTGGATGGATGGGAACAAAAAAATTACATGACACGCTACAAGTTGCTGGAGATGCAGTCACCAGGCACCCAACTCCAAGGCACCTAAATAACCTTGAGTTACAAGAAGCTGTGCCTACCAGATCTGTGAATGCTATGTGCATCTGCTTTTCTAAGCTTCCATTGATAATCTCTTAGCTAATAGTCAGATGAAGGTATCCAGATGCCTCAAAAATGTGAGAGGAAGATCACTTATTGTGGCCTAAGGACCATACCAAGAAACTATATGAAGGACTATAGGGAGCAGCAATCAGGGCCCAAGCCCACTCTGTATTTTCTCATTCAGACAAATACAATTCAGACACTTTCCCCATTGTTCTCCTTTACTCTCTTACCTTGCTTTCTCACCCCAGTCATCCCACTTCCTAAGGCAGCAGCAGACCAAACCATTACTGCGGTATACAAATATCTTGCATGTTAATATGACTGTCTTTTGGGACCAAGATAAATGTAATATGATCTTATTTCTATTAGGCTCTTGAATAATGTATACCATATAATATTGGTTTAATAATTTATGTGCCATACGTTAAATATACTTCATATTTATTTATTTATTTATTTATTCAATTTCTATAACCGCCCATCTCCCCCATGGGGAACTCTGGGCGGTTCACAATAAATAAGTTAAAATAAAGTCTAAAATTTCAATTATACAATAAAATATACATTATATAGAAAATCCGGATGGTGATGGAATAATTAAAAGAAGGACAGTTACAAAATTAGGGGATTAGCCACCCCCATGAGGAACTATCCCTTCCTCCTTCCCATGCCAGGTGGCAGAACCAGGTCTTTAGCTCTTTCCTAAAGGTCGGGAGGGAGGGAGATCTGTCTCAACTCTGGGGGCAAGATGTTCCATAGAGTGGGCGCTGTCACAGAGAAGGCCCGCCTCCTAGACCCCATCAGATGGCATTCTTAAGTTGATGGGGTTTGTAGCAGGCCCTCTCTGAATGACCGGGTGGGGCAGGTCGATAACATGGGGATAAGACGGTCCCTCAGGTATTCTGGCCCCATGCCATGTAGGGCTTTAAAGGTAATAACCAACACCTTGAATTGTACCTGGAAGCAAACTGGCACCCAATGCAGATCGTGGAGCAAAGGTGTTACATGTGTGGATCTTGACGCACCCAAAACTGCCCGTGCGGCCGCATTCTGCAGCAGCTGTAGCTTCCGGACAGTCTTCAAGGGTAGCCCCATGTAGAGCGCATTGCAATAATCTACATGGGAGATGACGATAACATGAGTGACTGTATGGAGGGCGTCGCGATCCAGGAATGGGCGTAACTGGCGCACTAACCGAAGTTGTGCAAAAGCCCTCCTAGCCACGACTGCCACCTGCTCTTCGAGCAGGAGTCATGAGTCTAGAAGGGCCCCCAGATTACGCACCGGTTCCGAACGGGGTAGTGCTACCCCATCGAGAACCAAAGATGATAATTTCCCAGAAAACGCTAAGCCATCAATCCACAGCCACTTGGTCTTACCAGGGTTCAACTGAAGCCTGTTGTTCCCCATCCAGGCCCTCACAGCCCCCAGGCACTGGGACAGGGTGGACACTGCATCACTTACCTCACCAGGGATGGAGATATACAATTGAGTATCATCTGCATACTGATGATACCTCATCCCATGGTGACGGATGATCTCGCCCAGTGGTTTCATGTAGATGTTAAATAGGAGAGGAGAGAGAACCGACCGCTCCGGCACCCCAAATAGGAGCGGTCGCGGGCCGGATCTCTCCTCTCCTATCAGTACCGACAGGGAGCAGCCCCGGAGGAAGGAGGTGAACCAGCGTAAAACTACGCCACCCACCCCCGACTCCCTAAGCCGCCCCAAAAGGATACCATGGTCGATGGTATCGAAAGCCGCTGAGAGATCTAAGAGAGCCAGGATGGATGCACTACCTCCATCCTGCTCCCGCCAGAGATCATCTGTAAGCGCGACCAATGCAGTCTCCGTCCTGTGTCCCGGCCTGAAACCTGACTGAAAAGGGTCTAGATAATCTGCTTCATCCAGGGTCCTTTGAAGTTGCAACGCCACCACTTTCTCAACCACCTTTCCCAAAAAGGGAAGGTGGGAGACTGGACAAAAATTGTCCAGGATGGTAGGGTCCAGGGATGGCTTCTTGAGGAGGGGGTGTACCAATGCCTCCTTGAAGGCAGTTAGAACCACCCCCTCCAACTAGGATGTATTAATCATAGCCTGGACCCATCCACCTGTCACCTCCCTGGCCAATTTTACCAGCCAGGAAGGGCAGAGATCTAAATAACATGTGGTGGAATTAACAATTCGAAGGATCCTGTCCACTTCCTTAGGTCCAACAGGATCAAATCGTTCCCAGATAACAGGGCAAGACCGCTCTCCCGGCATCTCCCCAGACTGCAATCCACGCATGGAGTCCAACTTAGACCAAATCCGAGCGATTTTATCCTGCAGATGCTCAGAAAATTCTTCCACACGGCCCTGCAGGTAGGTGGTCACTACCACCCTACCTAAGAGAGATCGAGTAATCTTGAACAGGGCTGTCAGATGGCATTCTGCGGACGCAATAGAGCAGAGAAATAATCACGTTTCGCCGCTCTTACCGCCACAAGGTAGGCCTTAATAGCGGCTCTAGATTGTGTTCGGTCGAATTCCGTCTTCGTCTTTCTCCAGCGGCGCTCTAGACGTCTCTTCACCCTCTTCAAAACCCTCAACTCCTCTGTAAACCACGGGGAGTGACGGGTTGAATGGGGCTGGAGAGGTCGCATCGGCGCGATCCTGTCCAAGGCACCGGCCGCCTCATTCCAGGCTGCGGCCAATGCCTCCGCTGGACCGTGCAGCAGATCCTTAGGTATTACCCCCAGCTCCCTCTGAAACCTCAATGGGTCCATAAGTCGCCGGGGGTGGACCAATCGAATAGATCCCGCCTCTCTGCAGAGTGGGGCGGCATGAGAGAATCCTAGGGATATCAGGACGTGATCTGACCATGACAACGGGGATAGTTCTAACTTTCCCCTCAGGTCACTTTGCCATTGCTCTGACAAGAAAACCAAATCCGGAGTGAGTCCACTGTCTCGAGTCGGGTCCCGAATAATCTGGGACAGGCCCATGGCTGCCATGGTAGTCATGAACTCCCGAGCCGCTTCCAAGGCACGTCCCAGGGACGGCAGGTTAAAATCCCCCAAGACAATAAGCCTGGGGAACTCCACCGCCAACCCTGAGATGGCCTCCAGCAGCTCAGGCAGGGAGGTTGCTATGCAGTAGGGAGGCTGGTACAATAGCAACACTCCCAGCTGTTCTCGGGCACCCAACTTGAAAAACAGGGTCTCACATCCGGACACTTGTGGAGCAAGGCCCCTGAAAGCCACCAGAGATTCTCTGATGATAACTGCCACCCCTCCTCCCCTACCCCGGTCTCTCGGCTGGTGCCACACCTGAAATCCGGCTGGGCACATCTCCGAGAGGGCTACCCCTCCCTCTGGGCCCATCCAGGTCTCAGTAATACACGCCAGGTCAGCCCCTCTCTCTGTGATTAATTCACTTATGAGAGGGGCTTTGTTGTTTACTGACCTGGCATTAAGTAGCAGCAGAAAACCGGGGCCCTAAAGGATCTGCTGTCCAGAACCTAGGGTTGAACTCGGAGGACCGGAACGCGCCACCGGTATCAAACACCGGGGGCGCCTTCCCCGAAGATGGCCTGTCCTCCGGTTCCCGTCACAATATCTCCTGCCCGTCACCACCTCGATTGGGTTGCCCACATTATAGTCCCCAGAGTTTCCTGATCCGGTCGCCTCCACTCCCGAATCCCCCGAAAACCTGGATCTAGGCAGGGGTCTCTTCCATGCATCCATCCTTCCACTCTCAATCCTCCTGGGCAGTCGTAGGCCAGCAGCGCAACCAACCGAAGCTCTCGGTGCTGGTAAGCCCCAACCGCCCCTCCCATTCATCATCCAATCACTCATTATGCCCCCTGTGGCCTCTCTCACTAGCCACAGAAGGGCAACAGTCACTCCTACCTACCCTGTCTCTCACTCAGGGATAGGTACTCTCTAATACACATACAATCCTGGGCCCCCCACCCGCACCTCCCACTCACGGGGGGGGGGGAACCACACTCACACAAGAGACCCCGCAATTTCTGCCACCCTGACAAAGGGGGTGGATGTCCTTCAAATGACTCGCAAGCAGCAACTATTGAACGATCTTAATTCAATAGTGGAGTCCAGATAGCAATAACAATAAAATAATGAGTCTGTCCTTTTTTGGGCACCCCAATTCCAGGGCCAGATTTCAAGCCCACCACCGGTTCCAGTTCCAGCCGGCCTCCACTGGTTTCTATAGTCCTCCACAGGCCTCCACAGGCCCCAGCTCTACAGTTCTCAAAATCACCCAAGTTCTTCAGTCTTTGTGGGGTCACTGAGCCGGTTCTTTGTGCCAGATCTAATTGGCCTCTACCAGCTCCCGTAGGCGTCCTTTCTGTGGATGCCACAGCCATCCATCCCATCATAGGGCCCCCCAGGTCTGACGGGCCTGTTGGACTCCGTCGCACAGCATATTCATTATTATTTTTTATTATTTTATATTGTGTATTCCAGATTTATGGAAGCTGCCCAGAAGACATGATAGGAGACAAGTGTACAATCAATCAATTAATCAATCAGATTTTAGGACAGCTGAAACTTTTTCTTCACCAGTACATGAATTACCCAAAGAACTTAATGTCATTATATGTAGGTGCCAAAACAACTTACAAATGTTAGAAACAAGTCTCCAAATTAGGTTTCTGACTTTTTATCATATCAGGGGGCAATGTCTATGGAGTCATTAATTGCCACTTAGCCTTGCTGGCTGGAGTATTCTGGGAGTTGAAGTCCACACATCTTAAAATGGCTGAGGTTGAGGAACCCTGATATAGAGCCCATAGCAAGCTGTCTGTTGATACTAAAATGGGTGTGGACCAAACTTTTCAACCCATGTTTTGGCTTTGGGAAAGATGTAAGGGTGAAGATGGGTACATGAGGTCTTCAGAGGCAAATAGAGGTGTTGGTCATTGATGCCAGATGTTAGTTAGCATTCATAATTACTTGAATGCAAACTAACATTCATTGGAATAATATCCTTGATTCAAGCTTTTCAGGTCCTGTAGATTCTATCTTCAGCCTTGTCCTTGACATTGTTCCCAGTTCATTTTCCTATCAGCCACTTTTTGAGTTTTAACTAGAATCAATTATATATTTTACTATCAGTTTTCTTCCGTTTAAATAGTCTAATTGCCTTAAAAATTATAAAATGGACAAACTGTTTACCCTTCTGATGCATACTGATGGGAATCTTTCTAAAAGTCTATATGAATGCAAATGTTTAATTTGAATTAAGTCTTATACTAACATGATCATGAATATGGTTTACATGTATTTTCATCCATATAAGAATACACATTAAATTAATGCTGACATTACTTAGGAAGTAAATCAGTTTGCCCAAATCTTTCATAATGTTTAGCAAAAATCATCTTTGATATGCAACAGTTTTATAATTATGGGGCAGGGAAGTACGAATAATCCAAGCACCAAAATATCCTCTTCATCCATTTTCTTTAAGTGCAGTTATCACTGCAACAAGTTTTCAGTTTTCAGTTCCAAATTGCCTGTGCTCTTGATACTTATACTTGCATGCAATGAAAAGCCATTTAAACATACTCTACTGCCAAAGTCTTTATATGGTAAGAGAATGCTTTGGCTGAACACTGTTAATCTTTGAATAAGTTTTTAATAAGCTGTGTCTTTTTAATTTTCTAGGTTAATGGATCTTCAGTAATATCAGAGCACAAAAGAAAAGGAAGAGAAAAAACAGTAGAGCCCATTGGCTACAAATGGAATAAATGGGATTAATGTAATGTCAAACAATATGCCTGTGTAACTAATTCAGAAGTATCAAGTGAAGATTCAGAATGAAACAATGGACCTTTCTATTTATTTACTACTTTTCTCCTAAGCATTCACACTACCCTGTATACATTGAGGAACCAAGCAATACAGTCTGGCACCTTCAACATTACAGAGATGCTAAATAATAATAATATAATATAATTAATATAATATAATAATATAATATAATATAATATAATATAATATAATATAATATAATATAATATTTGTTGTTTATTCGTTCAGTCGTTTCCGACTCTTCGTGACTTCATGGACCAGTCCACGCCAGAGCTTTCTGTCAGCCGTCACCATCCCCAGCTCCCCCATGGTTGAGTCCGTCACCTCCAGAATACCATCCATCCATCTTGCCCTTGGTCGGCCCCTCTTCCTTTTGCCTTCCACTTTCCCTAGCATCAGCTTCTTCTCCAGGGTATAGTAATATAATATAATATAATATAATATAATATAATATAATATAATATAATATAATATAATATAATATAATATAATATAATATAATATAATAAATATAATATAATATAATAATATAATATAATATAATATAATATAATATAATATAATATAATATAATATAATATAATATAATATATTGTTATATGTATTCAGTATCAGCAGATCACTCAGTTCATATCAAGCTTATCATCTCAGTAAAGATAATGTAACTAATTTTCCATAATATGCCTTACTTGCTATAAATGCTATATTTAACTAATTAATTGGTTTAATTATTCAATTAATGAATTACAGATGAAGAGTAAATCAAATTGATACATAAATTCTCATGTGGCAAGGGTTCACCTCAGTTTTCCCCTTGCTTATACCCCCTTGCAAATCCTGCAAGTCTAATGCCCACAATACCTCCTGGAAGAGATTTGGTAGTTGAAGGCGTACTGTGGAGGTTTTGTTTCTTAGCCTGTCTCGATTTGTGTCTTGAAAAATGAACTACAAGGACAGGCTCTTTTCTAGGGAGTCACTAATTTACTATGAAATATTAATAATGCAGGTCTCCCCTGCATATGAAAAGGGATTGGGCATTTCTTCCCAGTTAATTAGGCTTGCTTGTCCCATCCTGGTCACCCCCACGAAATCCACACATGGATGCAATGTTCAGATATTAAAATTTACTTCCCTTCTCTGTATCCATTTCAGGATATTGTATGAGTAATACATGTGTAATTTTATCTGCATACCACTCATTCAAACATTACATAGAAGCTTGGACTCCTAAAGTGGGATTTTTCAAACCTGGCAGGTCTCCTTTGGGACTACTTCCTCTTGTCTGGTTGCTGGTCTCTGTGCCTGTTATGCAATGATGAATTGGCTGTGAGGGAGCTGCTTTACTCACATTTCAAAGGGAATACTGACCTATACACCTATCAAGTGGTCTTGCCTTAGAACAAGAATTTCTTTCACACACACCAAAGCCACTTTCTTGCTGGCTCTTCAACAACACTTATCTTGTGGCTGCATCTGGGCTGCACAAATCCATTAAAGGCACCAAGAAAGGGGGGAAATTGATTGGACAGAGCATCCAGAGAGTACAAGGACTGCCACAACATATGATCTGCATGGGGGATTGGTGGCAACTTTTCCAACAGTTGATGATGTTGGGTGGAAATAAAATTTCATTCTGGAAACATAGAAGTGCAATTTATGCTGACGTGATTTCTACTCAGCTCCAGGAGGAGGAGAAAGTATGGCAGAATGATTTCAGAATTCAACCTCCTGTTTCCAGTTCAGCTATGCCTCTTTCTCCGAAGACTGAATGCCTGTACGTTCTGTGAGCACCTCAAGTTTCAGCAACGCTGACTACGTCTTTCTGATTGTCATTCTTACCATTATGTTTGTACATTTTACTCTCTCACTTATGGAGAAATGCTTCCTCTGTCAGACAGTTTTTATAGTGAAACAGGAGGTTGAATTCTGAAATCAACACGTTTGATCAAATAAATGCTCAACTCTCTTATGAGCTGAAGGGGATGGCACTTAATGCTCCAATCCCTTTTTTTTTTTGACAAGCATGTACTTACTGCTGGTATGTATATGCCAGAATATTTTCTGGCAGGAACATCAACGTGTCACAAGCATTCACGTAATGACTTTGATCATTCCATTCATTTTCCACTTCTTAGGCACCAATAGTAGATGTCTTTTTTCTTCTTGGTTCTGTTGGTACCCACTATCCAGGTAGAGAGATGTTAGGGATTATCTTAAACTAATCTGCCAAACTCCTGTTAGCTCTCTATCTTTTCTCATCCAGAAACTTGGTTCAAGGAAACTGGCTGCTTTATATTCATTCTATTGTCTCTGTAGCAGCCTCTGCTTGCTCAGCAGAAAGCAATCACTTAATCACCCACAAAAGGTAATATCCCTTGCAATCAGCAATTATTCAGAAGATTCCTCAGAACATAGTTCTCTGGACATTCCTCTGGTGTTCTTTGTTCCTTCCTCCTGTTGAACTCTGCTGCTAAATGCTTAGTAGCCCTTCCTATAATTGTGCTTGTTCTCTGGAGGCTGACCACAAATATAAAATTCCTTTCCTTTCCTTTCCTTTCCTTTCCTTTCCTTTCCTTTCCTTTCCTTTCCTTTCCTTTCCTTTCCTTTCCCATGTACACCCTCCTTATTAACAAATCCATTTGTATGCTTCATCAGTAGATATTTCTTTAAGCAGGTATCCTAACATATTAAAAATGTGATGGGAAAAGCAACAGCTATATGCTGTATTTAAAATACAATGATTAAAACAGTGTTCTAACTGCAATCCTACACAAGTATGTGAGCCTTAACTCATTCATGTAGAATACTACTAATAAATTTGATGGCGATGTTGATTATTTCAGTTTATATTTATATCCTGACTTTCTGTTCAGACTACAGATAAATGAAAATATCCTAAGAGACCCAACAAATACAATATATGTCTTCAATGCAGTAAGTAGGATTTGCAAAATTAATCAAGTTTGTTTTCAATTTCCTTATCTGCATATTTCATGAGCATGAACTACCCTGCAGTGGAGTTAATAGGATGGTCTCTGAAGAACTTGGCATGGGATATAAAAAGTGTTCATTCTAGAAAAAAGAATCTTTAAAATGCAGTTATACAACTGTGGTTGGAAGCTATGTAGGAGATATTGTTATCACCCTGTAGTAGATTTGTTATTTATCAACCCTTCATGGAAGTATGTTTAAACAATAGCTTAAACTAGTTAATTACAGTACATAAATTTATTTATTAATTTATTTATTTTCTATCCCACCTTTATTATTTTTATAAATAACTCAAGGTGGGGAACATACCTATTACTCCTTCCTCCTCCAATTTCCCCCACAGCAACAACCCTGTGAGGTGAGTTGGGCTGAGTGACTGGCCCAAGGTCACCCAGCCGGCTTTCATGCCTAAGGTGGGACTAGAACTCAAATTATATGTTTTTAAGAAAGACAGATAAAATATAATTAGACATACAACTAATAGCTAGGGAAAAAATGTCATTTTTTTTAAAAAAAAATATGCATAGGAATAAAAACATGCATAGGAATACAAAGGAGCATTGATGGCAATCAATTTTGAAAATGTTAGCAAAACTCAAAATCTGAAATACCCCCCTCCAAAATAACATAGAATTTGAGCTCTTATGAGAGACATGATGAAACTTAATAAAAGTTAGATATCTTCACCATATAAATCATCATTAGTGATTATTCTGCATGACTTATTGTTATCTCTAGTAATTAGAAGTGAGTGTTGAGTATTTTCTAAGACATTCTATTTGATCCCATTTATTCTGATCCAGTACAGTTAACCCAGGGATTATTTGAACCTTTAGAATGTCTCTGCAGACTTGTACTTTATTGTCTATTAGACAATAGTCAATAGACTATTGTATATTGTCTAACACAGTTCATGCCCTACATGATACCATTTGGGGCTGTCAATAAATTCTACTAATAGCACTTGGTATGTTTCTGCTGAATTTTCTCTATTGTAACTTAGAAAGTAGAACTATTACAGTTACTCTCACACCTGAAAGTCATGTAAATATCTCTCCAAAGCTCCATTATTCAACCGCTTTCTTTTGATTCTAATTCAAAATACTATAACAGATTTCACGTTTAAAAGTATTAAATATGTATGTAGGTTGGACTGGCATTTTGGGAGGAGGTTTCTCTCCACAGCTTACACATATGCATGAAAAACCATAATACAAACCTTGGTAGATCATTCTAAAGTCTTGTGGAATTCTGCATGTTGAACCAAATGGTTGTGGAACATGACCTATTCAGGTGAAACGTGCCTGGTTTCATTTTAATTTTTGTGTTGTTTTATTATTGAATGGGGTTGTTTTTAATATGTTATATGCCTTTACATTTTAAAGATGCTTCATGGCTACAAATATAAACTAAAGAGATTAATGTAAAGTGTCATTAATTTCTACAACATTGTGAAAATATCCCATATCTTTTGAGGGAGATGGGTGGTGATGAAATTTGAAATATAAATAAATAAATTAAATATGAAATTATAGTTTCATTCGATGTCACAGCACTCGTTATGTCTATAGATCCAGAACTAGCAAAAGAATCCATGCCAGCAATACTACACTACACACCCGACCTAGCGAAATACACTAAGATCGAAATACCCAGAATCATGGACCTCATCGACCTCTGACTCACTACCTACTTTCAGTTTGATGGACAAATATACCAACAAATCAGAGGAACACCTATGGGATCACCACTCTCAGGACCCATAGCAGAGACCGTAATGCAGTGTCTAAAAACTATAGCATTCCCACACATACAACCAAAAGTATGGATCCAGTATGTAGACGACACCTTCATCATAATAAAAAAGGAACAACTAGAGAAGACACATGAAACCATCAACAACATCTTCAAAGGAATAAAATTCACAAGGGAAGAAGAAAACAACAACAACATACTACCCTTCTTGGATATCCTCATCAGCAGAGGAAGTGACAGCAAATTAGAAATTCAAGTCTATTGAAAAACAACCCACACTAACCACATGCTTCATTACCAAAGTAACAGCCCAACCTCCCACATGAGGAGCTGTGTTAAGAAAATTATTCAGGCAACTACAAATGCACTGCAGGAACCCATAACACCAGAAAAAGGAAACAGACAATCTATACAGCATCTTCCAACAAAATGGATACCCATGCAACTTTATCAAAAAGTGCCTGACCACTACAGCACAGGCACCACACAGCCACTACAGCATAGCCAACACAAGCTATGCAAAGGATAACAGTACCATCAATCAAAAACATCTCAGAAACAACCAACACACTATTACAACCACACAGCATCACTGTAGCACACAAACCAACTAAAGCTCTCCAAAACATGTTAAGTAAACTACAAGACCCAGTAGCCCAAGAAGAAAAAACAGGATTCATTACAACATGAAGTTTAAGGACTCTAACAGCTACTGTGTAGGACAGACAGGCAGAAGACTAGCAGAACTCATCTATGGACACCAACTAGCAGTCAGAAGACATGATGAAACTCCTTAATCTCACAACACATGGACAGAGTCAACCATAGTTTCAACTGGGAAACTTGGGACATGCTAGACCAAACTAAATCCAAAAATGCTAGGGAATTCATGGAAGCTTGGCATTCAGACAAATCAGCCATTAATAGAAACATAGAGATAAACCACATTTATCTAGAACACATCTTCAGCAGCCTACACACAGATAAGCAGGGATTAACACCAGACAAACAATCAAGCAGAAAACAATACCCTAATTGAGGAACTACCAAGGAGAAAACCACACCTCCACCAACACTGGCAGGGCAAACTACTGTATATAAACAGGGACAAACCCCACACTCAGTAGCACTGATGTTGCCTAGTTGGGTAATGAGAAAACAACCAAGCTCAGAGAGTACCAAGGACCCCAAAACATCCCATATATCTCCCTTTATTTTTGCTGGACCGTGTCTATGAGGACAATCAGTACTGACATGCTGGAAGAGAAAAGTAAGAAACTCAGCATTTGCAGGAAATAAATCTACTGCATTAAACCTAAGATTACTGCTGATCCCACTGACTGTCAGAGTTCACTTTGACTCTGACTCTGAGTTAGAGGGAAACAAAACTTACCTCAGAAACGAAACTAATGCTGAGCAGCAACTGACGCAGGGTCAAAAGTGTGATACTCGTGATCCATCTCGTGATAGGCAGGTGCAGGGTCAAAATTGTGATACTCGTGATCCATCTCGTGATAAACAGGTGCAGGAGTTTGGAACCGAGGATGACCCAGCAGTGCGGGAGAATCCTGAAAAGCCGATTGGTGCTTCTGACTTACTTCCTAGTTCATCACCAATCAGCGCTAGAGAGAGGTGGGCAGATAAGCGCGCCAAACAAAAGGAGTCCCGATTGGCTCCCAAGGAGAGAAGGCGTGCCGAAAACAGGATAAAAGGGCAAAAGAGCAAGCACCCGATCATCGGTGACAAATGTTGTACTGAGCTAACAGCTTCTCAGGAGAACTCCAGCCAGAACCTACCTTGGAAACCTGTCCTGTAGCCGCAGAACCAGAGCAAGAGCCTCACCTCATTTCTGAACTGATTCCAGCTGCAACAGAAGCCAGTTCGCTGCAGCATCAAGAAGAATGGAACCTTGTCTCGTAGTTCTTCAGCAAACCTTAGCTAAGGAAGCTTTGGTCACTTTGGGCATTCGCCAGCTTGCATCTACAGCTTCACAGCGTTTGTCAGTCCCGGCAAGGCAATGCCTTGACACTCCAGCTAAGTACTCTGGTCACCCCTGTGCGTCTTGTCACATCGAATTCAGGTTGCCACGTTGTGTCATTGGGGGGCCTTCCAGTTATTGTACCCTGTCCTGCCTGGGTTACAGGCAGCGTTGCCTAGTGATAGTAGCCTAGTCTGTCTTGCATCTCCCATTCTGTTCCTTGCAGTTCCAGTCCAGTCTGCCTTGGAGTTCCAGTCCAGTGTCCCAGAGGAACCATTCCAGTCTGCCTTGCAGTTCCAGTCCAGTGTTCCAGAGGAACCAGTCCAGTCTGCCTTGCAGTTCCAGTCCAGTGTCCCAGAGGAACCATTCCAGTCTGCCTTGCAGTTCCAGTCCAGTGTTCCAGAGGAACCAGTCCAGTCTGCCTTGCAGTTCCAGTCCAGTGTCCCAGAGGAACCATTCCAGTCTGCCTTGCACTTCCAGTCCAGTGTCCCAGAGGAACCAGTCCAGTCTGCCTTGCAGTTCCAGTCCAGTGTCCCATAGGAACCATTCCAGTCTGCCTTGCAGTTCCAGTCCAGTGTCCAGAGGAACCAGTCTAGTCTGACTTGCAGTTCCAGTCCAGTCTTTTAGAGCATCCAGCTTGTCCAGAGAATCCAGTTCAGTTATCCTGAGAATTCAGAAGAACCTCATCCTGAAATTCCTAGTTTGAACTTACCTACCTAGCATCTTGTTCCAGGACTATTATTTTACTTGTTGCTGAACTCTAGCTCGTGCTACTGCATAGCTGCCTACCTCCAAGCGCATCCAGTTGATACACTATTCTTCAGTTGTATTATGGACTTATATTTGTAAATAGTTTTGATAATAAAACTATTTTTATAAAGTTCTGGTGGTCATACTCCAAACAGAACGTTGACTAGGGAGCTACACTTGGTGAGTCCTAGGCGGTGGGTCTTTTCTGCTGTGTCCCCCACTTTATGGAACATTCTTCCCCCCAAAGAGTTCATCTCTTCTAACTTTTCAGAAGTCCCTCAAGACCTGGTTGTGCCATCAGGCTTGGGGATCCCAAGTGACTAGTGAAATATTGAGATGGCTCCAGTGTAATTAACACCAGCTCTTTGCCTAATATTTTTTATTTTTATTTTTAGCTTATGCCTTTTATAATTTTAAAGTTGTAAAATAAAAATATTAATGATTTTTGTATATATTTATTGTTTTTAGCTTGTTGTACACCACCCAGAGTCACTTGTTTGTGTGATGGGCATCTATATAAATATGACAAATAAATAAATAACCAACTGTTATGTAAATAATAAATAATCTCAAACATGCCAATGGAATTATCAGGATCACCAGAAGTATTAATTAGAAAATATGTTTCAATTTGTCCAAGATACTGAGCAAATTGTTTGAGACATCATTTTACAAATCTCAATTTCACTGTACATACTACAGTAATTTACCAACCTTGGCTAGCTTTAAAAAACCCCTAAACATCCACAAGAGAAGGAGGGGTTGAAACAGTTAACATGGTGGGTGCAACCACATAATTGAAGCCCTGCTTCTTTCTACTTCATTACAAAGAGGTGGGGCTTCAATCATGTCATTGCCCCACCAACTTGACTTTTTTAATTCAATGGATGTCTTTGGCTGGTCAGGTCCTGGATGGGAAACTACCAGGAAATGCAGCTTCCAGTGAGCCATCATGGAGAATAGAAGGCAGCCAAAAAAGGTGCTTGAATGTGGGATTCAGGCTGCCGAAATCTCTCCAGAGTAAGGAGAGATTGTAAGATTACCCATATGTATTCCGCACAGCTGTTTTTTTTTTTTTCTGAGCAGACAGTAGTATAATATAATCTTAAATAAAATTATTGGGGGAAAAAAAGAAAACTACCAGGAAATACCAGGGCTGTAGTCTAGATTGGGAGGTCCAAAACATCCTGGAAGAAAGCAATAGAAATGTTTAAAAAATGCACTGACTTGTCTATGATGTAACCAGAGTCAAGCTGGTCTAGAGGGAGTCTTTGTGAGAGTCAAGTAAATAGGCAGCAGTTCTCAGGACAGAGAAGTCAGTTGTATAAACAGTCAATAACTGCTCAGCTTCAAGGTTTTGAAGCATACAGCAAAGAGTCCACTGAAGCATGACAGGAAGAGGAGGCAACACGTTTGAACTGCTGGGATATAAGAGAGAATTTCCACTCTTACTCTGACAGATGGCAAATGACGTTTTTTTTATGGCTTCATTCCAGTATACAATAAAGATTCTCATCTCTCCACAGTGAACTGTGTCTTTAACAGTCTCTAGCCAGGTTCAAACCAAGCAAATAAACCAATCCATGCCAAGCTGAGAGTCCTGGAATTTCTGCCGACTTTTGCCAGAAAGTGTTAGAATTTTATTTACTTTATAATAAGTTATTTTTTTTTCAGCATTACATTACAGAACACCATGGTGGGGATAGAGGAAGAAATAAAACGGTATAGATTTATTTATTTGTTTATTTATTTATAAAAGTTTGCATTCTATTCATAGAATGCAAAGACCCTGAAGTGCAGCAAGAAATAAAATGGTTGAAGTCTCTGGAGATGATATCCTTGAATTATGACATCTCAAAATAGGCACAGCAGGTGTTGCAAATGATTAATCGCTGTATCTTTAACGTTGCTAAGTAAATAGGAAATATTTGTGGGGGGAAACATATAAGTTTAATCACCACTAATGTAAATTGATGTTCGTTTCCTAAATGTGACAATTTTGCAGTATAGTTCTTTCTCCCTAGCATTAAATTAGCTTGGTTTTCTGGATGAGTCATATAAGTGGGAGTGAGTTTTTTGATGAAGGCCTGCACCTGCATATCACTAATCACCATGCTTAAAATGGGATGGAATGGAAAGTCAGTCTATTTCAACCTATAACTTTGTTTATATAGCAGTTTCAATGCTGGGATGATGAGCCCTAGCTTCAGGCCACCTACGGCCTACCATCAACTTCTCTGTAGTTTTCACTAACCTGCAGTTCAGCTCTGCCTCTTCTGCCATCAGTTCTGTTCCTTGCCCAGTTGCATAAGAAACCCACTGGCACATTGCTAACCTTTCTCCCTAGGTAGAATAGCTTTTTCTATCTCCATAGGGAATACGAAATAAAAACAAATTTGATATTGAATGAAACCAGAGAATATTTGCATTTACAATAGGAACAAAAAGCATTTCTAGACCTTTTTAAAATCCTTGCCATCCTTTCACTCATCCCCAAACTAGCTTCTCAGGAGCTACCCTGTTAAAGTGAGTGGTAACCTACAGACAGAATTGGGAGGAGTTCTGAATACACAAAACTGAATTGGTGGGTTACAAATAGATGGGTTTCTTATTTGGTGGGCTCAGATCCTCCTTTATTATTTATTTCTTAATCCCACCTTTATTTTTGGTGAACTCAAGGCAGAATATGTACTGTGTCTAATGACCCAGCCTCCTGTTTTCCCTGAATCAGCAATTCTGTGAGGTGGGTTGGGCTGAGAGAAAGTGACTGGCCCAAGATCACACAGCCACTTCTCATGCCTAACAGACGACTTAGTACTCAACTTTCACTATAACTAGGTTATATGGAAAGTCAAATCTCCTTTAGCCTTACCATCTTATCTCTTTGCTAATGGCGTTTTATGGTTAATCATACCCCCATTTTATGAAAGATCAGTCCTCCATTTTGTGATGCTACCTGAAACACTAAAAATTCCAATTGGGCTCATCAGCACACAAAGGCTGAAGATATATCAGTGACATTCCAAAATAGCTAAAAGCAAAAAGAAAGACCCCCCCCCAAAAAAAGGTAAGCACTGTTTTTGTTGTTTATTCATTCAGTCACATCCGACTCTTCGTGACATCATGGACCAGCCCATGCCAGAGCTTCGTGTCAGCCATCGCCATCCCCAGCTCCCCCATGGTCGAGTCCATCACCTCCAGAATATCATCCATCCATCTTGCCCTTGGTCGGCCCCTCTTCCTTTTGCCTTCCATTTTCCCTAGCATCAGCATCTTCTCCAGGGTATCCTGTCTTCTCATTATGTGGCCAAAGTACTTCACTTTTGCTTTTAATATCATTCCCTCAAGTGAGCAGTCTGGCTTGATTTCCTGGAGTATGGACTGGTTTGATCTTCTTGCAGTCCAAGGCACTCTCAGAATTTTCCTCCAACACCACAGTTCAAAAGCATCTATCTTCCTTCGCTCAGCTTTCTTTATGGTCCAGCTCTCGCAGCCATAGGTTACTATGGGGAATACCATTGCTTTAACTATGCGGACCTTTGATGTCAGTGTGATGTCTCTGCTCTTAACTATTTTATCAAGATTTGTCATTGCTTTCCTCCCAAGAAGTAGACGTCTTCTGATTTCCTGGCTGCAGACAGCATCTGCAGTAATTTTTGCGCCTAGAAATATAAAGTCTGTCACTGCCTCCACTTTTTCTTGCTCTGTTTCCCAGTTATCAAGCAAGCTGGTTGCCTTAATCTTGGTTTTTTAAAGGTTTAACTGCAACCCAGCTTTCGCACTTTCATCTTTCACCTTTATCATAAGGCTCCTCAGCTCCTCCTCGCTTTCAGCCATCAGTGGTATCATCTGCATCTCCCTGCCTTCAGGGTTACCTGAAGGACCGTCTCATCCCCGTTCAATCAACCCGTCCCACCCGGTCCTGCAGAGAGGGCACGCTACGAACCCTGTCTTTAAGAGAGTTCCATCTGACGGGGTCTAGGAGGCGTGCCTTCTCTGCGGTAGCCCCCACCCTTTGGAATATTCTTCCTCCTGAAATAAGATCGGCCCCCTCTCTCCTGGACTTTAGAAAAAACCTAAAGACCTGGTTATGGCACCATGCCTGGGGAGGGGAGGGGAATAGCCAGTTTTGGGGTTGGCTGGCCCCTTAGATCTGCCGTGTCCAGCCTTATACCTTATAGACCGATGGGATGAGATCTACCGTTCCTGGATCAAACTGTAATATATATATATATATATATATATATATATATATATATATATATATATATATTTGATTTTCACCGCCCAACTCCCTCAAAGGGACTCTGGGCAGTTTACAATTCAATAAAATATCAAACATTAAAATAAACAATTTAAAAATACAATAAATATAATAAAATCAAGATGGTGATGTCTTCTTTAAAACATTGGAAGGGCAATTCTAGGGCCATCCTACGATGTTAGCCATCCCCAGGAGTTTATGCTCTTCTTTCCGCCCCAGGCCTGTTGGCAAAGCCAAGTCTTGAGTTTTTTCCTGATGTCCAGGAGCGAGGTGGACTGTCTTAACTCTGGGGGAAGAATATTCCACAGAGCAGGCACTACTGCAGAGAAGGCATGCTTCCATGACCCCGTGAGATGGAATTCTTTAACTGATGGGTTCCGTAGCATGCGCTCCCTGCATGACCGGATGGGACGGGACAATATAATGGGGATAAGATGGTCCCTTAGGTAACCTGGTCCCATGCCATGAAGGGCTTTAAAGGTCATAACCAACACCTTGAATTGCACCCGGAAGCAGACTGGAACCCACTGAAGCTCGTGTAACAATGGTGTTACATGTGTCCGATATGGGACTTCCAAGATGGTTCATGCGGACGCATTCTGGATCAGCTGAAGCCTCCGGGTACTCTTCAAGGGTAGCCCCATGTAGAGCGCATTACAGTAGTCTATATGTGAGATAACCAGGGCATGAGTGACCGTTCGAAGGGCCTCTCGATCCAGGAAAGGTCGTAACTGGCACACAACATGAAGTTGTGCAAAGGCCCTCCTGGCCACGACTGCCACCTGCTTTTTGAGCAGGAGTCGCGAGTCCAGGAGGACCCCCAAGTTACGTACCGGATCTGTCTGGGGCAGTGCTACCCCATCCAGAATTAAGGATGACAATTTCCTAGATATCGAGGAGACATTAATCCATAGCCACTCCGTCTTACTAGGGTTCAGTCGAAGCCTGTTTTTCCCCATCCAGGCCCCTACAGCTCCCAGGCACTTGGACAGGGTAGAAACTGCATCACTTACTTCCCCTGAGATGGAGATGTATACTTGAGTATCATCAGCATACTGATGATATCTCACCCCATGGAGACGGATGATCTCACCCAGCGGTTTCATGTAGATGTTAAAAAGGAGCGGAGAGAGTACCGAGCACTGCGGGACCCCACAAGACAGGGCCCGCGGGCTGGATCTCTCACTCCCAATCAACACCGACTGGAACCGGCCCTGGAGGCAAACCAACGCAATACAACGCCGCCCACCCCCAACTCCCTGAGCCGCTCCAGAAGGATACCATGGTCGACTGTATCGAAAGCCGCTGAGAGGTCAAGAAGAGCGAGGATGGATGCACTACCCCCATCTCGCTCCTGCCGAAGATCATCCATAAGCACTACCAATGCAGTTTCAGTCCCATGACCAGGCCTGAAACCTGACTGAAAGGGGTCCAGATAATCCGTTTCATCCAGAATCCTCGGGAGCTGCAACGCCACCACCTTCTCAACCACCTTCCCCAAAAAGGTGGTGGGAAGGTGGGAGACTGGACGAAAATTATCCAGTACAGTAGGGTCCAGTGATGGTTTCTTGAGGAGAGGGCATACCAGTGCTTCCTTAAAAGCTGCCAGAAACATCCCTTCCCCTAACGATGTATTGACCATCATCTGGACCAAACTGCAAGTCACCTCCCGGGCAGCTTTCACCAGCCAGGAGGGACATGGATCTTATTGGCAGGTGGTGGCATTAACAGTTCGGAGAACTCTGTCCACTTCCTCGGGTCCGACAGGCTCAAACCATTCCCAGTTAACAAAGTAAGTACTCTTCAGACTCTGTCTCACACTCGGAGTCCAACCCATCTTCGGGTATAACCCCCAGCTCCCTCTGGAACCCTACCGGGTCCATCAGTCGCCGGGGGTGGACCAATCGAATAAGTCCAGCCTCCCTGTGGAGGGGAGAGGCATAGGAAAATCTGAAGGTCACCAGGGCGTGGTCTGACCATGACAAAGGGGAAAGATGTAACTCTCCACTCAGATCACTTTGCCACTGCTCCGACAAGAAAACTAAATCCGGGTTGAGACCACTATCTCGAGTTGGGTCCTGGATAATCTGGGACAGGCCCATGGTAGTCATGGTGACCATGAACTCCCGAGCCACTTCTGAGGCCCGCCCCAAGGAGGGCAGATTAAAGTCCCCCAGGACCATAAGCCTGGGGAACTCAACCGCCACCCCCGAGATGGCCTCTAGGAGCTCAGGCAGGGAGGTTGCCATGCAGCAGGGAGGCTGGTACAATAGCAACACTCCCAACTGTTCACGAGAACCCAACTTGAATAACAGGGTCTCACACCTGGTAACTTGTGGAGCAGGGCCCCTGACGGCCAATAGAGACTCCCTGATTACAACAGCCACTCCTCCTGCCCTGAAGTCTCGGCTGGTGCCAAACCTGAAACCCGGCTGGGCATATTTCAGAGAGTGGAACACCTCCCTCCGGGCTCAGCCAGGTTTCCGTAATACATGCCAGGTCTACCCCCTCCTCTAAAATCAGATCGTGAATGAGGGGGGCCTTGTTATTTATTGACCTGGCATTACATAGCAACAGCCGGAAATCAGGGCAACCACGCGTCTGCTGACCAGGGCCTAGGTATGAGCGTGGAGGGCCGGAACACGCCACCGGTAATAAACACCGGGGGCGTCTTCCCCTATGATGGCCCGCCCTCCGACTCCCATCATAATATCCCCTGCCCATCACCACCTCACTGGCCTGTCCCGCCCTGTAGCCCCCAGAGTCTCTAACTGGTCTTTCATTTCTTCTTCAAGGGCATTTCTGTGTTCCTCTGCATCTACTTACTTCTCGTCCTTAGTTCCCTAAGAGGACATTCTTTTGATTACATTCATCCCTTATTGCTTTAACCTTTCTTGTTTCCCTCCTAATCTACCAAGTCCCCCATGCTTCTTTTATTGAACAACTAACTGATTTCTTATTTGCTGACATCTAAGAGATTCCAATTACAGTGGTACTGCTATGAAAATTAAAAACAATGTAGCTACTGCCATAGGCTGACCATACATACAGTACCATTTTGAATGGGACAGTCCAGTTTTTAAAGCATTTTTCAACCGTCCCGTCATTTTCATAAAAATCTCAATTTTGTCCCGTTTTTCAAACCCGGTGGGAATGGCGCGGAAGGAGGATCCGAGCTGGAGCGTGGACCGGGAGGCGGGGTTTGCAGGCAGGAGCCAATCGCTCAGACCAGGGGGCGGGGTTTGCAGGTGGGAGGCAATCGCGCGGACCGGCAGGAGGCTTTTTCAGGTGGGAGGAAATCGTGCAGACCGGGGGGCAGGGACCCCTGTCTTTTTCATGAATACGGAATATTACATAAGACCCCGTCCTGTTTTGCCATCCTGAAATATGGTCAGCCTATGCTACCAATAACTGTAAAAAATATACCACAAATGCAGACTCTTGTAGAAAATAAAAATAAATAGGTAACAACAGACTAATATTTGTCTGTTTTGTTTTATCTGATGCAAAATGCATTGCTGGGGACAATTAGATTGCAAAGACAATCAAATTAATTAATTACAATCAACAAACTGTATTCAGTAACTACCTCTGCCCCCTACAATAGATAAAGACTTGACTTTCTTCATAAAAATAAATGATTCCACTTTGTTTTGGAGAAAACCATTATAGCACAGAGAATATTATATTATATTATATTATATTATATTATATTATATTATATTATATTATATTATATTATATTATATTATATTATAGTCAGCAAGATACAGTTCTGACGAACAAAATAAGTAAACTGTCTGACATAACAGACAGAAGGCTGTGGTAGTATATCAAGTGGGGCTTGAAAATTAAATATGCCTCAGTACAATATGCCCTCAATTTCCATGAGAAACATTAACAGACTCTTCCAGCCTGATTATTTTTGTCAGGAAGATTTCAGAAACTTCTGTAGTAAGCACAGAGTGTGCTACTTCTGTGCAGTTTGAAAAACAACCAACATATACTATCTCATGCTATTTTGCTAACATATTTTCTTCCTGCTTGAGATTATTAGTATCAAAAAGTGTGTCAGTTAATGCAACATGAATGAAGTAAACAAATACTCTTTGCAAACGAACTAATATAATAATGTAATAATATGGATTAATGACTGTATTTTGTCATATCTATCTTGATATGGCTAGGTGTGACATATAAAACCAATTAATGCAGTACTTTCCTTGCTTATTCTTTAGGTGCTTGCATCTTACAGTTACATTTACATTTTTATAATACCTTTCTGTTTATTTTCAATATAAATTGAAGATAGCATGTAACACTTTTTAGGAAGATAATTTCTAAAAATGTCCAGCATTTCACACATATTAAGTGATCTTGGCATCAAAACTGTTGAACTAGAAAGGTTTCCTGTGGATATTGTCAATGTATGTTGCCTGCTGTCATCTGATGCATTTATGAAGCTACTTATGAATTTACAACAACAACAAAAAGAGACACTTTAAAAATAATTAACCTAAAATTAGCTTTAACTCTATTGTTGAAAATATACACTCTTCCTCTATGGTGATTATTCTCTTTTGGTTATTTGTAAACCTGTAGTTTTAATCTTTTGAATCTTGGGAACCACATCTAGAAACCACTGCTTAATTTTTTTTTACAGTTATCTGCACAGTGATAGTAGTACAGACTTGTCAAGTTTATAAACCACAGGAAAATGTGAATCATCAATTAAAATAAAGGTTGGTGTTGTTGGTTCTTTGTATTTTATTTTCTGCCTCTTATAGGTTCATCAACTGGAGATCCCCAAGCCTCTTGGCATAGCCACGTTTCGAGGTGTTTCCAGAAGCTCCCAAGGATGGAGCCATTCTAACCTCTGGGTTTATGATGTTCCATAGGGCAGGTGCTACAGCAGAAATGGCCCATCTCCTGGGTCCTGCCAGATGTAACTCCTGATTCCGACTAATCCCAAGTAGTAATATATAGCCCACTCAGGCAGAAATGGCAATTGTGGTTCTGTAGTGAATCAGCTCTTTAGCCATGCTTGGATATCTATGTACTACTGTTTTTCAATGTGATGGCTGTTAGCTAAATGTGCACACCATTGCACCCTAACTGCTATGGCTTTATTTATTGCAGTGTACATATTTTTAAGGTAAACATATGAGTGTGCCTCTCTATTATTATTTTTACAAAACTACTTCCTAGTTTCATCCTGGGTGCTATCAGTTATGACAGGTCATTCTGCCCAGCCAAGGAAAGCAAACTCTGAAACAGCTGATGGGCATAAAGCTTGACAGAGGCCATCTTGCTGGCCTGGAATTGCTGGCCTGGTAATATTAGCCTTAAATGAACGGAAGTAAGAAGAAGAAAAAAACAGCAACATTTCCTCTGCTACCATGCCCTTTACATTGGGACCTAGGTTTTTTCACCATTGCAGAGCTGAGGCATATGGATTCCAGTATAATATTTTTCCAAGGTTTTATTAAGACTGCTGCTTATTGAAATGAACAAATTATTTATATGCACAAGGTCTGAAATCCGTATCTTTGTTCTCCTGGACATTTGCTTCCTTTCTTTTTTTCCTCCCCCTCTAAAAAGGCTCAAGTTCAACCTGTGATATGACATTCAGCCTTGGTCTCTGTGAATGAAACTTCTGTCCATCATACCACTGGAAGGACACAAGTGCCTTACTAATGAAATAAAATAACAATGCAGCAAGCTTACATTAGAAACAAACTAGAATGATTCTTTTTTAATGTCATACCATACATTAGCATAGTGATTGTACAGGATTAGAATTCTCAACTGACCAGAAATCAAAATCTCTCCTGGTCTGTTCTTGTGTCCTTACAATAATTTGATTGGCAAAAATCAGCAAATGAAACATTTCTTTCCACTTGCTCATATCTAGAGATTAAAGGAGCAGCTCTAAATCCTCTGGAGGGGAAAAAAGAAAAAAAGAACCTTAATTTTCACTGAAAGTTTCAGATACTTAGACTAACAACATCAATAGTATTTCCATTTATGTAAAAGTCCTCATATAATTTTAAAAATAAAAATAATCTACAATTTCATTTGAAATGTACTGATTGATTTAAAAAATTGATTATTCTACTTTCTTGCAAAATCCCTGCTTTTCTTAGTTTTTCCAATATGGAGGAATGGAAGACATCATCTCTTTCTTCTGAAAGGAGGCATAGATAGATGGCCATGATTCATATTAAAAGATCCTCTGAATCTCTTTGTTGGAAGATAATATTCAAAATAAGGCTCTTTTCCAAACTATTACAATTAAGCAAGATTGTAGCCAAACTTGCCCTTAAAATAAACTACCCAGCCTGAGAAACTTCACAACAAGGAACTGTTGCAATCAAATCCTGCAAATGTGCTCCAATAAAAAACAATTATTTACAACTTAAGGCTAAGTTGGAAGACATGGGGGATTGACTTCAGCTTTCTGAGATTTTTCAAGAACAAAAGATACAACTGCGACCTCACCTTTGCCTCCAGATGGCACGGTTCCTACATCATCAGAGCCTGGCAAGCCTGTCCTTATTCCATTGTTAAAGGTGTGTCCATCTGCTGGTTGTAGCTGCCAATTTAGCCCAAGCATATGCATTGCTGCAAGACACAGAAAGGCAGGAAAAATAAGCATACAATGAATTTATTATTAAAGTTGAGAGGGAAAAGATATCCATTTTAAATGGGTATTTCCTCTCTAAGATAGATACACACACACACACACACACACACAGAGAGAGAGAGAGAGAGAGAGAGAGAGAGTTTACATTTCTTGAATTACTACACAAGCAGTCAAAAGGAAAACATTAGACTACACACATATACATGTACATGTGTGCAAGTTTCTCATTATAACATTAAAATTAATTACTTCTTTCTTAATTGCCTGCTAAGGAGAACTTATTCAGAACATGTTTTTCTTTTTCTTTTGGTTTACAAAGATTGCAGTACTATATATGCCTTGCACTTACAATCAGTTTCCCTAAGTGGATTTACTGCTGAATAAACAAGACCAGGCATATGCTAGAAGGCTGAGAACTGCCTAGACTTAAACTTGTGAAGTAAACAATCTCAGTATTTTAACATACCCAGAGTTAATTTTAACATATTTAAATAGCACTCCGAAAAACTCTTATCTTTTAACTAGAAGTCACTTCATGACAGGGTTGTTATGTTTCTGGAAAAAGAATCAGGAAATCAACATGTGAAGAATAGCTGTGTCAGTAGTTCAATTGTTTTTAAGAATTGAAAATATAAATTATAGTGGGAGATACCCATTTTTTCAGTACGTACTAGCCATTCATTTATTTTGTTCAATTGTATTGATTGTCCCACAGAGCTTTTTAGTCTTAGGGTTTCTTTTAAGCCTTTTAAAAACATGGAGAAAGAGCTATTTTTACCTCTCTAAAGTAAGTGAGTAATGTGTCCTCTGGATATCATTGCATTTCACATCAGTGCTGATGTGTATTTTCTAGCCAAGGCAGGACTGTCTTTGGATATGGTGTGAATTGGGCCTACATGTATATGATATAGCCACAGATTCTTCCAGCGAGTGCTGGAGCTCACTCCGTCATGCAGGGCTAAGGATTCGAACCTCCGAACTTGCGACCTTCCAATCGACAAGCCTGGCGTCTTACCCACTGAGCCACCATGCCCCTCTAAGGTAGTTCTTACAGTTAAGCTAAAAAATTTTGAGGCGGTTCTAAGAGATCAGCCATCCCCAAGCGTGACCACTTTCCTTCTTTCCTTCTTGCCCCAGGTGAGATCACAGAGCCAAGTTTTTATTTTTTTCCTTAAGTCCAGGAGTGAAGGGGCCTGTCTTATCTCTGGGGGGAGGGTGTTCCATAGGGCAGGTGCTGCTGCAGAGAAGGTCACCTCCGAGACCCCGCTAGATGGAATTCTTTCATAGAGGGGGTCCACAGCATGCCCTCTCTGCAAGATCGGGTGGGACAGGATGATGTAATGGGGATGAGGCTGGGCCCTGGGCCCATGCCATGTAGGGCTTTAAATACACTGCTCAAAAAAATAAAGGGAACACTGAAACAACACAATGTAAGTCCAAGTCAATCACACTTCTGTGAAATCAAACTGTCCACTTAGGTAGCAACACTGATTGACAATCAATTTCACATGCTGTTGTGCACATGGAATAGACAATAGGCGGAAAGCATAGGCAGTTAGCAAGACATCCCCAATAAAGGAGTGGATCTGCAGGTGGTGACCACAGACCACTTCTCAGTTCCTATGCTTTCTGGCTGATGGTTTGGTCACTTTTGAATGCTGGCGGTGCTTCCACTCTAGTGGTAGCATGAGACGGAGTCTACAACCCACACAAGTGGCTCAGGTAGTGCAGCTCATCCAGGATGGCACATCAATGCGAGCTGTGGCAAGAAGGTTTGCTGTGTCTGTCAGCGTAGTGTCCAGAGCATGGAGGCGCTACCAGGAGACAGGTCAGTACATCAGGAGACGTGGAGGAGGCCGTGGGAGGGCAACAACCCAGCAGCAGGACCGCTACCTCCGCCTTTGTGCAAGGAGGGACAGGAGGAGCACTGCCAGAGCCCTGCAAAATGACCTCCAGTGGGCCACAAATGTGCGTGTGGCTGCTCAAACGGTCAGAAACAGACTCCATGAGGGTGGTATGAGGGCCCGACGTCCACAGGTGGGGGTTGTGCTTACAGCCCAACACCGTGCAGGATGTTTGGCATTTGCCAGAGAACACAAGATTGGCAACTTCGCCACTGGCGCCCTGTGCTCTTCACAGATGAAAGCAGGTTCACACTGAGCACATGTGACAGATGTGACAGGGTCTGGAGACGCCGTGGAGAACGTTCTGCTGCCTGCAACATCCTCCAGCATGACCGGTTTGGCAGTGGGTCAGTAATGGTGTGGGGTGGCATTTCTTTAGGGGGCCGCACAGCCCTCCATGTGCTCGCCAGAGGTAGCCTGACTGCCATTAGGTACCGAGATGAGATCCTCAGACACCTTGTGAGACCATATGCTGGTGCGGTTGGCCCTGGGTTCCTCCTAATGCAAGACAATGCTAGACCTCATGTGGCTGGAGTGTGCCAGCAGTTCCTGCAAGACGAAGGCATTGATGCTATGGACTGGCCCGCCCGTTCCCCAGACCTGAATCCAATTGAGCACATCTGGGACATCATGTCTCGCTCCATCCACCAACGCCACGTTGCACCACAGACTGTCCAGGAGTTGGGGGATGCTTTAGTCCAGGTGTGGGAGGAGATCCCTCAGGAGACCATCCGCCACCTCATCAGGAGCATGCCCAGGTGTTGTAGGGAGGTCATACAGGCACGTGGAGGCCACACACACTACTGAGCCTCATTTTGACTTGTTTTAAGGACATTACATCAACGTTGGATCAGCCTGTAGTGTTCTTTTCCACTTTAATTTTTGAGTGTAACTCTACATCCAGACCTCCAGGGGTTGCTTACATTTGATTTCCATTGCTTTTTGTGTGATTTTGTTGTCAGCACATTCAACTATGTAATGAACAAAGTAATTAATACGAATATTTCATTCATTCAGATCTAGGATGTCCTATTTCAGTGTTCCCTTTATTTTTTTGAGCAGCTTATATAATTTATATATCTTTTGATTTGCAATATTTGAGCCAAAAATTCTGTTGCAAAATTTCAGGGGAGTGCAAATTAGATGAACTTGTTTAATAACATGAAGTTAAAATTCATTAATATTCATAAACTGATCAACAATAGTCAGAATCCTTAGATCTCCACATGACACTTTATATTTAGAACTGCCCTTGGTTTCAAATTAAATTGTTGTTGTGATTTTCTTCTCTTTTCTGTTTAAAGTGATTTGTGTGTATTGCATTTTGCTTCTTTATTTACAGGTATTTATTTAAATCCCAGAAAGCTGCTTATAGAAAACCACAAATTATATTACTTATAAATTGTACATATGTACATCTCCATAAATAAAGATAGGTTTCATGGCAAAATTTCTATCACTTATAAAACTGAACAGGGAACAATAGATACATTCTGTATTACCAAGATGGTCATGTTCTGGGCTGCAAGAAATACTGTGGAATTCCCTTGCTAAGAGGTCCCCCTCTGGCTTCTTTTACATGTAGTCATATCCCAATTTGAGATTTGTGATCCACCCATGTACCTGTGATGCTATGAGGCCTGCATAGATGTTTGCAAGATAAGCTGATTAATCTTTGGTTCAGAGAAAATACTGTGAAGATGGTTTTGCAGTGTTTTCCCTGGAGATACAGAGTGGGTTGTTTCCTACTCCTACCTTTCTGCTCTTCTGCGTTACTGCTCCCCCTAAAACCAAGGTACAATCAAGACAACCAAAGACGCTTTTGCAACATCTTTTTTAGTTGCTCAGGTGCTCTGAGGGCTGGTTGGGCTGCTCCCACAGAAGTAGCTATTTTCCTTTCCTTTCACTACAAAACCCAGAGAGGGAACAGTGGTGATATAAGTGAGGTATCAGCTTGCTGTTATTTTTTACGCCCACTCATTGGCAAGCTAGAGGAGGCATCAGACAGCAAAGTGGGCAAGGACGGAGGAATGGTAGCAGTGAGGATACTTGTGCAGTAGCAGAAAAATATTTCAGGGGGCATGAGAAGTTAAACTGGTAACTGGGTGGAAGAGTCCTCTGGTATACTTCCCCAGGAGAGCAGGAGGCAAAATAGTTGTGACATTTGTACCTTGTTCTTTTTCCCATACTGTCACCTGCCTAGAAGGAAGCATCAGGGACCATAAATAGGAAAGAGGAGAGCTTGAGAAGCTGAGTCAGTCTCTCTGCATTAGGACTTTAAAGTGCATACATACAGCCTGGTGTCAGATTTCCTGTATGAAATTGGCAAATATTTTCTGTACGGAGAAAAGTGTCTCATGATGACGTAACGCCAGGTGGCTAGATAACAAAAAGCCTTCCCATAACTTTGAATGGCTTTGTTTACATCTCATCATTAGATATGAAACTAGAAGGTACCACGTGACGTCTTGTTATGGCTAGTGCCCACACAAGCAATGGGACCTTCCCATGAGAACAATTCCCCCTGAAGCCTTCGTGGGAAGCCCTGGGAGAACAGGGAGGGGGAGATCACGTGCTTGCTTAGATGCAGCACTGCCACCTTGTGCTATGGCCTACACAAAGGCCTGGTGTGTGTCACACCTAACTTCCAGCCAATCAGAAAGCTGGAAGAACTGAATATCTAACCATGCAAAATGGTGTTCTATGCTTCTTGATTTTTTGTGTCTTTTAGCCATGTAGTTCTTCACGTGTATTCTACTTCTGCGGACTGGGCAGTGCGTAGTTATGCCTGGCTTTGGGTATAGGCCGTGGCATGAGCTCTGGCCCTGGGATCAATACACGGATCTCTGCTTATAAGTTTGTTTTTGTTTTTCCTTATTGCAATAATGTAACATTTGCATTTATTGCCTTAACTATATATGCATTTATTGCCTTATGCTACAAGTAAAGAACTTTTAGCCCTAAACGCTGCACTCTTGTCTGGTTTATTCTCAAGCCTTGATTTTTTCCCTATAAGCCAGCGTACATCCTATCACCTGGATCCCTCAGAACTTCCTGATATTTTATGCTTGGAAACTCAGAGAACTAAGAACTGATCTCACATGCACCAAAATCTACAGCTTGGGATTCATTCCTCATTGTTTAGATACACAATTAAAGTCAGGATTATTGTCTCTATTGTAATTAAATGTGCTTTGAATTACTGAGCCCACTTACTAAGCTTGGAAGTACTTCACAAGAGCCATCATCACTCAAAATCATATCATCACCACCACCACCACACCTTGCTGTAATCAGTGTTACACATGAAATAGTTTTGTTAAAATTTACATTAATGTCTTGCAAGGGATCAAACAGTTGTGGACTGGAAAGCAGACACATAATGGGTTAATTTCTCAGAGGAGTGTCTCCAGGGCCTTCGGTTTAAATGTGGCAGAGCTCACAAGTGAAATAAATTTGGAGGCCTCACCTTCAATGGTACTTATGCCTACAGTTCAGAAGGAACACAATTCATCACCACTGACAGGACCTCCTCAAGAGAGACTAGCAAATGGAATAGCAGGATCTTGGCGGTCAGGATAAAAGGCCAGCTGAACTGCAGGGTAGTGAAACAGATCCAGGCCTGACATCTTTACCTTCCATTCTGTCTAGGACAATCAGTCATTTTCAAATATATGAATACCACAGTGGCAAAAAGACTACCTGGTGGAATTTCCTAAAGATGTTGGAGTCGGTAAATCTGTCAATAAAAAGAGCCACACCTGTGCTGGGAAGAGGTGGGGGAAAGCAAATAGATCACAGTGAATATAGCCAAACTGAATTTTATTTCAGCTGCTGCTGCTGACTAGCCACACCACACCACTGTAGAGGCACTGAGCAATAATAAAGGGAGATCCTCGGAAAACAAGAGATCATATCCTTTCACATAGAGAGGTCACAGGAGCTTTGTGGGGCATCACTAAACTGTTCTCACACAAAAGTGCTTGGTAAAGGATGAAGAGCCAATCAATAAGTATTAGATGAAATATGTGGAGTGACATAGTCATCTGCTTGTGTAAATACAGTAGCCAGCTACATGTTGTGTTTAGAGAGAGGGTTACCAAGAGCTGATTTCCCCCCCTTAAGGATCCGCACTGTCAGCATATAACAAGAGCAGAAAATACACAGTTCTCATCTCAAAGGAAAAGTGATAAATCTGTCAATGTCCAAGAGCTTCAGCAGATACTAGATTTTTATGGATAACAAAATCAAGCAGTCAATCAAATCTGTATTTCAATGATAGACAAACATAAAATACAATCAGGAGAAATTACACCTATTTCAATAATAACAGTGAAACATATAAGACCTATAAGATAATTGAAACTAGGACTGCTAACACTATAGTATAATGTTAAAACAGTAAGATCTCTCCATAAAAATTCTTAATATTAATACTAAGACTATGGGCTAAAAGCATGGGGGGGGGGGCCTCTGAAGGCCACTAACAGGATGTAAAAAAGATAAAGATAAAAAGGATTCTCAGTAAGTTGTATAACAGCATTTTTTTACATAAAGGGTTTAAAGGATCTTTCTAAAAAGTACAAATGAGACACCAGAGGGAAAAATATAATTGGAACTATAAGTAATTTCAAACGATACAAGGAATGTTTTTAATGGTGAAAATGTTGCTCAATATATTGCTGCCAAATGGCTACAAATTTATTTTCTTAAACATTAGGACTGAAGTGAATGAATGTTGTTCTTTTTCAAAGTTTTTTTTCCTGTTTAATGAAACTGATTAGAGCTCAGTTTTGGAGTCTGGAAGCTAACTAGTAAAATCTGTCTTGTCTGACTGACCTATAAATCCTGACATCTGTTCAGAAGTTGCTTCTTCTGACTGCCTCTGAAGACCCAAGGACCTTTAAGCATCAGCAGATTATTTTAGTATATCCTAAACAGCTTTGGGATGCTTTTATATCACTGCAACATACATAGCTTTGCCCTATTAATCTAATTCCCAACCATGCACCTGTTTGGATGTTTTGAGCCACCCAAAATGTGTACAGAATCAAATGTCTCAAAGCTTTTGTCATAAATTCCCTTCTGCCTGTACCATAGGCTGATTCTGTGGGCTTCAGAAGCAATTGTGAGAAATTTGCTAGGTATCTCAGTTCCAAAGTTAAACCTTTGCACTCGTCTGATAACACAGCATGTATTAAGCAAATGGCTGAGGGGCAGTTTTAGTTATGCTGGGAATGCAGAAGACATAAAACATGAGACTTACGTGGCACAAATGACAGTGGTTAAATGGTAGTTATATGAGAGTATAATTTTATGTAATTCTAGTAAAAGGAGCTTGATATCAGTACACAGAGAGGTTAAATTAGGCAATCTAAAGGATGCCCTAGTCCATCTCTACAATTAAAAACAAAACATTGGAACTAATTGTGATGGTTTGAACTATAAAAGGAATGCAATGAAAGCTGCAAATATACACACTTATAAGTAAATTCTATTGAAGTGTGGAAGATCGTTTCTGAATAAAGATTGGAGATCATTTTATTGGGTATGTTATGTCATACTAAGTTTATGTTTTATTAAAACATGTCAGTGTTCACTTGTGCTGATAAAATTCAACTGAGACTTCTGCTTGATGTTCAGCCTCAATTTCCAAAGCATCAAGTAGAGATAAAGAAAAGGCAATGAAAAAGGCATCCTTTCCATTTGAGACTCATCTGTCCACTACTACCTCTGACACCAGGTAGGGAGAACAGAAGAACTAATGACTGTCATCATGGATACTGTTGAAAGATAAATGATATACCTAAAGACAACAGTGAAAAAGGGAAAGTCCAAGTTCCAATCAATCCTATGTAATTTTTTTTTATTTTTGGAATCTTGTTTTTCTTAAGCACATAAAAAGAATTGGAAACTAGGAACAGAAGCCATCTGGTAATTTGCAGTATAATTTTGCAATACATAGAACAGATTTGGAGAAAATAAATGGTAAAACTGACTTCAAAAATAAGTGATTTGTTTATTTTTTCTCCTCCAGACCTGATGATGTGAATGGAATAGAATGAATTTTCAAAGCAGTGCACAACTGATACACCCACAAATCCCATTAGTAGTAATGGGATTTCTCTATCACCCAAGCAGTGCTTTGAAAATTTACCCCCCCCATGCCCAATTTCAGTCTTTTTTGCTTGCAAAATACTTGAAAAGGTTACACACGCTTGGAATTATATAAGAGTTTTAAAAAAAATCACACAATCTGGTTTCAAATTCCCTGAAGCACCAACAGTTAGCATGCTTAAAAAGAGATGGAACAATAGTAACAACCTGAATTATCATTACTTTTCGATCTACTGCTTGACAGCAATGAGACCAAACTTCTGTTTTATTCTCTTCTTGTATTTCCTCCCTTCAGTCCTCCTTGCAGAAATGTTTTGATTTTATGCCACTTCTCGAATGCAATTTTTGAGACAAGAATGATAACAGCACTGCATGCTGCATTCAGAATTTGAAACCTTATGACAAAGCTGTGCAAGAGAAGCATAATGCAGTGGCATGATTCATCCATTCTCATGACAGTCCTTAGATTGTAGAGAGAAGAAAATTGGAACAAGATTCGTCAGTTCCTGAAATCATATACAATGAGTCTGCTTTTTCAGCAACCTTAAGATTCAAGAAACAACTTTCTTTGCCAAGAGTCATCTTGGGCTACAAGACCTGAATAGAAAAGAAGAGTTTGCATTTTACATGGATCAAGGCAAATATGTTAAAGATAGTACACAATCTATTTGCTCATTGCCAAAGTATTTTCTGTGCATAGGTTCTAGAGGTGCCATGTTCAACAGACAACATAGTGTCAGAGAATATTTTTTAATAGCTGCAAACTTGATATTTTAACTAATATTTCATGGCATCAATAGAACTCTAAATAAGTAACAGTTTAGGGGTGGTGGGGAAGGTAAGTTGTGTAAAGCAAAAAATAAACAAACAAAAAATGGGCTGGTAACCAATCCAAAATTTCTTCAATCATTATGACACAAATCAACACAATTTAATTCTGACTTGAAGAGTCATCCTGAAGGTAGAATTAGTCCCATAGTTACCATGTTCTCTACATAACCATAGGGCCAGCTTTCAGAGCAGCAGCAGTGGCACAGGCTAAACCCCCATCATATACATATACATGAAATCCTCTAACATTCACCCTTTCCTCCTACTTGCCATCTATTAAATAAGAGCTCCAGACTCTTGTACTCCTATTGCTAGACAAAACAGTAGCTGCAGTAAAGGTGAGATTAAAATGCACCTAAAGAGCAGAAGAAACAGCTATACTTTTACTTGACAGTTTCTCTGACTGTTCTCAGCAGGACTGAAATTGGCTAGGAAGCAGAGAAAGTGCAGAATTGTAAAAGAGATATTTTAGGAAAATATTAGAGAAATATCTAAGATAGTAAACCTTCACTAGAAGTGCATTTGTGCCCAAGATAAATTTGGAACTATTGTAGCACGCTCAAGACAGGATTAAACATTAACCTAAGTATGTGGTAAAACAGTGTTCCTGCTGCTGTGTAATTATCTGAGAGAACTTCTGGGTGGAGAATGGAATATCTCTGCTCGGTGCCAACTTCCTTTAAAGCTTCCATACTTTGAAATATGGTGGCTATTTTATTATTTCAAGAGAGGAGCCATAGCCAACTTTCCTTTTACAGGAAATTTAAAATATATGAGAAATAAAATAATTATATACAGTAGGTTTTATTAATTAGAAATATAAGGGTCAATAGTCTTTCTACACATTTGTTTGGTATATGCAGTACATAATGATGGTTACTTGAGTACCAGAGGGCCAGCATTTGAAATATATTATTTTTTTACCCCCGGTCTGGACCCAAACTTTCTCTTCTGTACTTTTTTTGCATTATCATGAAATTAATTATATGGATTTTAGTGATTATCATAGGTGAAATCCATTGCTATGCTAGTGGATTTTCACACAATGAAATTTTCTCTTCCCATCTTCTTCTCTTCCTTAATGCTCCACTCCAGTTAGTTATTGAGAGAGGAAGTACTGGTTTATCAGCAGTTGACATTCTCATTCATTGGCGATCACTTGTAGCCGAGTAAGATTGTCTTCCAAAGGTAAAATTTTAACGGTGGATCCGTAAGTGGCTATAAAGGCCAATTCTGGATCCGCACAACCTCCCACAATGAGGGCATAGGTTTCCGGGTGGGAGACGGTCATGATGAGGGTTTGCCTGACATGCCTTCCTTTTAGCTCTTTTCTCCTTTTCGCCCTGTACTCGTGCTTCTTCAAAGTCCATAGCACCATTAATAAAGGAAGACCTCCAATTGAAACGCTCATGAGTTAGGGCTTCCCAGTTCTCAATGCTGATATTACATTTTTTTAAATTAGCTTTGAGAGTATCTTTGAATCTCTTTTGCTGTCCACCAATATTCCGTTTTCCATTCTTAAGTTGGGAGTAAAGTAGCTGCTTTGGAAGACGATGGTCAGGCATTCGAACAACATGACCGGTCCAGTGAATTTGGATTCGAGTTGCCATTCTACTACAGTTTTCAAATTAAATTCCAACCCTTGTTTCAAATACTGTTGTATAAAGAAACCATGGAGCTGTATCCAAGGCTGCCTTTCTACCAGTAGAATAGTCACTGCTTGTTGACTATACTTTTGTATTGTACACTTTAAAAATTCATCAATCTACACACTCACAAATAACAAACCTATTGGGGGTATGGAACATGAAAGCCACAGTAACAATTAAGGCAAGAGGAGTATCATACGAGTGAAGTTTCATCTGTGTATATTGAGAAATATTTTTAGTTCTGGAGCTTTATTTCAGTTTTCCAAAGCTTTGCTAAATATTCAAGGTGCAAACCTGGAGAAGAGATTATGTACAATAATATTCTTCTGCTGGTAGAATAGCATCTGCCAGTCATAGGGGAGATTAAGGACAGGGGGCTGTCTGGAGCAGATTTGACATATATAGACGAGAAGGAAGAGGAAGGAGAGTAAGGGAAAGATGCAGAAGGTTAAGTGTGGGCCCAAGTTTTATCGCACTAAAATGGGAGAGAACTAAGCACAAGCTTAGTCATAAGCAATATTGAGCGGTGAATTTTCATTTGAGTAGGACACTAGAATTTCAAAGAATTTTAAGATTTCCCAGGAACATGGGAGAAAGAAGAGAAGGGCTTGATGTTATTCTGGGTATAAAATATTCATTACAGTATAGGGGAGAACTGCGGCATGCAAATTCAGAATGGGCAGAGCGGGAGAGCTGCATCCAATCATCCTAGAAAAGGAAAGGAAAAGGAAAGTTGAAACCCAGTATTACTGAGATGTGAGGTATATTATAGAGTCCTCCTTTTGGGGGGAGATGGGCGGTGACAGAAGTTGGATAAACAAACAAACAAATAAATAAATATTGGCAAAATATTTTGCTTATTCTGGCATTCAAGAAACTAGGAAGCCTTCAGGATCACTTGACTAGATTATAAATGATAACAACCAACTAAACCAGAGTTATATTTTTATATTTTAAAACTCCACTCCTTTCTAGGATCCTGCAACTTGTCATTCTTATAGAAAAGACTGGGATACTTAGAATAATTCGTATTCAATATTCCGCTCCCTAGCATTTAGTCCCCACATTATGAATATGCAAATCTATGTGAGGACTCTCTGAAAACTTTATACAAATGTGGTTAACTTTTTATAGGTTACTTTATTAGCTTCTCAAATACAGCAACAAAGATTTAACGATACAAACACACACACAAGCTTATTACTATAAAGGAAACCTAAGTAAACAGATGTCCATGGCTGGAGAACTAAATATAAAACTAGATTCAGTACTCATTTCCTATAACTGTTGTTTAATAATAAACAAAGCTGCCCACCCATAAATACTAAATTTTTAAAAAACTATTTTAAAGTACATCTCCAGAACATTCAGTTACTCTCTGAAGTTTAATAATACCTCTTAAATTCCTAGGTACATTTATTAGAGCTGAAGGTTTCTTCTATCTGCTTTAATTTGTGGGAAAATGTATTTGATTTTATAATCATAACAGAGGCAATTGGTTACTAACTACTGAAAGTGATTGTCCATACTAATCTTGTCACTTACAAGTGAAATTTACCGCATTGGAACTTTCTCAGTACAAATGAAGTTACAGTATCAAAACTTACTCATTTCTGAATATCATATACACCTCTCTTTTATTCCCAATTTTCTACTGATTTTTTTAAAGAGGAAATAATTTTATGTAATTAATTTTATATTAATAACTAATTTTCCATTTAAGTAATAATTAATGGCCTCTTTTTAAAAAGAGAAAATATTGTCAAAGTGGTGGGTATCTAAGAAATATGGAAGTTTTCATGGTTTTCAAAGCACAGTTTATCAATTTGCTCAAATCAAACAAGAACATTTTTAATTGGGAAGTAGCTGGAATGTTATTTGTGATAAGTACCTGCAGTTTCAAATAAAGAATTTAGACAGTACAGTTTGGAACAGAATAGAAAATCACTTGGGGCTATATACTGTATAACATTACACAATTACTTCTCTACTTGCACATTAAGACTTTTGTTTCTTCCATGCTTCCAAAGACCAGAGTATATTTTGAGAAACATGGAGCAGATTTTGGGAAAACCTGCATGAAGAGGCTGAATCAGTTCCATGGGTAGGCACTAATGTATGGAACCCTTAACTTTGGCAGTGAGATTGAGGAATCATAGGGCTGGAAGGCATCATCCAGTCTAACAGCTGCTCAGTGTGGGATCCATTATGTCCAGTTGTGAGAGAATTCACATAATACAGATGCTTAAGTAACATATTTATTTTAAAGATGTGTATGGCTGCCCATCTTAAAACCCAATTCTGGGTGGCTCACAACAATAAAAATCCCAAACTATAAAAACCATAATCCATAAAACCCAACCAGAACCAGGTGTCTCAGTCATCCCATTGGGATGCTCCAACATCCAACCTAAAATGTCCTTCCTCTACTCTAGCACCTGGGTAAAAATCAGGTCTTGATGGCCTTCTGGAAGGCTAAAGGGTGGGGGCCTGCTGGATCACTGGGAGGAGGGTGTTCCATAAGGTAGGGGCAGCCACAGAAAAGGCATGCTTCCAAGGTCCCACTAAATGGCAATATTTCAGGGAAGGGACCTGGAGCATGCCTACCGTATTTGATTTAGTAGGATGGGCTGATATCCTCAGGGAGACGTGGTCCCACAGATAACCTGGTCCTATGCCATATAGGGCTTTAAAGGTAATAACCAGCACCTTGAATTGCATCTGGAAGGAATCTGGAGGCCAGTACAGCTTACGCAACAGAGATGTACTGTAACATGGGTGAACCTAGGAGCACCCAACACTGTGTGCATTGCTGTATTTTGGACTAGGTTTAAGTATTAAAGAACCAGTGTGGTCTCTTCTGATTCCATGCTATACAGTATTTACTCATTTATCTCCCCCCCCCCCTTAAATGAAAGCCAGCTGGGTGACTATGGGCCAGTCACTCTCTCAGCCCAATCCACCTCACAGGGTTGTTGTCATGGAGAAAATAGGAGGCAGGAGTATTAGGTGTTCACCGCTTTGAGTTGACCGAATAAAATAACAACAACAACAACAACAACAATCATAATTTGAATATAGTGAAATAGTAAATGAAATTGTAGACACACACACACATTAATGTCCCATCTTTCCTCTGGGAGCAGAAGGTAATGCACATGATATAAGATCACCCTGTTTTATCTTTATTGTAACAATCAAACAAGAAATGTAGTTAAGTATCTGTCTCAATGCTTAGAGGTTATAAGGGTCTGGATGGGAAGCAAAACATTAGACTCAGCAAGACAGAGTGACTGTTGCTGCACAAACCATCAGATACCAGTTTAATTCCATCTTTAGTCCTGGACAGAGTTATTCCCTCATGCAGAGTAGGTCTGCAATCTGAGGATCGTTCCGGACTCACAGTTCCTGCTGGAAGGGCCGGTAGAGGCTGTGTCCCATTTGCGGTTGTTTCTGGATCAAGAGGCTCTGTAGACAGTCATTCATGCTTTGGTCACCTTGTATTTGGACTACTGTAACTCAGGGTTGGTGCGTGGTGGCTCAGTGGGTAAGACGACAGGCTTGTCGATCGGAAGATCACAAGTTCGGAGGTTCGAATCCCTAGCCCTGCGTGCGGAGTGAGCTCCCGCACTAGCTCCAGCTCTTGCCAACCTAGCAATTCGAAAGCATGCAAATGCAAGTAGATGAATAGGTACCACTTCGGTGGGTAGGTAACAGCGTTCCACATGACCGTGGAAGCATCTTCGGACAATGCTGGCTCTTCGGCTAATAAACGGAGATGTGCACCGGCCCCTAGAGTCGGACACGACTGCACAAATGTGCGGGGGGAACCTTTACCTTTACCTTTTTAACTCAGAGGGGGCTGCTTTTGAAGATCATTTGGAAGCTATAGCTGGTCCAGAACACAGTGGCTCGAATAGTGATGGGCCTGTTGCAATTCACCCATGTTACACAACTACTTTGGGAGTGACACTGGTTCCCAGTTGGTTTCTGAATGTAATTCAAGGTGCTGATCATCTTTAAATATCCCCTTTTGGCTTAGGACCTGGATTGCCTTCTTGTGGGGGGGGGGGAGTGCTGTGGCTCCCAACACCTAGGAAATGTTGTCATCAGGGATCCTAAGTGACAGCCTTATCTGTGGTGAGTTTCATTCTTGCCACTGCTCCAAAAAGTGAACAAGTCCTGGCTGTTCAGGAAGGCTTTTCAGGATGAGTGATAACTGAGTTGTTTTGAAAAAATAGTGCCAGGCAATTATTGAATATTATGACAAGTATGACTATATGGTGGATTGTGATTTTATTGCTGTGATATTGGTAAACATTTGATTTTTTATTTCACTGTATTTAATTTTATTACTGTAATGAGGAGTTAAAGCAGCTCAGACTCATTTTTTATTGGAGCAGCATTTAAGCTTTAGCAAATTAAATCAATCAGTAAATCCATAAACAGTTGTGTGAAGTTCCAGTCAGCTCTGGAATAGGTCATCGGGTAAGATCCAGGATTAGACAAAGACTTGAACTTTTGGCTCTCTAGCCCTCCTAATATATCCAGTGTGTTCAATTACATTATCTGAAATGTGTGAGAATTGCCAGGCAGTAAAAGAAGTCAAACCAGACACTCTGCATCTGATGAAGTGAGCTGCAGCTCACAAAAATGCATGCCTTTTAATAAAATTTGTTAGTCAGAAAAGGTGCTACCAGATGCCTCCTGATTTTCTACACCATAGAGCAGCACAATGCTCCTCCTACTATGATATCCTCAGGCGTTCCTTATTTCAGACATATTTCTGTGTAAAAGGACCGATATCCTCCTTGTTCCCAGTCCAACTCTTTTTACAGCTGCACCCACTTGGCATTCTCGACCCCTTCCTATCTTTAGGATGCCCCTGAAAGATTGCTTTGATAAACCAAAATTGCCTTTTTGAAATGCATTCACAATCCCCCTTTGCCTTGCTCAGGCCTAAATAGGCTGAATGCTGTTGCCCAGGGCCAGGGTTCATGAAAGATGTAGTTTGTTGCAGCTTCCCTCCCCACCCAGCAATGGATCATCCTGTGAGGCTAGAAAGGAAACAGGAGTGTCTGCTGACAGCTTAGCTCAGCTTGAACTCTCATTTTTCACACAGAGCTAATTAAAAACTGAAATTAGTTAAATATGGAAATGACACTTGCGAGCACTTTAGCGCAGTACTGGTAAAATCCCTCCAGAGTGCTGCAGAATTACCTGCTGCTTCGAAACTCCCCAACTGAATTTCACAGTTAAAAGGCTGAGCAAAAGGGAAAGTTATTACTGAGATTTCCAATTCAAAATGTGACTGTAAAATTCCAAATTAAATTTCATGGTTGCCTTTGGAGTAAGCCGGGATGTTCTGTGCAGTCCAAAGATATGGTGTGCAAATAATGTCCCTCTATGCATGCTCTGATTATTTCACCTTTAGGCACAGTGCTGGTTTTCCAAGGTTCTAAAACTCAGAATGCATATGTTACTTTAGGCATTAAGAAAACATATTCTCCGTTGGTGGAAAATTAGACTATAGAAAGGATATAGTTTTTTGCAATGTAATAGCAAATACATCCACATCTTAGATTCCAACAGTTGAAATATATTGTCTTCTGTAATTTTAATATAAATCTGTAATAATCCATCAACTTCATTACAGATAGATCTGTAGGCACATACAGCAATTTAGCTGTAAGGGTACATGACATATCCAAATGTAGATAGAAATTTGCATACTACCATGCATTCAAAAAAGTAATAAAGGACTTTATATGTGGATGCACATTCAAGAGATGCTTGTGGTCCTTGCTATGGAAACAGAAACCTGTTTCTGCACATGGATCACTTTCAATTGATTGGAGGAATTGTATTTATATTAAACATCTATTTTACACAAAGGACAGTGATGAATCTCAAGTAGATGAACAAATTAGATTCATAATATTCACTTGAGATTATGGGATTGCCTATACTTTACAAAAGCAAGGATGTTTGCTTAAGGACAAATTATGGTTTTGGCATGCAATTTCAATAAATTTGCCTGTAAGAGAGATGATTTGGATATGACTCAAGATTTTCAGGATGCCCAGTATTTTTCCGACAATAAAATTTTTGTGATGTTAATGTTTCTTTCTATTTTTTCTTAAGACAAGCTACTCCTGCTAGTCCCTATTCTCTTCAAGCCAAAAAAGAAATCCCTGTATAGAAGGACTGGCAAAGGAAGCCACTTTCAACAAGAGCCATTTATATGCCACAAATCAATTGGGAAAGAATGCCGAGCACTAGTAAATGTGCCAGAATCATTTCTTTGGCATTGATCTGTGTATCTCTGCAACACCAGGCTTTGCTAGTTTACAGCCTCAGTTGACTCAGCTGGAGACACAGGAGTACTGCAGCTGAGGCATCAGACTCCTTATGATGTTTAATTTTGAATGTGAAATGAATTTGCCCAATTTTTTCACTTAATAAATACTGCATACACTGTAGATTGCAAAGTTCCAGCCACTAGAATAAAGTAGCCTGCTGCACACAACTGACTTTAGAAACTGCAAGAATAAACTAAATGCGGTAGTTCATTATCTTTTCTGAATCTTGATGAGACAAGAACAGTGTTCCTTAGCAAAACTGCTGGTATTTAGATGATATGATTTACTAGGAAGATTTTTTAAAAAGTGAGGTTGGAGAAAATAAGTTTAAAGAGAATATCACATTTGGCAAGAAAAATATTTAAAATAGTATAATGTTCATACTTACTTAACCCTTTGTGTAATTATTTTCAATCTCACAGAAATAACAAATACTTATTTACAGCCTACGTGGAAACAGAACTGAAATAATGGCCACTTTTCTTTCTTAGAATCAATGGACTAACTCTTTAATGTATGTATATACATTTATTTGCAACCATAGGTTTTAGCAAAATTCATATAAAATTATAACAATCCACCTCAGTTCAATACATCCCTCTAATATTAACAGCACTATTTATCAACATCTGCTTTTGTATCTTCATTGCGGCCACTACGAACAATGCAACTTGTTTAGTTACATGTTCATCAACATCAGACAACAGAAAATAGATTTTTTCTTCTAAACTAGAATGTTTCATTTGGATTAACAAAGGCACAATGAATCTAGCTCTAGGTTCTTGATATAATTTGTAAAATAGTAAGTAATGGCTCAAATCTTCCACCGGTGAGTTATTACAAATGCATAATTGGTTTGTAGTTGGTAATCCTTTACACCTTCCATTCAAATAGGCTGCTGGCATTGTTTGAAAATGAAGCTATGTAAAAGCTAGTCTCAGGGAATAGGATGTAAGAGACTGTAAATAATATGACATTCCTTGTCCATCTTTAAAAGATCAATACCACTTGGCCAACTTAAGCTTAGAAATCTGCTCTCTATCTTGTCTAAAATCTTTGAAAAATAAATATTCCCTCAATAGGTAAAGGTAAAGGTTCCCCCCGCACATTTGTGCAGTCATGTCCGACTCTAGGGGCCGGTGCTCATCTCCGTTTGTTAGCCGAAGAGCCAGCGCTGTCCGAAGACGCTTCCACGGTCATGTGGCCACCATGATGTACGCGGAACGCTGTTACTATTCCCTCAATAGTATATGATAATTTATGTCATTGAACAGTTCCTGATATAGCAATAATTGTGAAAATAGTTTTAGTCACAAATTCATCCATCTATTACTGTTAAATTGTTCGTGGAGGCATTGTTTTGCCAAACAAGTATTGGGCATGAGGACTAGTCTCCTATAATATAAGATTATAGCTTTCTTTACCCTTATATTGATTGATGGAAGGCCCACTTCTAATCTCAACATTGCTGATAGTATACATGGGGGTAAGGCTAAGACTGATCTTACAAATTTATTCTGGACCACTTCTAATTATTCTAGTTTACTGAAACTCCAAATTGGGGCCCCATATATCAACTGTGAGACTGTTTTTCCCTGGAAGATCTTAAGTGCAGGCTGTACTAACTGTCCTCCTTTTGAATAGAAGAAGGAGCAAATGACTCTTATTGATCTCATGGCTGTTGTCCTTGTTGAGGCTATATGTGTTTTCCATGATAGTGTTTCAGTGAACTGGATACCCAAATACTTAAATGTCCTCACTTGTTCTATCTCCTTACCATCTAGTGTCCATCTATGTCTCTTTGGTCTTTTAGTAAATACTACTACCTTGGTTTTGGAATAATTTATCTGTAAGCATTCTTTCCTAGAGGAGGAAATGGCAAACCACTCCAGTATCCTTGCCAAGAAAACCCAAGGACAGTATCAAAAGGCTAAAAGATATGACACCGGAAGATGAGCCCCTCAGGTCGGAAGGTGTCCAAAATGCTACTGGAGAAGAGCGGAGGGGAATTCCGAGTAGCTCCAGAAAGAGTGAAGGGGCTGGGCCAAAGCCGAAAGGACGCTCAGTTGTGGATGTGTCCGGAAGTGGAAGGAAAGTCTGATGCTGTAAAGAACAATATTGCATAGGAACCTGGAATGTAAGATCTATGAATCAAGGTAAGCTGGATGTGGTCAAACATGAGATGACAAGATTGAACATCGACATCTTGGGAATCAGCTAACTAAAATGGACAGGAATGGGCAAATTTAATTCAGGAGACCATTATATATACTACTGTGGGCAAGAATCCCTTAGAAGAAATGGAGTAGCTCTCATAGTCAATAAAAGAGTGGGAAAGGCAGTACTGGGGTACAACCTCAAAAATGACAGAATGCTTTCAGTTCGAATCCAAGGCAAACCATTCAACATCACAGTGATCCAAGTCTATGCCCCAACCACTGATGCCGAAGAAGCTGAAGTTGACCGGTTCTATGAAGACCTACAAGACCTTTTAGAACTAACACCAAAAAAAGATGTCCTTTTCATCATAGGGGACTGGAATGCTAAAGTAGGAAGTCAAAAAATAACCGGAATAACAGGCAAGTTCGGCCTCGGAGTACAAAATGAAGCAGGGCAAAGGCTAATAGAGTTTTGGCAAGAGAACACGCTGGTCGTAGCAAACACTCTTTTCCAACAACACAAGAGATGACTCTACACATGGACATCACCAGATGGTCAATACCGAAATTAGATTGATTATATACTTTGCAGCCAAAGATGGAGAAGCTCTATACAATCAGCAAAAACAAGACCTGGAGCTGACTGTGGCTCAGATCATGAGCTTCTTATTGCAAAATTTAGGCTTAAATTGAAGAACGTAGGGAAAACCACTAGACCACTCAGGTATGACCTAAATCATATCCCTTATGAATATACAGTGGAGGTGAGGAATAGATTTAAAGGATTAGATCTGGTAGACAGAGTGCCTGAAGAACTATGGATGGAGGTTCGTAACATTGTACAGGAGGCAGCAACTAAAACCATCCCAAAGAAAAAGAAATGCAAGAAAGCAAAGTGGCTGACTGATGAGGCTTTACAAATAGCTGAGGAAAGAAGGGAAGCAAAAGGCAAGGGAGAAAGGGAAAGATATAAACAACTGAATGCAGAATTCCAGAGAATAGCAAGGAGAGATAAGAAGGCCTTCTTAAATGAACAATGCAAAGAAATCGAGGAAAACAATAGAATGGGGAAGACTAGAGATCTCTTCAAGGAAATCGGAGATATCAAGGGAACCTTTTGTGCAAAGATGGGGATGATAAAGGACAAAAAAGGCAGGGACCTAACAGAAGCAGAAGAGATTAAGAAGAGGTGGCAAGAATACACAGAAGAACTATACAAGAAAGATCTTAATATCCCTGATAAATACAATGGTGTGGTCACTGAGCTTGAGCCGGACATCCTAGTGAGTGAAGTCAAGTGGGCCTTAGGAAGCATTACTAACAACAAAGCTAGCGGAGAAGACAGTATCCCAGCTGAGCTATTTAAAATCCTAAAAGATGATGCTGTTAAAGTGCTGCACTCAATATGCCAACAAATTTGGAAAACTCAACAGTGGCCACAGGATTGGAAAAGGTCAGTTTACGTTCCAATTCCAAAGAAAGGCAATGCCAAAGAATGTTCAAACTACCGTACAATTGCGCTCATTTCACATGCTAGCAAGGTTATGCTCAAAATCCTACAAGCTAGGCTTCAGCAGTATGTGAACCGAGAACTACCAGAAGTGCAAACTGGGTTTCGAAGAGGCAGAGGAACTAGAGATCAGATTGCCAACATTCGCTGGATCATGGAAAAAGCAAGAGAGTTCCAGAAAAACATCTACTTCTGCTTCATTGACTACGCTAAAGCCTTTGATTGTGTGGATCACAACAAACTGTGGCAAAGTCTTAAAGAGATGGGAGTACCAGACCACCTTACCTGTCTCCTGAGAAACCTGTATGCGGGTCAAGAAGCAACAGTTAGAACCGGACATGGAACAACTGACTGGTTCAAAATTGGGAAAGGAGTACGACAAGGCTGTATATTATCACCCTGCTTATTTAACTTATATGGAGAGTACATCATGAGAAATGCCGGCATTCGAACAACATGGCCGGTCCAGCGAAGTTGATGTTGGATGATCATTGTTTCAATGCTGGTGGTTTTCGCTTCTTCTAATACGCTAACATTAGTCCGCCTATCTTCCCAAGTAATTTGCAGAATTTTTCGGAGGCAGCGTTGATGGAATCTTTCAAGAAGTTGGAGGTGGCGTTTATGCAGAGTACATCATGAGAAATGCCGGGCTGGATGAATCACAAGCTGGAGTTAAGATTGCCGGGAGAAATATCAACCACCTCAGATATGCAGACGATACCACCCTAATGGCAGAAAGTGAAGAGGAACTAAAGAGTCTCTTGATGAGGGTGAAAGAGGAGAGTGCAAAAGCTGGCTTGAAACTCAACATTAAAAAAACTCAGATCATGGCATCTGGTCCCATCACTTCCTGGCAAATAGAAGGGGAAGAAATGGAAGCAGTGACAGATTTTATTTTCTTGGGCTCCAAGATCACCGCAGACGGTGACTGCAGCCATGAAATTAAAAGACGCTTGCTCCTTGCGAGGAAAGCTATGGAAAACCTAGACAGCATATTAAAAAGCAGAGACATCACCTTGCCGACAAAGGTCCGTATAGTTAAACCTATGGTTTTCCCAGTAGTAATGTATGGCTGTGAGAGTTGGACCATAAGGAAGGCTGAGCGCTGAAGAATTGACGCTTTCGAACTGTGGTGCTGGAGAAGACTCTTAAGAGTCCCTTGGACTGCAAGGAGGTCAAATCAGTCAATCCTAAAGGAAATCAACCCTGACTGCTCATTGGAAGGACAGGTGCTGAAGCTGAAGCTCAAATACTTTGGCCACCTAGTGCGAAGAGAGGACTCACTGGAAAAGAACCTGATGCTGGGAAAGACTGAAGGCAAAAGGAGAAGGGGACGGCAGAGGATGAGATGGTTAGATAGCACCATCGATGTAATGAACATGAATTTGAGTAAACTCCGGGTGACAGTGGAGGACAGGAAGGCCTGGTGTGTTATGGTCCATGAGGTCACAAAGAGTCAGACATGACTAAACGACTGAACAACAACAACAAAATTCTTTCCTAGACTTCACTAAAATTCTTTCCTAGGCCTTCACTAAATCTAAATCTACCAGACCTAAAACAGCCACAGATAGGGCTGAGACTCAGAGTAAACGGAAGAACCTGGTCATTCCTTACATGGCTGGCGTGTCTGAAAAGATAAAACGGATATTTGGTAAACACCACATACCTGTATATTTCAAACCCACCAACACACTGAGACAGAGGCTTGTACACCCCAAAGATCAAATTCCAAAACACAAGAAAAGCAATGTAGTTTATGCAATCCAGTGCAGTGAGGAGTGCTCTGAACTCTACATTGGAGAAAGCAAACAACCTATGTACAGGAGGATGGCCCAACACAGGAGAAGTAACACCACAGGACCAGAGTCAGCAGTTTATCTTCATCTAAAGGAAAAAGGACACTCATTTGAGGACATTAATGTTCACATTTTAGACAGAGAAGATAGGTGGTTTGAGAGAGGGGTCAAGGAATCCATTTATGCCAACTTGGAAAATCCTTCCTTGAATAGAGGTGGGGGCCTCAGGCACAATCTTTCCCCTATCTTCCTCCCTGCTTTGTCTTCTGTGCCTAGGAAGATTAAGACCATTTCGCAAGCTCTACAGCAGCATGGTGATCTTAACGATCCTTCTTTAGATGATAAAGGGACTTAGAAATAACATTTCAAAAAAATAAAAATAACCATGACCTAGCCCCAGGTGTAAGGTCACACAGCAACATATTTAAGGATTCCCTTACTAACTTTGCTCAGACTGAAGAAGCTCCTTGGATAAGGAGCGAAACGTTTCCACTGAGAAAATAGAAATCCAGTTGACATGATTCAAGCTACAGATCTTTCCTAGGCTATTTGCCAAATTCTGTCAGGATTCTTCTCATTCTCATTAATGTTGTTGATCTGAGTAAAATATCATCTGCATACAGTAATATAGGAACCTTTCTACTCCCAATTGATGGGGCATAAAAGGAAGGATTATTAAGCTCTTCTACAATGTTGTTTATATAAAAATTAAAGAGGAAAGGAGCCAATATACAGCCCTGTTGGACACCTTTTGTGGTTTTAATCTACTTTGTTAGGGAGCTGCTTTGGTTTATCTGTACTTGCACGTAAGTATCTTCATATAATTTAAAGAATATATGATTCCTTAATGCAAACATTTTCAACAATATCAATATCTAGTTAGAAATAACCCATTTTAATGATTCTGCATTGCCTGAGAACACCTGAAACCTGTCAGTTTTCCCCATCCATAATCTAATGTGGATGCTGTCTGGCAGACTGCACATCCTTGAAACCCTTTTAAAGCATGCATGGGTTGACAGATGCCAAAAAAATGCTGCTTGGCTCTAATAATCAAACTGAAGCTGCAGCAAAATCTCAGTGAGAAAAAGTAGAAATATCAGTTATGAGTCCTTTGCAAAGCTAAGCCACAATACTGGTGGGTTCCACCCATTCAATGAAAACCAGACAGAGCACCAAGAAGCAAAATTCAAAATGCTTCTGCCTTATCTCCATGTCTGTGCAAATGTCCCTGACAAGAAGGGTAAATAACACTGTCTTGTCTTTTCATAAAGACTGAGTCTGCCCACTCCCTCACCCTGAAGTGCTCTAATTCAGATTAAAGGCTCAATTTCTACCTTCAAATTTAGCCACCTACACTCTCTCTGAATGCAGCTGAAGCCTGATTCTGTAAAACCTGTGAGGCAATTTTTACTTTAATTGCCATCTCATTTTCTCTCTAAAAAAACAACAACCTGGCAGAGATTCTATGGCAGAAAAATTAGGTTGCATCCAAAGGTCCAGGAAGCTGACAGAATGTAAAAAAAATGGGAAGAACAAGATAGCTGTTTCTTTTCAGAAAACAATAGTAATTTTAAACTCATATACCATGTTTACAGGTTAGTATAAGTGCACCTTGACACCTCAAATTCTGCATCTAAACTGCCCAGTGTCAATAACCTGATACATGCAGGTCAGGTATACAAGTTCTTTCAGCTACAGGTGGACATGCTTCCATATGGTTGAGGGAAAAACATTGAATTAAAGTCCCAGAAATGTTCCTGGAAACACTTTCTGTAAGCAGGCTATGCAATCAATGTTGAAGTATGAAATGTCCATTTGGATATAGTCATATATCAGTTTTGCCTATGGCTATTTTGAGTGTATATACAGGAGAACGCAGCCACTAAATGGTTTGTCTTCCAGGATATTAAGCTTAAATTGCTTGATGCCTGCAGAACTCAAGCAGAGGAAGGAAAGGATGATGGATACAACTGGTAGAGTGACATTCCCTGACAGTCATCTTTAAGCAATTTAGCCATCTCAGGCAGTATCGAAATTACTCTGTGCCCTTTTGGTAAATTGGGTGAAAAATGAAAGTGTAAGGGCTCGTTGGCACAGAGTCTTGGTGGTACCCAGGAGTATATGACAGGTGACTTGTGGGCTACCTGCTGAGTCGAGTAAAATATTTACAATTTAAATGGAAAAATCAAGAGAGTACAGATATACTGGGCCTCAAAGGCCAGGCTTCACAAAATGTATTATTTACACGTTGGAATACAATATATATGCTTCCTGAAGAGCAGGGAAAGCTCAGTACTGTATGTGCACAGCACATATGATCTACAGGCTGGAGTGATTCTTTTCTCATTCAATCATTCTGTGCAAGCAAAAGCACCGCTGCTTGCATGATGTTGCACATACAAGTAATTGTGAGGATGCTAAACTGTCTTAAGTGAGCAGGAAAATCAACAGTGGAAATATTTTTCCCAAACTCATAATCAGTAAAAAGGCTCTGGTTCCAGGAGACTAGAGATTCAAGCACTCTTAAGCTGGTTTTCTCAGCCATAAACAAAGCACAGGACTCTTATTTTTGTCACCATTAGTCAGAACTCATAGAGTGATTACACCATCTCATTTTTGTTCACGCAATTCATTGAATAATCAACATAAAATGATGAAAACTGAGTTTTTTCACAGAATGCCAAAGAATCATAGCACAAAGTCCAAAGGTGATTTATATACATTTCTTGGATGGGCAGATGTAATTGAATCACAATCCCCAAAAGACATAAGCTTTCATGAGCTACAGCCTAGAGTTCACTTCATCAGATGTATGGAGTGGGATGGGGTGGGGGGAAGGGAGGAGAAGACAGGGTGGTTATGCAGATGCAGGCTACATATGTCAGGTGCCACGCTTCAATTGCCCCAATGCATGGTTCTCTTACACCAATTGACAGACACAATTTGGCTCAGCAGCAACCGGTTTATTGGAGAGTAAAAGGTTAACACGCAAAGAAAGACGCAAATGAGTTTAAGCAGTTCTACGCTGTGCATTTAAACCTTTCTAATCCCATAGAGTTTTCCCACCCCCATTGTCCTTGGTTTCCCCCCTCATTCCGCTGGGCTCGTTCCAGGTGCTCAGACAGTCGTTAGCGCTGATATCTCCCGGATCGTTCGGGGTTGATGCGAGTTCGTTCTTTCCACTAAGTGCTCGTCTGCTTCCGCGTCAGTTTCTTTTCCCCCTTAATCCACACACTCGTCTGTCGGAATGGCAGGACTCTGCCAGAGTTCTGACATGTCACCAGCCCAAGATTTTCCTCCCTCTTCCCAAGATTAGTCCTCAATCTATTTATCAGGTTCTATATTATCAGTGTCTTATCTGAAACGAGAGAAAGCAGTATTAGTTTATATATACAACGTATTTTAATGGGGTTTATGAGGGAAGTCTCGGTGGAATTTTTTTGTTAATTCCGGTGCCTGCGTGTGTTCTGCGGCCACCCATTCTTTGAAGCCGGCAGGGAGGTGTTGCCACTTTATTAAGTATTGTAATTTTCCTCTGTGCCATCACGAGTCTAGGATGGTTTCAACTTCAAAGTGCGGTTCACCATTGACTAACATCGGGGCTGGTGTGGGGGTCTCGGGATGCCATTGCGTTGATGGAAAATATTGCTTGAGTAAACTAATGTGGAATACTGGGTGTACTTTCTTTAAGCTTTTTGGTAGCTGTAGTGTGGCTGTGACTGGGTTGATTACCTTTGTAATTGGAAAAGGCCCAATGAATTTAGGTGCTAGCTTCTTTGACGGTTGTGTGGACCGCAAATTTTTTGTAGATAAGTAGACTTTGTCGCCTACTTTTAACTCCCATTCTGCTGTTCTTTTTTTGTCTGCAAATTTTTTGTAGCTAGCTTTCGCTTCCTGCAGAGTTTGTAACATGACTGGACCTTTCATGTCCGACCCATCCAGTTGGCAAAATGTGATCAATGTTTTTAGTTTAAACAAGTTTAGTCTTAGTTTCATTGCGACCGATGGGTGCATTAAGCACCTGGAGCAACGAGAGTCTATCATTGCAGCCCCCACGAATTGTTCCCTCCCATCCAAAGTTTCAAGGTTTACCTTTACTTGCATGGTGGGGAAGTCTCCGGTTGTCATTAGGTCGCTGCGCCCTGTGTTGAAGGCCTGTCCCGCGGCACACTTTAGGACAGACCGCTGTCATTTCCCGCCGGCACGAACTCTTCATCCATAGAGTCCTCCGTGGATGACTCCCTGGCAGAGTATTTCTTCCTTTCTGTAGCGGCTTTCGCTGTTGACTGCTTGTACGTTGACGGTTTGTGGGCTTTTTCTTTCGCTCTTGGGTTTTCTGGTTGCTGTGTACATTCATGGATTCTGTGTCCTTCTCTTCCACATTTGAAGCACAATCTGTTTTTAGTTCTCCTCTCTTTTTCCTCCACCCAAGCTTTTCTGTCAAAGTCTCGCTTTTGTTGATGCTGGCTAGCGTATTGGTTTCTCCCCGTGTTTTGATACTGACGATAGGAGCGCACCCGCATTTTCGCGCTTTCCACTTTTCCCGCCAGCTGAATCCACCCATCTAACGTCTCAGGGTCTCCCCTTCCAAATGCCATGTCCAGTAATTCTGGCCGTAGCCCCATCTGGAAGTATTCCACCCGGAATGACTCCAGCCAATTCGGTACCCTGCTCACCAATTTTTTTACATTCCAAAGCATATTCTGCTACGGTGCGGTGCCCTTGCCTTAGTCTCTCGATTTCTGCTTTGGCTGACATTCGGGACAGCGTGTTCTCGAATCTTTTCTGCAAAGCTTTCATGAACATGTGAAAATTATACAGTTCTTTAGCTCGGGTCTCATGCAGGGTAGCCAGCCACTTTGCTGCCTCCCCCACGAGAAGATTTGATACATATCGTACTTTTGCCTCTTCGTTGAGGAAGAATCTTTCGGACTCTTCCATGAAGCCTTGCACGTGGTTTAGGAAACATGCCAGCTTCTCTGGATCACCATCAAATTTCGTTTTTAGTTTAGTTACGATTACCGGCCTATTCACTGGGTGGAAGGGCATGTTACTTACATTGGTCAGGAGTGCGGGTGGCTCTCTTGGTTCCTCGTTTTCCTCTTCTTCCTCCTGTTCGCTTTCCTCTGTGCTTTCGACTTCAGAGGAAATAGTGGATAATAATAATATCTTCATTCGCTGCCCGATTGTTCCTTCGGTGTTGGGGCTTTTGTAGTAGTTTTTCCAGTGCGGCTTGGATTGCCGTTAGCTTTGAGTCCATATTATCCAATCCCATCTCTACACGGGATGCTCTGTCCTCCAGCACTGCGATTCTCTGAGCCTGGGAGATCCGGGATTTGGCTGCTTGCTTTCATGGCCCGGGATTCATGCCGCCCCCAACTCCTATTGACCACTCCACCGATCGGTTGTGGGTGTTCTGTGCTGGGGTTCAGAGGGATTCCAGGACCTCTTTTCCCTTGGCTCTCTTTCCTTTCCCTTTTCCCGTTACCTCGGTTGGGACCTCCGTCACTGGGTGTGCATCTCTCGTCACCTGCTCCGCGGAGGTGCTGGGTACGTTGTCTGGGGTTACGGTTGATGCTCCGGCTTTTTCCATTTTCCTGGTTTGAGGAGTTGGAGTTCAACCACCCGACATGTTGAGGCTGATCATCGACCGTGGGACCCTCTGGCGTGTGCCGGTGTGGTTCCGGGAAAATCAGCTTTTGGGTGATTCGCGTCTTTATGTCAGGTGTCACTCTTCAATTGCCCCAATGCACGGTTCTCTTACACCAATTGACAGACACAATTTGGCTCAGCAGCAACCGGTTTATTGGAGAGTAAAAGGTTAACACGCAAAGAAAGACGCGAATGAGTTTAAGCAGTTCTACGCTGTGCATTTAAACCTTTCTAATCCCATAGAGTTTTCCCACCCCCATTGTCCTTGGTTTCCCCCCTCATTCTGCTGGGCTCATTCTGGGTGCTCAGACAGTCGTTAGCGCTGATATCTCCTGGATCGTTCGGGGTTGATGCGAGTTCGTTCTTTCCACTAAGCGCTCGTCTGCTTCCACATCAGTTTCTTTTCCCCCTTAATCCACACGCTCGTCTGTCGGAATGGCAGGACTCTGCCAGAGTTCTGACAACATGTGAGACAGATGTCAAGTACTTTATCACTTAACAGTTGTAACGTGACAAAAACCTATAGTGTGTGTTGAGACCTCCTGAAACCTGTTGATGTACTGTAAGTGAGTTCAGTAATCTCTTGTTAATCTGTGCTGGTAGTTTCTTTTTTTCCAAAATGACCACTTTGAGATCTATAATGAAGTCTCCTGGGAAGTTGAAATGCTCTGATACTACTTTGTCCTTGTTTTGAGTGCATACATCAAACTTGTGTCCATTAATTCTTTTGCACAAAGTATGGTCTGTTTGTCCAGGAACAACACTGTAATGAAAGCCCCTTTCATATACATACAAAAGGGGTGTGGCTTCAAATGAGACATCACACCCATCTTGCAGATATTTTATCCCCTGCAGATGTCCCTAGCAGGTTAGCTGTCTGCAGAAGAAAGCAAACTATGAAATCTTTATGCAACTCACCTACATGAACTCAGATTTTCCAAGAGCTAATTTCCCATGGGAAATATTTTAATGCAATAGTTTAGCTAGCAAGTAAGCAAAGAGGCATGCAGTTATATATATAATCTTATTCTTCTGTCTTCACACAAGAAGCTGTAGAACATAGTCCACATCCTTGAGTCATGTACTTATTAACTGCTGTTTCACTGCAGCAGTCCATTCCCCACATCCAGTTTAAGCCAAAAGCAGCAGGGATATGGCCTATTGCTCTAATGTCTGGAGTAGATTAGACATTAAAGCCTAGCCTATTGTCAGCCCCTGTAGATAGTATGGAAGATGATCTTGACGGAGATATGCAGGAAGCATACCTAGGCAAAAGGGGCTGAAACACTTTTTAACTCCACAACGAGATAACATTTGGAAGCCGCTCAGCAAGACATTTCTCTAATTCGATGAACTATAAGAATGAGGAGGAGGTACAGCACATTCATAATTTCAAGACTGATATCAGCCCTACTAGGTAGACCAGACCAGGAAATCAACTCAACAGGACGTTTAACCTACTTTTATTGAGTGGCTATAGTAACAGAATCTTGCAGGTCTGATTGTGAATTTTGCCATTTCCCTGTGTTAAATAATGTACTTTCCTGGAATAGTACCTCAACTCCTCCAGAGTTATTCCTAGGAGTAGGAATGGAATAATAAAGGGAAGGAGAAATTAGCAAAAATCACCTCACCCCTTTCAGGAGTATTCTGCTAGCTGAAATCTGTTAACAATATCCAAACAATATCTTTTGCCATAGTTTTGACAGTCACTCAAAATTTAAGAAGCATGAGATAGCAGAAAGAAAGAAACAGTATCTTGGGAAGGAATTTGAGTAAAAAATATATGAAAAGACAGGGATGTTAATTGTAGTTCAGATATGAATTCATGAAATATCCTCTAATGTGATTTCTATCAGCAACAGTTAAAAGTATTGGACCTCTGGTGGAGGTATGGCGAGTTAAAGACTTCTCCATGGAGAGTGGAGATGACAACTGCAGCGAAGACCGGAGAACCAGTGAGTAGACTGGTTCTTTGGAACCTCTCTGGACAAGGACAGTGGTTTTCCATGGGTTTAAGTGCTGGGAGACAAATGGATTAATCATTAAACCCTCAACCATGGTGGAGCCTTTTAAAGTACACTAAGTTCGCTAACCTCACTTCTAATCACTTTCAGAAATTGCCTATTTAACTACCTTAAGGCTATTAGAGAACTTTGGAATGACAAGTTTGAAAAGTCACCTGGTAAGTCTACATTTTTGAACAAAACAAAAATTAACTATAATGGCAAAAAGCTAAATAAGATTTTGAACCAAGAAAGTTATAAACGAATTAAGGGTACAGACAAATTTGGAGTATTGAAACTTTTATTATAAGATTTTGGAACTAACTATATAAAATGAACAGCTTTTTGTAGGAACCAGAATTATTTTGTCTCCTGTAAGTCATAACGAAAATTAGAGACCTTATAATTTACATTGGACACTAGAGGGAACTAAAGATTCCAGGCAAAAAGGAAAAAAAAACTGCCTTTGGTTTTGATAGGATTGGGATTTACAAAATGACAGAAAACACTGTAACATTTGAAATATTAAAGGAGATCTTCGAAGAATGGGGCCAGAAATTAGTAGCCACAATATCCACAATATCAGTAATGATGTCTGCTTCCACGGATAGACTATGTTTAAAGGATGTTAATGAAGGAATGACAGATGTGAAACAAATTTTGCTTGATGCAGAAATAGTGGAATCAGAAATATTGGATAAAAAAAATGTGGAGTACAAGATAGAGAAGGTATATAAAGTGGAAATACAAGTGGCAGGCCAAGAGAATGACCCAGATAAGGACTCTTTACTGGACATGCAAAAGAAACTGGCTAAGGTTTTAAAAATTAAAGGGGAAATGCAAATGATAAACCAAGAGAATAACCTGGATAATGTCTTTTTATTGGATTTAAAAAAGAGTCTTGTTAAATCCTTGAAGAACCCTATGCAATAGGACAAAGAAGAATTGAAGAGAGATCAAATCCTACAACAATATTTGAATGAACTAAAAATTAAGATTTTCAGATGTAAAAGGAAGGAATATAAAGTTGGCTTATTTGATCAAGGTTAAAATAAGTCATGTTTTTATGAAATCCTGGCAACCTTTTATGGACTTTTTGCTGACACCAAGATTAAAAAGTTGTTGTCTTGTGGATTTGCTTATAGATAAGGGATGGGTTATGAGAAGAGGTATCTGTTTGTAACCTTATAGGGGGTGAACAGCTACTAAAATTGGTTATACTTGTGATGAAAATTGGAAGTCGCTTCTTTATATATTTATTTTCTTTTTCTTTATTTGACTCTTTCCTTTTCCTTTTCCTTTTTATTCCTTTTCCTTTCTTTGTACTTTTTACTCTCTCTTTTTACTTTCCTTTCTCTCTCTGAGTTTAGTTTGTATTAATGTTTATTACTGTAATTAAAATCTTTTTAAAAAGCAGTAGTTAAAAGTATCTATAACCGTACTTAAGAAAGTATATATGAATATTGTGTACAACTATTTCTATGTCTTCTGTTATGTGTGTCTATATGTATGTTTGTGTGTATATATTTATATTTATAGGTTAAAAATATTGATGGGAAATTTTCTTCCACAAAATTAGTTGGCAATTGCAGTGGGTCAATAAGCATGCCCTCTCTTCACACACCTGTACCACACCACTTTCCCCTGGAAAAATGTTGGTTCTTTTCACAAACCTATGGCTTGAAATACAAACTATATATCTAGTTACACGATTAATGAGGTTTCCAAAGGAAGATGAAATTTTTACAGGATTATTGTACAAATTGGCGACATTGCAGAGCAACATGTTGGTTTTCACAGTCCCATATTTATTTCTTTGAGTTATATCCCATCTTTCTAATCTGGCAAGTACTCAAGACGAGAGAGAGGGAGGGAGAAGATTATGAAACATTAAAAACAGAAAATTAACAATTAAAGATTTTTCTAAATACCAAAAAGTGACAGGAGCAGCCCTCTTCCATTGGGAAAAAGACAGATTCAAAGACTTCCAGAAAGAGCCCTTCAGCTGTTCAGTAATCTAGTGGCTGGAGATCTCAGAGGGAGAGAGAAGGAAAAAGCAGGGCTGACGACAGCAGAAGAGACAGCAACTGAGACAGCAAATTCGTATCTACAGTACACCAGACCTCCCTGATAGTGGCATGCAGAAGTTGAATAGCAGGTGGAACAAGATGGAATCCTGTTGGATGTCATAGGTAGAGAGACTAGATGTCAAACAGTAGTTTCCCAGCATCATGTTCTGGACACATTCTGATAGGAATGACCAGAACCACTGTAAAACAATGGCCTCAAGACTCATTCCATAAAGACAGTTGGTCATTACCTTTCTTCACATTTTGTATGAATGTGTATTAGGCCTGAATGCTTTGTGTGCAGAATGAGATCTTTCTATATCCTTTTGTTTAACATTGTGATTAGCAGCAGAGTTGTCCAGGAATTTGTAGGAGATACAGAGAGCATTGCCCAGCATTTTGACTTATGTTTCTACATCTGTTTTTGTGCTACTGCTTCTGCTGATGGTTTAAATAGGATTGCAGCTAAGTTACACTAATTATATTAGTTATTCCTTTCTGCATAAAGGAAACAGTCTTCCAATTGTTTCCTTATTTTCAGAGCAGTAATTAATGCAATTTTTTTTGTTTACACCAGAGATTTCCTCTACAGTAGATTCTAAGTATATTAAGAAACGTAGGCCATTAAATTTCAAGTCTTCTTCCAGAAATAGAGTCTAAAAACACTAAAGCATGCCTACAGGGTTTGGCTTCAGTACTAAGAATTGTGTTCCCAATATTATAAAGTTGCCAACTATACAAATCAGAAGACAGCTGTCTGTCTAGATGACTCCTCACTGGTACAACTGTTGGACCAAGGCAAAATCACAGTACATACCACCCCAAGTACTTTACTATAGACACATATGTGCTATAGCAGTTAGTTTTGGAATATAACTTGGAAGAGCTAGAATGGGGGAGATTCAAACATCCACTTAGCTATAAAAATCACTAGGCAACCTTGAGCTAGTCAGTCATTTGACCTTCACTTACTTCATAGGGTTAGTATTACCATAAATGTATCTGTGTGCAAGCAAGTGAAACAAAGGAAAACAATATATAAACAATAGTAGCCTCCTGGATCAAAGGGTAAATAACTGAATGAAATGAAGTAAGTACATACCATTTAGAGTTGAAGACTTGGCCAAGATTCCCAGATTATGAATTCAATTTTGAAAATGGAACCAATTGCAACTGCCTCCTCATTGTTATTGATACTGCTAACTATTACTAGATTTTCCCACCTTTCTCCTGGAGTTCAAAGTGATTTATATGAGGATTTTCCTTCATTTTATTCCCACAACAACCCTGTGAATTACTTTGGTATAACAAAGAGTGACTATATAAGTAGGTTTCCATGGCTGAGGATGGTTTTCAACCCTGATCATCATAGTCCACTGACTCAGCCACTATACCAACGTGGCTCTTATAAAAATGCACATCATTTCACATAACTGATTCAAATGTGGTTCTTAAAAAAATAAATAATAGTGTTTCATCTGATTTTCAGGTAAAAAGAAGACATCTCCAACTCTACCAGATTATTCTAATATAGTTTTCTGGTAACTATTGTTTCTCCCTAAACAGTCTAAGTATGAAAAAATACAAATCTCAAGAAACCATCGCTGGACCCTGTTGTACTGGACAATTTTCATCCAGTCTCCCACCTTCCCTTTATGGGGAAGGTGGTTGAAAAAGTGGTGGTGTTGCAGCTCCAGAGGATTCTTGATGAAATGGATTATCTAGACCCCTTTCAGTCAGGTTTCAGGCCAGGATATGGGACGGAAACAGCATTGGTCGCATTTATGGATGATCTCTGGCGGGAGCGGGATGATGGTAGTGCATCCATCCTGGCTCTCCTTGACCTCTCAGTGGCTTTTGATACCATCGACCATGGTATGCTTTTGGGACGCCTGAGAGAGTTGGGGGTGGGCAGCGTGGTTTTGCGCTGGTTCACCTCCTTCCTCCAGGGCTGGTCCCAATCAATGTTGATAGGGGAGGAGAGATCGGGTCCATGGCCCCTCCTTTGTGGGGTGCCGCAGGGCTCAGTGCTCTCTCCTCTCCTATTTAACATCTACATGAAACCACTGGGCAAGATCATCCGTCTCCACGGGACGAGGTATCATCAATATGCTGATGATACAGTTATACATCTCCATCCTGGGGGAAGTAAGTGATGCTGTGACTACCCTGTCCAAGTGCCTGGGGGCTGTGGGGGCCTGGATGGGGAACAACAGGCTTCAGCTGACCCTTGGTAAGATGGAGTAGCTGTGGATTTATGACCCCTTGGTGTCTAGGAATTTATCATCTTTAGTTCTGGATGGGGTTGCATTACCCCAGACAGACCTGGTGCATAACTTGGGGGTCCTCTTGGACTCACGACTCCTGCTCGAAGAGCAGGTGGCAGTCATGGCCAGAAGGGCCTTTGCACAACTTCATGTTGTGCGCCAATTACGCCCTTTCCTGGAGCAAGGGGCCCTTCGAACAGTCACTCGTGCCCTGGTCATCTCCCAGATAGACTATTGTAATGTGCTCTACATTGGGCTACTCTTGAAGAGCGTCCGGAAGCTTCAGCTGGTTCAGAATGCAGCTGCGCGGGCGATTTTAGGTGCCTCAAGATCGGCACATATAACACCTTTGCTCCATGAGCTGCATTGGGTCCCAGTTTGCTTCCGGATTCAATTCAAGGTGTTGGTTATCACCTTTAAAGCCCTACATGGCATGGGACCAGGTTACCTGAAGGACTGTCTCATCCCCGTTCAATCAACCCGTCCACCTGGTCCTGCAGAGAGGGCACGCTACGAACCCCATCTGTAAGAGAGTTCCATCTGATGGGGTCTAGGAGGCGTGCCTTCTCTGTGGTAGCCCCTGCCCTTTGGAACATTCTACCTCCTGAAATATGATCGCCCCCCTCTCTCCTGGACTTTAGAAAAAACCTAAAGACCTGGTTATGTCCCCATGCTTGGGGAGGGGAGGGGAACAGCCAGTCTTGAGGTTGGCTGGTCCCTTAGATCTGCCCTGACCAGCCTTATTGACCGATGGGATGAGATCTACCATTCCTGGATTGAACTGTATGATATATATATATATATATATATATATATATATATATATATATGTTTATTATTGGTATTTATAGTTTTTATTGATTTTAAACCTTTGCTGTGAACCGTCCAGGGTCCCTCCTTGTGGGGGAGATGGGCGAGATATAAATGTAATAATAATAAAATAAATAAACACAGTATTTGGAAGCACAAAGAATGCGATTGAGGTAATGGGGATTCCAGAGATAAACACACCATATAAAAAAAGACAGAACAAGTAGATCGTTAAATACACTGTAAATAAAAACGCAACAGGCATGGAATAGGTAAAGGTAAAGGTACCCCCCGCACATTTGTGCAGTCGTGTCCGACTCTAGGGGCCGGTGCTCATCTCCGTTTGTTAGCCGAAGAGCCAGCGTTGTCCGAAGACGCTTCCACGGTCACGTGGCCGCATGACGCCGCGGAACGCTGTTACCTTCCCACCGAAGTGGTACCTATTAATCTACTTGCATTTGCATGCTTTCGAATTGCTAGGTTGGCAAGAGCTGGAGCTAGTGCGGGAGCTCACTCCGCACGCAGGGCTAGGGATTCGAACCTCCGAACTTGCGATCTTCCAATCGACAAGCCTGGCGTCTTACCTAAATATATCCTTTGTAATAAACCCTTACATCTGCTGTAACTGTCACAAATAGTGTAAAATGCTGTAATTGAAGATACCTGAAAAATTATCAGGCAACACTGAAATACTATTTTTGTAAAATTAAGATGATACTACACAACAAGTTTGTGCAGTGAAAAATAAGATACACATAATTCGTCCAATACATTTTTACTGTCCTCCTTCAAATACAGTAATATAATGCAGATATAACAGCAGTAACAGATTTGTCTTTCTTTCTTATTATTTCTAAAGCAGAAACCATCTTATTACAGAGATATTTCATATGCATAGAAATGCAAAACTGGAATTTCCACCCTAAAATTTCTCCTGCTGGTCCCCTTGCAGACCAAACATTTAGAAGTTATGAAGGGGATTAATAGTTGGAGTCCAATGTGTCATCCATAAGTATCTACATATGTGCAATACCTACCATTCCAGGAATGGAACACTCTGGATAATTCCATTTCCCCTCCAGATCATGCTAATCTGGCCATTTTGGGAGTGATTTGGCAGTTTTCATGCATTAATCTTCTGCAATGGAAGCACTTTAATTTATAGAAAATTACCAGACCACCCTTACAACAGCCAGATCACTGTGATCTGTAGGAGAAACAGAATGTTCTGGAGTTGTATACAAGATTCTGTTTCCAGAATGGTAGGTTATCCATATACAGTACCTAACTACCAATGGACTCACATATAAGTCCATTGGGGATCATTAAATACTATGCCTCACCTAATTTTTTAGAAGTTACATTCTGCCTTCCATTGGAGTTCTATTGCTGCAGTTTTCACAATGCATTTTGGACAAAAAATGCCTAGTAGTTAAAGTGAGTGATATTAAGAGAATTGTCTGACCAGAATGAGTTACCTGTAATTAATGTACAGTACATTGAACTGTTATATTATATCACATCAAATTTAATTTCCCTGCATGAAAATTGGTGGCTCACTATGAACAACTCATTAAAAAAAACAGCTTTGGCCTACTGGTTAGTAGTATCAACAAATTAGTGAGCTTGAGAAGAATCAGTATGGTTTTAAGGTATGGGGCCAAGCCCCAGTCAATCACAGAATTTACTGGATGACTTTGGGCCAGTCCCTATCTTTCAGCCCAGTGTAACCCACAGGACTGTTGTGAGGATAAAATGAGGGGAGACCTTACACAGTCTGCCTTGAATAGTAAATAAAACTTGTTGGAGAAGGTAAAATGCATTTTCATATGCACTAATCATTATCTGAGTGATTCTTATGCAGAGTATGATGAAACTAAAGAAACGGTACAATTGATTTACTTTGGGACAAAATCTTGGATATACTTTTTGTATTTTAACTTCTTGAAATCCATTGTGGGCAACTATTATACATTTGTAGAAAACGTAACATGTTTGCGTTTCTGGAATGATACTGTGTTTAAGGTATGTAATGGTACTTTATGTAGGAATTTCTTTCATCAATCTGTGGCTTGAATCATGTCAACTGGATTTCTATTTTCTCAGTGGAAACGTTTCGCTCCTTATCCAAGGAGCTTCTTCAGTCTGAGTAAAGTTAGTAAGGGAATCCTTAAATATGTTTCTAGGGTGGCTGTGTGACCTTGCACCTGGGGCTAGGTCATGGTTATTTTGAGATGTTTATTTCTAAGTCCCTTTATCATCTAAAGGAGGATCGTTAAGATTACCCTGCTGCTGTTGAGCTTGTGAAATGGTCTTAATCTTCCTGGGCACAGAAGACAAAGCAGGAAGGAAGATAGGGGAAAGGTTGTGCCTGAGGCCCCCACCTCTATTCAAGGAAGGATTTTCCAAGTTGGCATAAATGGATTCCTTGACCCCTCTCTCAAACCACCTATCTTCTCTGTCTAAAATGTGAACATTAATGTCCTCAAATGAGTGTCCTTTTTCCTTTAGATGAAGATAAACTGCTGACTCTGGTCCTGTGGTGTTACTTCTCCTGTGTTGGGCCATCCTCCTGTACAATTCTTTCATCAATCTTAGCTTTTTCTATTCATGTTAGAAATAGAGAGCAGTTAGCTGAAGGCAAGGAAATGGTTGCAGATTCATCTATGTTCATAGTAAAAAAATATCTATCATCTTCATGACCCAAACTTTCTTCTTGTACTTCTACAAGGCTCATCTTTAGTGACTGTATAATCTTGCCCAACTGAGAGAGTGATTGGGATCTGGTTTGGTATTCCAGCAGTTTAGTTGCTAGAAAAAGAGGCAAACATAGCAAGTTTGGGGTTCTGAGCCTAAAAAATACAGAGAAACAACCCCCCATTAACTTATAAAAGAGAATGATTGGTTTCCGTGGCATATTCAGACAGATGGCAAAGGAATATGAATAAAACATTTCATTAAGTTGCAAACAGCAAGTCCCTGCCACCAACTCACTAAGAATGGACATCAAATTTCCTGAAACCTCTGTGCAAAATTATCTAAGCAACTTGTTACAAAAGGAATGTAGCAGTTTAAATAGTAAATAATCATTAGAGAAATTGCTTCCACCATATTTAGTGTGATTTATAGTGGTTTTGAAACATAATACCTTGCTTTTACAAATTTGTGCAAAAAGCAGTTCTAAAAATAAATAAATAAATTTAGAATGGAGACGTATATTAAATCCACTGCCCTTTGTTCTATGGAAAAACAGCTTTAGGTGAGTTTAGGACACAGGGCAGGGAGAATGAGGTAAAGGAAATAGAAAAGTGACAGGTAAGAATTGGTTAAGGAAACACCTCCTGCCCCCATTGCCTTTTTCTGATAGTTGTATTTATTTTTCTGATAGTTGTATTTACTTAGAAGAAGACTGATGTCATAGCCTGGTTTAAAATCAACCATGATTCACCATGATGTGTGTACCTAGTGACTATAAGGAAATTCCATCTTGAGGAACAAGGTCACACTTTCAGGTTTAATGCTAAAAAAGTGTTTTGCTGTAAGTACATAAGCAAAAGCCCAGGAGAGCCAAGTAACTTAAGACTTGCACCATTTTCCTACCTCTATTTATCTACCCACTGGTGCAATTGTTTGGTCTGGTGCTGCTTACATGACCGTTGGTGCTAGATGTTTAAAGTATGATATGAGAATAGCAATTCTGTGAATTTGGACCAGCCATATATGTCCGTATGAGTACAGTTGGAAAAAAAAATCAGAGCAGTGTATACTACACACGCACACAAACACACACTGCAATACATTACAGTCTTTCAATAACAGAGGCATGTAAGAGTAATTGCCAAACTAGCACTCCCAATAACAATAAAAATAGTATGCAGCAGTAGAAAAAAAAAAGATATGCCATAAAAGCATTGGAAAACAAAGGTGGAAATCCAGGGAATGTAGCAGATTGGCAATCGCATTATGTGCATACTGAATTAGCAAACCATTACAGAAACAACAGGAACAAAAATATGTAGTATGGATTTAGCCACTGTGCTTATGGGTCTCCAGTCTCTACAGTTACACTTTCAGGGATGGGAAACCTATGGCTTTCTAAATGTTGATTAAATATAAATTCCTACTCGTCATTGGCCATAATGGCTGGAACTGCTGAGAATTATAATTCAGGAACATCTGGAGGGCAAAAGCACCCCATACTAGTTTTAGACACCAAACTGAGTCTTATAGATGTCCATATATTTTCCCAATTCTTAAACTGAACAAAACAGCTTCATAGCATTAAATCAGGTAAGACTGCAGACCAGATAGACATAGTATGGCTTTGGGTGTCACTACATCTTTAACCCCTGGCCTATTTGTCTTTCTGGTGCAAATGGGAGTGTACTATTTCAATGGAAAACAATTTACTTAAATGTATCATTTTGAATGCAGGAACACTATTCAGAGTAACTACTGCTATTATAAAAATCATGGTTTCCTTTTGCTTTCTATTTGCTAGCATTAATCACAAACAGCATGGCTCCAACTTTAATTTCAATCACAGCATCTATTTCTCTCAGGAAAAAAAATAAAGTTATTAAAACATTTAACCTAGGAGTCAGTATTCCTCATAATAAGGTAGAAACCTTTTAAAGGGAAAATCATTATACCATAAAGTTTACACCACATCACTTGTGAATTTTGCATCATGTTACTTTTAATTAATGTAGCAATGCCTGGAGACTCATGTGATTTGTAAATGAAAGGAACTCAGAAAAATAAAAAAAAGTGTAATATACAGTACAAATTTACCTGGCAGAGATTCTTGGTAATACTATGATTTTAAATAATGTTAGAGAATATAACTGCCATAAACTCCCCCTTTTAAAAACTCTGATATCAAGAAACTTTTGATTTAAACAACTTACTTTCTCAGTAAGTAAGGATGCAATGTCTGAACAGAACCTGATGCCTGGAGGAACCTGGTATGATGGATTAGAACATGGAAGGCAAGTAGATAATAAATCTAGAATAAATGTGGAAGTTCAGTGGTAGCTTGATAGCACTGAATCTTTTGGAACACAGATGGAGCCAAGGTAAAATCTGGTGAATTGGTATTCAAATAACACTATAGATCCACAAATAAAGATGGAAAGCATCCTCTACAATTTTTGTAGAAACTTAAAGAAAGTTCTGTATCTAAATTAATGGAAAGTGCATTGTACACTGTGCCTTTTAATTTCACAGATGAAGTTAGGGACATTTATGTTATTGGGTGCCATCAAGTTGAGATATACAATAGAAAGCCAGGATCTTGAATTCAGATTAGAGCAGATTACTATTATTATATTAGATTTTTTTTCCTGCCTAGTGAAGGCCACAGTGGTCCCAGTGGTGGTAAGAGCACTCGGGGCTGTGACTCCTAAGCTGGGAGAGTCTTCTTCTTCTTTCGTATCCAGATCAAACCTTAATGTGCCAATATGATGCCACCTTCTTAGCTTTATCATTGGCTAGAAACAAATCATTTTCAGTGCATGCTATTGGTAATAATCGACAGGTCAGCAGGTGGGCCGAATTCTGAATCTCTCCACACTCACTGCATATTATTATCTGTCAACAATCCCCATTTGAGCATATTTGTTCTGCACTTTGGCACTCCAACCCTCAACCTATTCAAAGTCCTCCAAATAACATAAGGGAGATCATATCCCTCAGCCATATTCTTCTCTGGAACTATTCCTTGGTCAGTGGTTTCTCTCCTCCATCTGTCAATTCGGTTTTGTTTTTGTGTACCGTCAAGGGTGTTTGATCTTACCATAAAACTTTTCCTAGATTTTAATCAATGGCTTTGAGGCTCATACCCATAGAGGGTGCCGGGGATCATTCTCTTGTATTGTTCTCTCAACATCTGCTGCTACTTCTCTCCTGATCTTAGGTGGTTCTATACCGAAAAGTGGGTACATTTTCTCAATTGGTGTAGGTTTAAGACATCCTGTCACTATTCGTACTGCTTCATTTACTGTGATATCAACTTTTTTCGCATGTGCAGACGCGTTCCATACAGGAGCGGCATAATCTGCTGCAGCGATACTCAAGGCCCAAACTGATGTTCGTAATGTGGATGGCTGGGCTCCCCATGTATAATTTGTTAGTTTTCTAATAATATTATTCCTCGCACTAACCTTAGCCTTTATATTCAGGCAGTGTTTTTTAAAGGAAAACATTTGATCAAGTGTCACACCAAGATACTTCAGTGTAGGACAATTCTGTAATCAGTTCCCTTGCCATATAACATGCAGTTTAGCACTGGTGTCTTGATTTCAGAGCTGGAAAGCGCACACTTGAGTCTAACCTAGATTAGGTCTCGGATGATTAATAGTATAATATTGTCCTAGTTTTTCCAGTGCTACAGTGAGTCTTCCAGCTATCTCATCAAAACATGATCCTTGTGTAGTCACTGCTGTGTCATCTGCAGATACATTTATATTTATTGCACAAATCCGATAGTAAAATACTCTTAGAACTAGAAAACCCTTCAATGTTTATTGAGATTATTTTTAAAAATGGTCTTAACAAAGACCTTTTTGATGAGGCCATTTCTTGGTTTCTTTGGTTTGGTCTGGTGTGAGCTGGGAGAGTGGCTCCAACAGATCCCAGGAACAACATCAGAGCTCTCTGTCCAGAAGAGTGCAGTGCTAGGAACAGCTAAGATACTGTGCAGAACCCTCAACTCCCAGGCCTCTGGTAGAGGACCTGAGGTTCAGGAAGATACATACTACCCATAGGGGTGAGAAGGGGATGATAGACAGACAGACAGACAGACAGACAGACAGACAGACAGACAGACAGACAGACAGACAGACGTCAAGGTGGTGAACAAATCTAATACTTTCCCCTCCTATTTTCCCCACAACAACCCTGTGAGGTGGGTTGAGCTGAGAGAGAGTGACTGGCACAAAGTCACCCAGCTGGCTTTCATTCCTAAGGGAGGCCTACAAGTCACAGTCCCCTGGGCTCTAGGCCAGCACCTTCACCACTACACAAAACTGGCTCTAGATTAGAACATCATAGCATAGTTAATCAAAAGGAATACACACACAGAGTACAAGGTTACAGAAAAGTTATGTTAATGCTCTGAGAAGATGGAGTTTTAACTGCTAATTATATCAGGTGAACTAAGGAACACAACCTGTGCAGTATTAGCTCTCACATTCTAGACTGTCTCGGGTTTCTGCTCATTTTAAACCTACATCTTGCAAAGTTGTTGGTAATGAGCAGGAAAGAATGCTACAAATTACAAAACTCATTTCAAACCATTAAGTCAACTCTTATAGGCGTAGCAGTACATTGACATTTTTTTCCACGATCATTCTGTCTGACTATGCAAAGCTTTAACTATTAGGGAAGATTTCAGTGAATAATTCTGCAGGCTTCGATAAAGTCTAGTAATCCATGCACACATTTTACTAAGCTGAAAAAAAATTGCCAAGTTATTCATGAAACTGAGAAATGTGTGTTGCATTTTAAAGATATGAAAATCGTTTGGATATCTGAAACAAAAAAAAAACCTTTTTCCAATTCTTACAGAAACACACACAACTAAGAATCATCCTAGTTTTAAGGAGTCAATCCTGGCCAGTCAGCAGGAGCTGTGCAGTGATGGGAAGCTTGCATGAAGTACTGTGGGGGAAAAACGTGGCCACTGGCCATTCACTTGCACCAGCACAAGTATTCAAGTAGGGCTACTATATTTATCCTGCAACAATTCAGACTACCACTAGATGGCAGCCAAGAGTTTGAGTTTTCAGTATTTCTTTTCTGTCCTCTAGTGGCTGTACAGATTTTTACAGCTCAGGCACAGTTGCTCTTTCTCAGCTATTCAAGTTAGAACAAGCAATAACAGAATGGAAATCAATAGCCACAGCTACATATCATAAGCTTAGTAGGTTCTTCAGAAGCTTAGATTTTATTTAATTCATCACATTTGGTGGAATGGGGGATGGTGATGGAAGAGAAGATCTACTCCCTTCTCCATTTCTTGACCAATAGGTATTGATAGGTAATCATCCATTAACTTGGTTTGACCTGGAAATGATTTTGCATACAACATAAGAGAACAACAGAAAATAGAAAGTATTTCAAATCACTAAAAGTTGCATCATTACAAAAAAGGCCTTCCAAAAATTAACTTCCCAGTTTCCATTTTTTGTAAATTTTGTTTGGGATTCTTGGGGAATTAAGTTATGAATTAACATTAATAAATATGTCAGCTTATGCAAACAAATATGTTCCTATTTTCAATTTCGGAAACCTGTTTACCTTAAGTGGAGAGCGTCTGGGAGATTAGAGAAGGTAGTGGGGAGCAACCTCAATTTGCATCCTAGTAAATGGATAGTTTATGATGAGGGGTTCGGCTGAGGGGTTATAAACAAGAAGGCAATGGAAGACAAGAGGTTATAGAACCATTCCACCACAAATCCAGGATATAGGAAGGACACTAAACAGCCACATTCTTCCATTTAAAAACAGCCATTGCACAAATTCTTCATTGAGCAGCTGTACTTATATTAATGAAGATTCATAGATGTGACTCTCAATTTAATTTGCTATGGAGGTAAAGTTGAACCTTGTAATTTTTGGAGCAAGGACAATTTGCATCCTAGTAAATGGATAGTTTATGATTGTATATTACCTTTATGGCAACAATTTTCTGAGAATGCTCATTACAGGCCGTCAGAATTCCAAATTCTAAAAGGGCCAGGGGCTGTTCCTCTGAGTAGCTGTATTCTGTCTTTTTTTAATAAGAATTTTATTAGATTTAAGACAAAGATGAAAACTACAAAAAAGAAAAAAAAACTACAAAAAGAAAAAAGAGAAAACTAAAAAAGTGTGAAAACACAAGAGAATTTTTTTTTTTTTTACAATTACAAGAAGAGGTGACTTCCAGCTTTTAACAGCAAGAAAATAAAACAAATTTTCCATAATCAATCCCTTAAAAGTAAAGTAAAAGTTCCCTCCACACATTTGTGCAGTCGTGTCTGACTCTAGGGGCTGGTGCTCATCTCCGTTTGTTAGCCGAAGAGCCAGCCTTGTCCGAAGATGCTTCCAACGTCATGTGGCCGGCATGACATGCGGAACGCTGTTACCTTCCCACCGAAGTGGTACCTATCAATCCCTTACTCTATATTAAACCAAAATCGCATTATTTCTATAAATCATTCCATTGGCACATTATAAAAATCACTAAATACAGTTGCTCCATCCCCTCATATTAAAAGAAAAAGAAGAAATATATGTATGTATAAACCTCGTAATCAACTCCCCCCCAAAGATAACATTTATTTCCTTCCTTCCTACTACTATTCTATACATTTCTGTCTACATAATAAAAATCAAAGTAAAAAGCATATAAATTGTCTGCCATTATTTATTTATTTATCATATTTTTCCACCGCCCATCTTGTAATGACTCTGGATGGTTTACAACAAATTAAAACAAAAATTAAATATCAATTAAAAAGATACATTAAGTATATAAATATACAAATATAATAAAAGCTCTAAAATATAAGATATATAATCTAAAACCGAAGATGGTGAATCACAGTCTTATTAAAATTTCCCGGGGTCGGATCACAGTGCCAGCCACCCCCATGATGAACTATCCCCCCTTCCACCCCAAGTGAGGTGGCACAGCCACGTTTTGAGTCCCTTCTGGAAGGCCAGGAGAGTGGGGGCTTGCCTTACCTCTGGGGGTAGCTTATTCCAAAGGGCGGGAGCTATGGCGGAGAAGGCCCTCCTCCTGGACCCTGCCAATCGACAATCTCTCATGGACAGGGTCCGTAACATGCCCTCTCTGCCTGACCGGGTGGGACGGGTTGATGTAATGGGGGTGAGGCAGTCCCTCAGGTAACCTGGACCCATGCCATGTAGGGCTTTAAAGGTGATAACCAAAACCTTGAATTGAACCCAGAAGTAAACTGGCACCCAATGCAGCTCGCGCAGCAGGGGTGTTATATGGGCTGTCTTTGGGGCTCCTAAAACTGCTCGTGTGGCCACACTCTGGACCAGCTGTAGCTTCCAGATGCTCTTCAAGGGTAGCCCCAAGTAGAGCACATTGCAATAGTCTATACGGGAGATAACCAGGGCATGAGTGACTGACCGGAGGGAATCCTGATCCAGGAAGGGGCATAGCTGGTGCACAACACAAAGTTGGGCAAAGTCTCCCCTGGCCACGGCTGTCACCTGCTCTTTGAGCAGGAGCCGCGAATCCAGGAGAACCCCCAAGTTCCGCACCATATCTGTCTGGGGCAGTGCAACCCCATCCAGCACCAAAGATGATAATTTCCTAGATACTGAAGGGCCCCCAACCCACAGCCACTCCGTATTATTGTAATTAATAATACAACAATTATAATGATATTAATAATATTAAGCCTAAAACCAAGCATTTATTATTATACCTTATTAATCTTAATCCAAATCATTAAAGATGTATGAAGTCAAACAAGCCCTAGAAGCAATCCAAATAAATATTCTTAAACCCTTACCCCATTTCAAAATAAACCAGAGCATTTACCTATCTCCACAATACACACACGTTTTTTCATAAGAAAATCAAACAGCCCAACTGCCCCCGTCTTGAGTCCCTTCTCTGACTTTTCAACAGAAAGCCTCCCATACATAATAACCCCTTCATTTCCATAACATTCCATCAGAAAATTAATTTCACTTATGACTTGCAACTCGATCTGTCCCTTTAATTTCTTCAACTCGACTATCCAATCTTCATCTAGCATTTCAACAGGAGCCCTGATCTCACTATTAGAAGAAACATTTCTGTTGTTGTTAAGCTCTTCAGTTTCTTCCACAACATCCCCAACCAGATGACACATTTTAGACCACAGGTTTTCCACAATGTCCTGAATGCATTGCAAAGAAACTTGACAGGAATCAAAAAGAATCTGTTTGAGGTCTTGATGAAAATCTGAGAGTCTGATTGAAATCCTCCAAGTCTCAGACAGTAGATCATGGCACACCCCTAGGTATTTAACCAGTGACAGTGGGAGATAATAGAAAAATTCCAAAACATGTTAATACACAAGTGAAAGTATGATAACAGGCAGTTCCCCAGGGAAAGTAGCAACAGAAAGCTGAAAGTTCAAAACAGCAGATTCAACGTGTAAGAAAATGCTAAAATCTTCAAATTTAGTACAAAAATAATAACAGGGAGACGGCTATGTACTCTCAACCTTCCTTAATATTTGGATGGAAAGCAAAATCTAAAACTTAAGAAATTAATCACAAAAATAATGATAAGCACCAAGAGAACACGTTTCCCCTTGCTGTAGAAAGCCTCTCTTAGTGTACACATACTTAAAAGAAAAATAATTTGGATGATTTAGAAATGGGGTGGCTGCTCTTAGTGTCCCTTTAAGGCTACAGCGTGGCTTGGAAATGATGATGCCCTAGCCTCCCGGCTGCTCTTACCAGTCAATTGCAAAAGCTGTTTGTGATTTTCTGGCTGCAAGCAGCCTTCCCGAGGACAGATGGGCTGATTCTGAGTGTTTTCCTTTCTCCGGAAAAATGCTCCTGGGCTTCAGGAAAAACCTGCCTGAGCCCAAAATATTGCCACATTGTCAGAGCCTGTGAGCACAGCTGTTCAGACCGCCATGTTCCAAATGGAAGCCCCTGTATTCTGTTTTTTATAATTACATATATAATATAATATAATTATTCTCTTTTAATTTGAACTGTCTTGTCATTGTTCACCTTTCATGCTGAGTATGATGTTCAGTTAGATTAATTTAGTCTTTTTACATTTAAGAACTAGATGCCTGGTATTTCACTATATTTCGTGGTCAGTTTAATGAATGTTTATTTACTACAAATTATATATTTATTCATCACTGTCAAGTGAAAAATTAATTATTTATCAAAATAGTTTACATACCAATGTGGAAAAGGCAGCATACCACCTTTGGATTTACTATTACAAATTGCACACCTATTTTTTTGAACTTTGAACTGTAATTAAGCATGTTGCGCTTATACAAAATCAATTTGTCTAAGAAAATTATTCTGCAGTATAAACAAGAGATGCAATAATTACTTATTTTTATAATTACACCCCTGGTGTGGAAAAACAGACCTTGGCAAATGACATTATTGAGATTTCTCTGGTGGTATTTTAATTTAACAACATATGGAGACTTGAATATATGGAAACTGTGAAAGAAATACAAGGATGTCAGTTTGTAGCTACATTTCTTCAGGCCAAAGTGGCTATTTTTTTAAATGGCCCTTTGTTGTATCTAAAAGCTTGCAAACAAAAGCATGATTTAAAAGTAAGCCAAAATGTTGTTAAAAGGTGATTCTCTTCGATTGATGATTAAAAAGTTTGCTTATAAGTCCACGAGGGTCATGGATCAGATCTTTTTCCAATTCTGATGCAAACTACAAAAGCCCTTGTCTCTCCAGATTGGTACAAAAGGAAGAACATCGCGAAGTTTGTTATAGATAGATAGGCACTTCCAAGCTCACACACTCATCAAAGAGTGAAACTAATATACATAACTAATAGAAATGGGAGGGAAATTCTTCCAGCTATTTAGTAAATGAAGTGATGTTGATGGTTCAGAGTACCTTCGTTGCGTATTAGTTTAAAGACAATATTTTAAAATTCTTCCAAACACTAAGTTGACCTTTCAGTTGCAAGTGTTTTAATAATCTCTGAAAAAGATAATTTATCACTACTTTGCTTACTTCTTTCAATTTCTGGGGTCCAAGACCTGAATTAATTAATCTCAAAATAAATTCGATTCCACCCACAATTAATTTTAATCTCCCTTGAGGGGGAGATGGGCGGTGATAAAAATCTGATAAATAAATAAATAATTTGCAAGGCAAACAGCAAGTTTTTAGTATTAAATATTAAGGAATTTGGGGAGCAATGTTATGTGCAGTGTAATCCAACATATGTTTCCTTGGAGGCAAACCCAAAAGTTAAATGTATACAGGACTGAGGGCTTAAACAGTAAACTATTTTCCTTGTAAAAAATGACAAGATTTCAATTATATTAAAACCAATGAAACAAGGATAAAATCATGTAGTAAAAACTAGCATCTGACATTATTTAGTTTAGATTAAACCCAGGAATGAACACAAATGTTTTATCAGCCAAGTTTAAACCCCAGTTCCTAAATTAGAAATAAATCACACAGCACTTTCTTGTGACTTCTTCCAAGTTAAATAAGGTGTTATTTTTAATGTAATAATATTATTACACAAAGAATGCCCATTTAAATTTCACTGCAGAAAAGTATCTGAAATAAAACAGCAAGGAAATACATCCCACTATTAATTAATTGCATAGTTCATAACTTGCACACTCGATTAACTGCAGCTCCAATAGCTTGTTTACTGGCATTACAACTTGCATGGTTCATTTTCTGCTTTCAGCTCAATAGCAATCTGCAAAAATGTTTCAAATATATCACCATATTGTTTTACCTATCTTTATGCTAGAATTAATTAAGTACTCTTTTTTGTTCATAAAACACACACACACACACACACACAACTGAAAGCTTATTGTACAGGAGGCAACAACTTTTCAGCCTATAAGTATCCTTCAAACTAACATGACTGCTATGGCAAACCAAAGCTGGTTACTACAAAACTCAACTCTTTTAACTGAGTAGGTTGCTGACCTCTAGGAAACAGCATCTTGTAGTAACATGTAGCATTCAAAGGATCTGATCATCCTTCTCTGGCTGATGTGGATCTCACCAGGGTAACAAATTCTTTCTCTAAGCATTTTAGACTGTTGGTCCAAGTCTTGTCTCACACTAGGTCTTACATACAACCTTTCATTCCACATAAAGGAAACCAAACCAAACCTAGAGTGTATTAGGAAGTAGAAAATGTGTATTTATGAGTCCTGTGCTATCTAATATAAAACATTTCCAATAACTCACCATCACCAGACCTCAAACAGCATGAAAGTGCATGTGTGTTTATAAACAGAATCCCAAGAAGCAGTTTACAGCCAGCAAAAAAAAGAGTTAATATCATCTACAACTCTTAATAAAATATAATGTGCGTGATTAACTTGTGTATAAGTTTATCTGTTTAAAATGAGACTAAACATACGTTACAAAATGTAAAAAATCCTCTGGACTTAATTGGATAAGCAACACAGTGCTGGCTAAAATGTGCTGCTGCCATAGAAGACCATAGCATATACTGTTATTTTTCTCAGGGTCTCCTATGTATGAGTTTGAACACAGGCATGTGGAAGGCATTATTTCAGTAATTTGCTGATTTAAAATGCCACTTACTCTAGCACACCATTTCTCTTAATTTCCGACTCCTTTCTTTGAGAGGTTGTGCTCTTAAGACCAAAATGACAGCAACTCCACAAAACAAGGAGGGATTAGTAGATTTGTGGAAGCCTTATGTTTTCAGATATGCAAAAGGCTTTAGAAAACAAGCCAGGAGGGCAACAGCAAAACAGCCTAATGACAATGAAATGAAAAGGCCAGAAATAAATGGAGTTGCCAAAGCCATACGGATCTAATTCTACTGTTAAATTCTACTTAATAAGGACTTCACAGGTTCACCCAACTACTTCATTGGTTCAGAAGGAGAAACTACTTTTAAATATCTCTAGGGACATAATGGAATAGGGAGGCGACTGGGACCTTAGAAAAGATCGCGCCCATGCGACCACTCTTGTCCCATCGAAACTGACACTCACTGTGGTTTACGGAGGAGCTGAGGGTTCTGAAGAGGATTAAGAGACGCCTAGAGCACCGCTGGAGGAAGACAAGGTCTGAACCCGACCGAACATAAGCTAGAGCCGCTATTAAGGCCTATCTTGTGGCAGTAAGAGCGGCAAAACATCAATATTTCTCTGCTCTTATTGCAGCCGCAGAATGCTGTCCAGTGGCCCTGTTTAAGATCACCTGATCCTTTTGGGATAGGTGGGCCTAGTGACCCACCTGCAGGGCCACAAAAAGGAGTTTTGTGGGCATCTGGAGGATACAATCACTCAGATCCATTTCCAGTTGGATTTCAAGCATGTGGCATGGCCTGTGGAGATGCCTGGGGAACGTACTTACCCTGTTATCTGGGAAGAGTTTGATCCTGTTGGGCCTGAGGAAGTAGACAGGGTCCTCCGGTCTGTAAATGCCACCACTTGTCAATTAGATCCATGCCCCTCCTGGCTGATGGGTGGGTCCAGGCAATGGTGAATTCATCCTTGAGAGGGGGGTGTTTCCAGCTGCCTTTAAAGAGGCACTGGTGCACCCCCTCCTCAAGAAACCATCCCTGGATTCCACCATCCTGGACAATTTTCGTCCAGTCTCCCACCTCTCCTTTTTGGGGAAGGTGGTTGAGAAAGTGGTGGCATTGCAGCTCCAGAGGATCCTGGATGAAACAGATTATCTGGACCCTTTTCAGTTGGTTTTCAGGCCTGGATATGGGATGGAAACAGCATTGGTTGCACTTCTGGATGATCTCTGGTGAGAGTGTGAAACTTAAGTGTGGAAGATCACTCCATCTTGCATGGAATACAGAAAATAGCAATGTTCTACTTTCATACGTGAAGACAAAAAGAGAATGTACAGTGCCATATCAGGAAAGGATAAAGAGGATAAAAATACTTGTTTACTGGGGTATCCTTGGGAGGGGGAGTGTCAAAAAGCCAAGATGGTGATTGTGACAGTGCCTTTATCTTGAGAAGTAAATCCTTTTACTTGAAAGGGGTTTATTCCAGCTAAAGAGGCAAAGAATTGCTAAAGAATATTTGGTCAATATGCATATGTGTCCCTGTGTGTGTTCATGACCATCTCATGTTTCTGTAGTCAGTAGGAGTGTGTTAAAATGAAAATTGAAGTGGATAAGTAGGAGATTATGAAAGTTAGCAATCTTGAAACTGTGAAATAATGGTGGTATTGATTTAAAAAGAGAATTAAAGGCAAATCTAACAACCTTATCAGCAACCTCTGGAAGAAAAAATAATAATTATAAAGGACTGGAAAAAATAACATAAATGAAAGAAACTATTCTAGTTTTCTGTGAATGTTAATTTACAAACCAATTTTTTATAAAATGGAAGAAACTGAATATATCTCACAGATTAAATATGGCAATTGAGGATAAATAACTTCTGTATTTTTGAGAATAAATAACTGTTATCCTGAATAAATTGCTTTATTGCTTAACACTTTGTGATTAATAACAACAACTGACAAGTGTAGCTGTTGTCCTGAAACTTTTCAGCAGTCCTTCTCGGAGCATAATGTCTCGCATGAGAAAAAAATCCCATTTTTATTTCTGCATTTACTTCCATTTGCTGAAGCTCATTCCATATCTAGCCCATGTGCTAGTATCAAGAGCTAGCTTTTTAAATGCTGTTTTGCCAATTATTTAGTTTAGGATTGGCTGATAAATTCCTAAGATTGACACCTATCAAGAATGTAAATATTTGAATATTCTTAAACAACTCTCTGACTTAAACATAAGAATTCTCATGATTTCAAAAGGGCACTTATTAAAGCAATAGCTGTAGTATATAAAGATTTGCATAGCATAGACATACAGTGCATTATCTTTAAATCAAGAGTTGACTGGATAAGATTTATTTGAAAAAATGAACTCATTAATGTACTTGTATTAAAGGAAGAATAATGCTCAGAGTCTGCATATTTACTATAGACAGATCCATAGAGTGATTTATTCTTATGTATGTATATTATGAATACTGATGAAAAGGATTTTGTGCTGCTGGCTATAATCAAATGTTAATTGTCCTAGTATACCAAATAAATTGAGTGTGATAGCAAAGCTATCGGACCCCCTCAACAAGAGAATTCCATCTGGCGGGGTCCAGGAGACGTGCCTTCTCTGCGATAGCGCCCGCCTTATGGAACATCTTGCCCCCGGAGGTGAGACTCGCCCCCTCACTCCTGGCCTTCCGGAAGGCCCTCAAGACCTGGCTCTGCCATCGAGCCTGGGATGACAGAGGTGGCAGTGCCTCCTGGGGTTGGCTGGCCCCGTAGGAATACAATCTACACCACGGTCTCCAATCCATCTTGGATTTAGATAATTTATTACTGTATAGTATTATTTATTATTGTATTTTTAGAGGATATTTTTATAGTTTTTAAACTTTCAATTGTTGTAACCCGCCCAGAGTCCCTTGCAAGGGAGATGGGCGGGGAATAAATTGAAATAATAAATAAATAAATAATAAAATAAAGCATTTTTGTCTTGCCTTGAACTTTCTGAAATGGTCAAAAAGGCTCACAATATGTCCAAGGCTAGAATATTTTCCTCCATTTTTCCCCAAGTATCTTCAGTATTCAGGGTTTCTTTTTCTCTTGTCTTGTAAAAAAAACCCTAACACTTAATACATTGCCCTTGAATTTTGGTGGGTGTGTATACCAGTCAGGCATGACTGGTAAGAATACCCAGAATCTAGAACCTTGAAATGAATTGAAAAGACATCATAATACAAAACACATAGTATTAATCTTAATTTATAATGCATTATGAAGAAACTGGAAGGGAAGTAATTTTTTCATTTTTTCTCTAGACTTTGATTTGTTGGACAGGGCACTTTCAGTAGCATCCAAGTGTTGTTATACATAGGACCCTTCCTTTGGGCTGCATTGAAGTATATTTCTCCCATCCTTGAATTATACATCAACATAATTTGTGTTGCCCACTCCCCCAAGCTTTATTGGGCCTTGGCATCAAGGCTGGGGACCAATGATGTCCTTTAGATTTAAAGTGTGACAATTTCAGGGTAGCAAGTGGTGCATTTACTTCTGTTATCCTACCACCCAGTGTCACCTGCCAGTGGGAAAAACAACCAGCAATCACCCTCCAAAACATGCACTGGGACATGATTTAGGGACTCTGGAACTCTGTCTCTCTTCACCCAGCTTATTGTCTGAAATACACATATATTTTATGTGTACATATGTGGGTTTATATTCTTATCCATCTCTGTATCCATCTCTATAATTGTTGCAGCTCTTGACCTGGGCTCTGTTCCTCTCACCAGCTAATCTGCTTCTGTGATCTTAATGCCTTTGTAGACTGGACATCTAACTAGAACCTACAACAACTGGGTAAAGGTCTTTGTAATTAGAAATATAAGCACAATTTTGTTCCAAAAACTTGCTTAAGAAGTTTTGTATAGTTTCCTCTATTGCTTGCTTGGTTACTTACTTAATGAATGAAACACTGAAATCTATTTTGGATTTTTGTGGTTTAACTCTGCAAATCACCAAAAGTCAGAGAAAGGGAATGTACTACAATGGGAATACCTTTACAGCCAGCAGCTGCTAAATTAGGGATCTTAACATGAGTGTTTCTCAAAAATAAGGCTGGCACTAGTCCATATATTGGTCAGCCCAGACAGAAGTGAAAATCGTAGGTCTATTTGTTTAGTAAATGCTCTCAGGAGAAGAGTAAGGAACAATTCTTAAAGGTAGGCTGACCATATTTCCTTGAGAGAAAAACGGGACCCTATCCACAGCTCACCGGACAAAGTGCAAGTTTACTGCAAAATGTACCTTCCAAATATGTCACATATCAGAGTGGATTAAGAAGGCTTCTCATTATTGGGGAACAAATAGTACTTTAACTACATACATCAACTCAGTTGGATAACATAATTGAGGCTCTATAGATCAAGAATACATTGTTATGATGCAATAGAGACCAAGAAGATATTTACTTTAGTATCATAACATGAAATCATAACCCTAAACTATAGTGCCTGATCTTTTATTTTAGACCCTGCTTCTCTTTTGCACTGCCGTGGAATTAACAAAAACAAAGATAAAGTTTGAATACTTTTGAGGTGTAAAACACTATAGTGTTAATAGTCTAACACAGACATACTGATAAAAAATAAAAACACAAAACAAAAGAAGAGAGTTTAATCAAACCTGGACAAAGGGAAACAAATGTGATGCACTTTTATATGTGACTTTACATCATCCCATTCACTGCTGCCTCACCCCCACCCATTAAATGCAGCCACTGGCAGCCAAAAGATTGCATGCCCCTGCTTTAGCTATTACTGGCTATTATATTTAGGAGTTGTAAAAGAATTACAGAGCTGGATCAAGATAAAGTTAGTTGATTATACTTTTCATTGGAATTAAAATGACTACAACTAATAAATTGATTTAATCAATTCAGTTATCTTAGTCTGCACCCCTCTTACTACTTATTCTATGAGCAATTTTTTTTAAAAAAGATTCTGGTTGAAATGCAAAACTTTCTGTCAGGAATGGACATTTTCACCCACTTCTACTCCCTGTAGAACTCCTGAACATCTCATTTAAAAGTCATCAGCCAGTTCAGTGGAGGTTTTGAGTGAGTGGTCTTAATTTTGCTTGCATGTAATGAAGTAATTTTGTTTTAAAAATGCTTACCATGCTACTATGCACCCAAAGATTTGTGGTTTAGACTGACTAAAATCAAATAAATGAACAAATGAATGTCAAATAATAAACCTTGAATTAGGGCACTCAGAAGAGCAGTATTGATTTGGTAAATCAAACTATAAACATAAAAGAAAAAAAAACATTACTTGAACTACACAGAAGACTTTTAGTTTCCATAGAAATAGAGCTGCATGTACTCCAGTTTTAATACTTTTTTGACATATAACATTTGTGGGAAGCATCATTTTTCTTACCTTTTCCAAGTAAACATAAAGACCAAACATTTAAAAAGCTGCTTCATTCAACCTCCTTGAAGGTTACAACCAATATCTTCCTACTTCAAGTTATATTTAAAGCAAAATGTTTTAGCCTATGTCCCTCTTTGTGTCTAACTCCCCCTTTCAAGCAGAACACATTAAAGCTCAAATACAGCAGGACCTATATTAGCAACAGGCCAATTGACCTTTCAGAAAGTCTCTTCTAATCCAAATCAACTTCAGCGAAGCAAATAAATAACAAGCAAAGAGAACCCAGCAGGCAAATGAAAACACACACATACACACACACTCTCTCTCAAAGCAGTACTGAAAAATACAGACCCCAGTATCAGTGAATCAGTGATATCAGTGATTTGAGGCTTGTTAAACTGACCATACAGACAAAAAAAGGTTTTTTAAGTGTCCAAAATAATCAGTGTCTCATACTAAATATTAACCAAAAAAGAATCCCAAGATTACCAATCAATCCTTTTCCCTCCTAAAGCACATGGCCTAAGTATCATGTGTGAGAGCAATTTCAGACAGTCAGAAACATACAACTTGATACAGAGCAGTCCACTACCAAGGAAATGGTTCATCATGCAGAGAGGAGAATGAAGCACAAGAATTTAAAACTTGATCTCACTGGAAAGAGGGATTGCATTCTTTGCTTTTCTATAACGAATCTACTTATCAGAAGACACTGTATCCTTAAGTGCTTGTTATCTGTTTCCAGTCCAGCTTGTCAGAAGAAGCCTGATATGATGCAAACAGAAGAGAAGGTGAACTATGAGAAAAATGTATTTTTTTCTTCTTCTTTAGTGTGCTAAAAAAGAAAGTGGTCCTAGAACATTTCCAGTTCTGTATTGACACGTGAGTCGCATGCCATGGCAAGGGAAGAAAACGACATCCAATTCCCACAACTTCAACGCATTCTGCCATCCTACTCCACCGTCTGCTAAGTCTTCTTTATGAGAAGAGGGAGGAGCTTTTGAGGACAACCATGCCTTCAGAGAAGGAGAAGGTGGACAGCTTCTGAAGTCAGACTAGACTGGAAAAAAAGCACTCCATTTTCAGCTTTTTAAAAATTAGAATCCCTTCTTAAACCTACAGTAATCCCATTTGACTGACTGAAGGTAAGCATTCAGTTTTTTCCTAAGTCAGGGATACTTTGTGGCTGTCTGGATATTGTGTTAAACTGCCTCAGTGAGGAAGAAACCAGTTCCCCGTTCCTATCCTAGATAATGCAAATAAAGGGAATACAGTACCTCTGTCATTAAATATTATTCATATTTTGCAGAGGGAAACTAACTCAGACAATATTCCAGAGGAGGAGGAGGAGGAGGAAAACAGTCACATATAAAATAGCAAACCATGCTAACAATATGAAAGCACCATTACAAATCTTTTACTCTATCAAGTGTTCCCTTTAGGAAAGTAACTTCAAATGTAGCCCTGATATACAAATATTAGACACAGCTCAAAGAATACTATCCTGGGAGTAGAAAGATGGAGAATGAAACGAATGCTAATAAATATTTAAAAATTTAGGAACAGCTTAGCAGGAGGAAAATGTTACCACATTATTTGTTGTTAATTAGCTGCAGAATCTAAAGCATCTCTTTCTCTTGTCTCTTGTTAACTATGAATATGCTAATTAAAAGTTCATCCATAAGCAAGATAAAATCAAGAGAGAATGGTGATGCTTTACTAAATAAGCTGCTGGACTTTAGGAAAATAGGAGCCATAAATCTCACTGTTAATCTTAAAACAGCAGATTGTGTTCATATTCTGCATTAAGCCATAGATTGTTTAATCATTGTTTCCTTAGTAAACCACAATTATGGGTTACATGGTGGGGTTCCTACCTTATTCTAAACCACACAATCCCCCCACCACACAGATTATGCATGAACTTAATATCATCAGCTTTCCTTGCTCACAAAGCCAGAGGCAATTAAGTTACTTTAACAATGCTTGATTTCTAAATATTCTGGAACAGGAGACACTTTAAATGGAGTTCCAGAGCAACATTTGCTCTGGAAATAAACCTCATGCAGGTGTTATGGCAAGGATAAACCTCACAACACCAAGAGTAGTAAGCATCTCCTTCTCTCTGTAAACTCATCCTGTGATGTCAGTGAAGAGCCCATTTCAATGATACAGTGCAAACCTTAGAAACTGGGAGCCTTTGCCTATGCAGCTGTACACACAAAAACTTCCATACAATCCTGGCCACGCAAAAAAGAAGTTCAAGCTTCATGTGTAGAATCTGAACTCAAAGGTCCCTCTAGTTGCAATCACCCATAATAGATATGACACTGATGTGAACAGGGTGCTTTTATAGAGGGGTGATGCTACTGTCCTCTGTTTGTTTTCAGGAAGACTGACTTTGCCTCTCACAGATGATGGTCACAATCTCAGCATCTTTCCATCCAAATTGGAAGACTGATTCTTTTTACACAAGGCTGGACTAGGGCTGATTAGATTTTATGGCCTATACTTTTCTTGGCATTGGCCTTACAAGCTAATCATATTTACTGGGAGGTTGTGAACCAACTGTTATTGCTTTTCCACCTTGGTGGGATGAAACTGGAGAATGAACTCATATGTCCAAGAACTTTAAGATGTGCCAATCACTATAAAGGTAATCACATTTGAGGGTAATGTCACTTTCCATGTATTTATGGCCACAAAGCTGGAAATATTCAGCTACAGTGCTATAATGAAATTGAAAGGGGGAAAACACATAGGTATTTTAAGAACTAAATCTGTCAAGGTCAGAGGAAAACAGCTCAAGACAGAACTGGTCCTTATTGTAATGAGGCACAGCCAGACACATAGGTGAACTTTGGTTATACTATAAATAGGGCTTGCATTTTACACTGGCAATGGTCAAGCTTCTTTAACAGTTTTTCTAGTTCTTAGAAAAGAACCGTGTCCTTGGATCACTGCCTGTAAGGTTCCCAGACTAGCATCAACTGAGAGAAAACTGACAGATATTATGACTTGAAACTAATTCCAGTGAGCAGGTAGATTATGGTGTTGATGATGTTTTTATTGTATGCAAACTTACTGAAGAGATATTTATTCATTTTATTATAGAACATTGTGCCTAACATTTGTTGTAATTCTCTAGCCCCTGTCACTTCCATTACCACATTCTAGTGCACTCCATTTTATTACCCTTTCTAATTATTATTTTCACACTCTTTATTTCATACCTTCTTTTTACACTTTGTTTGCCTTCTCAGCATTTTTCTCACTTACCTACTTGCTCTTCTGCTTATTCTTGCTAAGGGTATTTGTGGCTTTTGTCAGATTGCTAAAACGGAATGTTAATTGCAGCTTTAATCCATATGCATCAAATAATAATAATAATAATAATAATAATAATAATAATAATAATACTGCACACAGATAATTTTTAGAACATAATTTGTCTTATAGATAAGAAGACAGTTTAAGTTATATATTAGTATACTGTATTTAACATATGAGAGCCAGTCTGGTGTAGTGGTTAAGGCATCAGGCTAGGAACTGGGAGACTGTGAGTTCTAGTTCCGCCTTAGGCACAAAGCCAGCTGGGTGACCTTGGTCCAGTCACACCCTCTCAGCCCTAGGAAGGAGGCAGTGGCAAACCATTTCTGAAATCTTGTCAAGAAAACTGCAGGGACTAGTCCAGGGAGTCACCAGGAGTCAACACTGACTTGAAGGCACAAGGGAAAAAAAACTTCAAGTTTGCTACTCCAAAGAAAATACAGACTAAGAAATAAAATAACAACTATCAGATTAAGACATGGAAGACATGGAAGAACGACAGAAATGACACTAATCTGGCATAGCATGACAAGGAGTGCAAGTACCTGAGAGAAGACTCATTTGCTTCAATTATGATTAATATTATCTTGTTTACACCTTTAAAGCTGATTTATACTAGCTTCTCAGATTAAATTTAAATAGCATACAGGTAGTCCTCAATTTATGACCACAACTGGGACCAGAACTTCCATCACTAAGCAATGTGGTTGTTAAGTGAGTCCTGCCTGATTTTACAACCTTTTTTGCCATGGTTGTTAAGCAAATCCGACTTCCCCCATTGAGTTTGCTTGCTGGAAGCCCCCTGGGTAGGTCGCAAATGGCAATCACATGGGTGACTCTGGGTGCTGCAACCATCGTAAATACATGCCGGTTGCCAAGCGTCCAAATTTTGATCACGTGACCATGGGTACACTGTGACGGTCACAAGTGCAAGGATTGGTCGCAAGTCACTTTTTTCAGCACTGTCATAACTTTGAATGGTTGTTAAATGAATGATCATAAGCTGAATTTTGATATGGATGTGGAGAAAGTACTAAGAGAATCAATCATGGATTTCCCACGTCACTTATGCTTTGAGTTTATACTACATATAAAATTAAAATAGTAAAAAATAAACAATGAATTCTTCCTCCTTTAAATAATCTAGCACTACAAACAAGTCCACCATTTGGAACTACAGAATTAAAAAATGGAGGCCATGCACTCCAAGCCAAACACAACATTGCCCTTATTGCACCAGCTATATATAAATCATCATATTGGACACTAATGCCCTGCTGTAAGTTCTCTTCTGCAGTACCCTGTGGACTTCACAAGAAGAAATGTGCATCACGGTGATCAAATGTAGATATAACTTATCAAAGGGATGATCTACAGCAGGGCTTTCCAAAGTTTTCCCACGGCGACACACCAACCGCCGTTGGTGTGTCGCCGTGGGAAAACCCGGAAGTGCCGCCATTGCGGCAGCACGCAAAAACCCGGAAGCGCTGCTGCCGCTTTCAGGTTTTTGTGCGCCGCCTTTGGTGTGTCACCGCAGGAAAACCCGGAAGCGCTGATGATGATCAGCGCTTCCAGGTTGTGTGGTGACACACCAGAGTGTGTGGTGACACACTTTTGTGTCGTGACACACAGTTTGGAAAGCTCTGATCTACAGTATACAATGGCCTAAGGAATTTGCAAGAAATTCTGTAATCCTGAAATAAATGGCATAATCTTTTTAGATCAAGTTTACAGCATATCATTTCCTAAAAGTTACAGAGTGTAATACTACTTGACAAGTCCAATTTTTTATCATTTCCTTTTTACATGAAACTAAGTAATTTGCATGTGGAAATTACTCCAGATCTTTGCTTAACCACTCCAGAAACTTTTGCTGTCATTTCTGGCAAGTTGATTTCCCCCCTTTTTTTGTGAAGAAAGGATATAGAATTGTGTCTAAATAAATGGCTGCAAATGAAGAGCTCCTCCATTTTCTGAAGAAATTCCTTAATAGACTGAAATGCAATTGTGTTTGTATGTGTTAGTGTGTGTTTTTGTGTGTACATTTTTTATTATATCAACATAAAATACAAAACATACCAGTGGGTTTTATAGTCTGTAGCATAATTTTTCATTTACTTTGGATGTAAAAACAGTATTTATTGTAATCTAACAAAAGAGAGAGAAAGAAATGGAAAAAAGGAGAGAGAATTGCATTAAAATGTAATCGGAATTATAATATGGAAAACTTACTAAAATAGTAACCCCTTGTGAATAGGGTTTGCAACCAACTCAGAGCCAGTTTCTCCAAGTAATATGGAATTGGCCACAGGGGAGGAATTTATTCAAATGGTTCTGAAGAAGCCAAAAGAAAATAATAGGGGGAATGTTTTCCTACATGCATACACTAAAATACATTGAACAGTACAAAAACACTCAGCTGAAATTATCTCTGCATAGGTTAATGGAACTGGAAGCTAACAGTGTTATTTGAAATTTACAGGTATTTCACAAAGAGCTTATAAAATACTTCTTTAATATTCCATTCCCCTTTGGTCATATCATAACAATTTGCAATATGAATACCCATGTGTTAATACTTCTGAGGCCTAGTCTTATAGATATATACAAGAATACCTGAATTCAGTGAGTTCTGCTGTTCAGGATTTCAGCTCTACACATGGGACCTTCTGAATTTTCTAAACTAGGTAGGCCTACAGGATGCAAAAATGCCAGGTGGCATTGAACAGAGAAAAGGGAAGCCTATACTAATCAAATTAAAATATTACTGTTTTCTATTATTTATTAATATTAATATTATTATTAGGTCTATAATACTGAACATATCAGCAAAAGAAATGTACAAAGGTTATACAGGTGGTCCTCATTTAACCACTCATTCAGTGACCATTCAAATTTATGACGTTGCTGAACGAGTGGTAGTTACAACTGGATCTTGTACTTATGGCCATCAGAGCGTCCAGCAGTCACATGATTGCGATTTGAGAACTTCCCTGCCGGCTTCCCACAAGAACAGTCAACGGGGAAGCCAGCAGGAAATAGCAAGTTGTGGTCATGTGAGGTCCTCACTTAACGACCCACACAGTCCTCACTTAACAATGGCAATCGGGACTGCCAGAACAACCATTGCTATGCAGCATGGTCACATGGTTTTTTGACTTACGACCACGTCACTTAACAACGGAGATTCTGGTCCTAATTAGTGTTGTTAAATGAGGACTACCTGTACCCATTTTGGAGTCAACATTCAAACTTCAACATCAGTCCTTTTAACTGCTAGGGCTGAAATCCTCAGAGAAGTCTATATGGCTATGAGGAGGAATAGGAAGCTGTGATTAAAATAGTCTTGTGCTAAAATGCATTTTGCTTTAACATAGTGTTTCAAACTCTTCTTAAAGGACAAGAAAGTTTCAGTGATTATCTCATGGGTGGAACCTAGAATACTTGAACTTACCTTTGTTACAAGGTGGCCAAGGGCTGTGTGTGAGTGTCCTGCCTTTAGTTTCCTACAGTTTGCAGCCTCACCAAAGGAAGAAAAATAATTAGGAAGAGCTTTTCTGGAAGAGAATGGTAGGAGGGGAGGGGACTTCTTCAGTAAAAGGACATGGTAGTCTCCATCTGGATTGAATATCTTACAAGTATTTACCAGTGCCTTAGTCTGGGCAGACTTTTCTTAAGATGGTTTAGAGTGAAGTCGTAATGAGCAGAGGACAGGAGCAGCTTAATTGGCTGTCAACCCCACTAGGTAGACCAGACCAAGAAATCTGCTCAACAGGAAGGCTAAAACTATTTTTATTGAGATTGACTATAATACAGAATCTTGCAAGTCTGATTGCACTGTAACTCCTCCTCCTTCATATATTTCCATGAAGGGAGATGTCTGTCTGTTACAAATGCTATCTGTTGCAGACTTAAAATATTTTTAACCCCCTCATTGCCCTAGTAATGGATCTTGCATATCTCTGTCAAGGTCATCTTTCTTACTCTCTGCATATGCTCTGTGTTGTCATCTATGGTTGCTGTATTTTAATTTAACTTTAATCTTTATTTTAAATCTCTTTATATTATGATTTACCATGAATGTTTTAGTTAATATATTTTACTTGTTTTAAATTCCCAGGAGTTGTTCAGATGCAGCAATAAATATTAAAGCAAGCTGGAGGAAAATGTCAGCATAGCTTAGGGAATGATAGGAATATTTTTGAAAATTGATCAACAGTATACAGTACTGGTTTCCATTAAGTATTATATCTGGAATATTACTGAGTAGAAAGGACAAGCTTCCATTATTTTCTGTGCAAATATGTTATGCCATTTTGTTGCAAGCCTGATAATTTGCTTCTAATTGTGCAATTCAATATGCTGAACTACTGTAGCTAAGACTTTGGCCTGATCCAGCAGAAGTCTTCTTATGGCACAGGACACATGGTGGTTTGATAGTCACACCACATTAAATCTGGGTTACTAATTCATCTTCTAAAAATAAAAAATATATAAGTCTTGACTCTTCCACTTCTCTTAGAATTGTACTGTAGCTATGAACTTCCCATTCTGGATCAATGGGTTTAATGGCCTTGCTTAAGTATGGATTATTTTAGTGGTCCAGTCTTATTTTTGTCCTGCAGTTACTAAGGGCCAAATGTACAATATATGGAAGAACCTGAAGGGTACCTTTTCTGATGAGGCTAGAATCCAGAAGCTACTTCGCATTAGCTCATAATGGGGGCTTTAATATAAGAACTGGACCAAATAATCAGTACATGTTAATATCTAAGAAGAGGAGGGGAAAAAAATCAGACAGTTTTTGTCAAATAAGTGGTCTCTGGTTAACAGTTGTATGTTACTTCCCAGGAAAATCAATTACTTAAAAAATGTAGAAGTTCCCTTTCAAGTGCCTCTTGTAATGCTGAATGAGCTTTGCTTCATTAGAAAATGAATCTCATACAGCACTCAGATACCATGACTGTGGCAGTAGCTAAAGTAGTGACAGGATAGATAATCATATCTGGGTACAGCTATGATGCTATTGTGAGAGTGGGAGTGTATCAAGGTATTTTTGGTTTTTAGCAAATTATGGGAAGCATTATGCAGCAGGTTTACATTAATTTAGAAGTGAGATACTACACAAATGTCTGTACAAACTATTATACATTAAGATGAAGGTGAATATTTTTAAAAAACTAATCTCCATTTTCTGTCAAAAACTGGGAAATGAATAGACCAAATGTATTCTTTCTATTCTGTACATATGCTAAATCTGTTACATAAGCATCTCATCTTCACTGTATCTTCTATCATTTCCCCCCTTTTTCCCCCAAACCCACGTCTATTTCACATGATGGAAGGCGACAAAATAGTCCCAGTGTCAGGATGGGCATCATGCAATTGGGATTATTGTATTTAATAATACAGAATAATACAGAGAGCAGAAAGGAGAGAGGAACAGTGGAGGTCAGCAAGGCTATGCGCAATAAAGTAGCCCTGCCCTCCTAAATAAGCTCCACCCGGGTCTGCCTCTATAAAAAGGGAGCTGCAAGCCCAGACCGTTCGTTGGGGACAACCGTCTGCTTACCGGACACCATGTGCCTGGATTCCTGATCGGAAAACCTCGTGACCTGACTCTTGACTCTTGGACTCACTTGACTAATCATATTTTGAATGTGAAACTCCCTTAAGGCAAGATCGTGGGACTTTTGGGGCTTGTTTTTGTAGAGTGTGTGAGTTTGTGCTCACACTCCTTTGCCGCCTGTTTGTTACCTCACAAGTTTACCTCACAAGTTTCTTAGCAAAGTTTACCTCACAAGTTTACCTCACAAGTTTCTCAGTAAAGTTTTACAACTGCCTCCCTGGTGTATTGTGTGTGATTGGGCTGGGACAGGACAGGTGTGGATGGACCATAAGAATTTAGAAGCTCTATGTACCCCAAGGAAGCTGATTCCTAAACAAGTGCGCTGGGCTCAATTCTTCAGTTGATATGATTTTACTCTCAAATACCTGCCTGGAGGAAAAAACTTCCTGGCTGATGCTTTATCATGATTACCCCCAATACAATAGCCAGTGAGAAGAGGTGGTGGACTCGGTCATTCCAACCGAACAAATAGGAATGGTGGCAGTCACAAGAAGTCAGACATCTGCATTCGCTTCAAGAGTGGAAAGGGACCTACAGAGCGAGCTACGTACTGAATTGAAGACAGATATCTGGATGTAATCCAATAAGACAAAGCTAACAGAGAGCCATGGGCTATAGTGGAATGGGAGGAAACTGTATGTTCCGGAATCCTTATGACAGAGAGTGCTGGAGAAGTGAAATGATGCTAAGTCAGCTGGCCATTTTGGGTTCCTGAAAACCATGCACTTACTGAGGTGACAGTTTTGGTGGCCATCTGTATGTAGATGGTGCGGTAATAGAAGTTAAAGAATAAATAAATAAATACATACATACATACATACATACATACATACATACATGGAAGAATATGTGGCTAGTTGCCAAACGTGTGCTATGGCCAAAAGGGTGGTGGGGGGGTAAGTCTAGGGAGTTGCTGCAGGATGTGGCGAGCCCTAACCAACCCTGGAAGCAAATAGCCATGGACTTTATAGTGGATTTACCAGACAGCCAGAAGAAAACAGTGATTTGAGTGGTAACTGACCTGTTTTCAAAACAATCCCATTTTACCCCTTGCACTAGCATACCTAGTGCCTGTCAATTGGCCAGAATGTTTACCCAACACATTTACAGGTTATATGGGGCTCCAGAGCGGATTATAAGTGATCGGGGGATGCAATTCACCTCCAAATTTTGGAAGGCATTCCTGGAACTGATGGGAGTAAAGCAAGTGTTAAGCTCTGCCCATCACCCGGAGACAGATGGAGCCACTGAGAGTGTTAACCAGGTGTTAGAGCAGTACCTTAAGTGTTACATTAGCTACCAACAATATAACGGTAAGCTTACTGCCCTTTGCAGAAGTGGCATAGCACAATTCTGTGCATCAGAGCACTGGGTTCTCCCCATTCCAAGTGGTGAATGGGCAAAAGTTTGTAGCCTTCCCAGAGCTGCCCAAGGATCAAACCAGGATAGTTCAATTAGATGAATGGGTTACCCACATATCTAATAATTGGCCAGTAATAGAAAAAGCATTGTCAGAAGCTAAGGAGTCTTACAAAAAATATGTTGACTGAAAAAGGGCTCCAGAATGGCAAATAAAAGTAGGGGAGGAGGTATACTTATCCACACAATTTTTAAAAACGTGGCAGCCTTCAAAGAAGTTAGGCCCAAAATACGTAGGCCCTTTCCCCATTACCAAGGTAATTAACGATGTCACGGTACAATTACAACTACCAATAATTTTGAATAGTCCATCCAGTTTTCCATTGTAGTTTATTGAAGCCAGTAAGAGACTCTGAACATTGGCACACTGAACCACCTGGACCGGTCCCAGTAATGGTGGATGGGGAGCAACACTTCAAGGTACAGGAAATACTAGACACCAGACAGCTTCAGGGAACATTACAGTATTTGGTCCAATGGAAGCACTTCCCCAGGGTTCATAGCGAATGGGTTAACAACCACCATGTACAAGCACCCCAATTGGTGAGAAAGTTCCATGATAGGTTCCCATTGAAACCAAAATAGTAGGGCTTAGATACAGAAAGTCCTCGGGTGTCTAATTGGGTAATGATTGTATGTAGATATGTAGAGATCCTACTAAACTTTAGGGGTGGGGGAATTAGTTTTAAGAGGGGTGGTATGTCAGGATGGAGATCATGCCATCAGGATTATTGTATTTAATAATCAGGTTTATTATTATTACAGCGAATTGTGCGCCAGCAGGGTCGATGGAGAACTCCAGGGCAGCAACCTGATTTGAATGTGAAGCCGTTGGGAATGGACCATTAATTTTCAGCTGGAAATGGGGGAGGGGCTAGTATGTAGGGAAGGAATATAAATATTGTTTTGAGTGGGAATATTCAGTCTAGTCTTTACCTGGAGGAGATCACTTGCTTTAATAAATGAACTCTTTCCTAACCCTTTGTAGCGTGTAGTGGGAGTTTCTGCATTAACAGCTGGCCCACCACAAATCAGTCTTTCAACTAGAAAAGTATTTAACATCTTTCTTGCCCCAATATCTCAGAAGAGCTTTTACTAGAGCTTGTTTTGGTCAATTAGACTCTATGGTAACATAAGGGAGGTTCCAAGGAGTTCCACATGAAGATAGATTATGTATTTGTGGTGCCCCAGCTGTTCAAGATACCACACATATCTTATTTGATTGCAAATTATATTCTGCAGAAAGGACTGACCACTTAGATTTATATTTAAAAACAAAACATACTGGAGCAGCCTGCAGAAACTTTCTTATTTTTTTCAGGGTAAGAACCAGCTCATTACTAGCAAGACTGCACTCTTCATATCAAAGGCAATCCTAAAGAGGACAGATTACATAGACCAGATTGGAGTTGACTGTAGGGGTGATGGTTTGATATTGATTTGTCTTACAGTTTTATTTGTATCTACTCGTATCTACTTGTATGTTTATAATGGCTTTTTATTTTATTTTATCTTCTTTCATACTTGATATGGTCAAAAGACTAAACCAATAAAGTATCTATCTCATGGCTAAAAGCTGAAGGATCGACTTTGTCACACCCAGTACTCTAAAATTCATCAGTATGAGTCTCAACATATCAATTTTAAAGAACGACCTTAACTATATGCCAAGCTTTTAGTTTCCCTTGAAAATAATACTTCTATTGTTTCCAAAGGAAACTCTAAGTACCCCAAATTACCATGCTTTTAACATAGTGACATGTTGATGGCCTGATGCTTTTTCAAGCCCAAAGTCTGATTGACAGAAGTCAGAGTAGTTTAGAAGAACACTAGAAACATGACATTTTATATTTTGCAAGAATTACTACAGCAACAAAAATGACAAGGTGACTTTCTAATTCTTTAAGTTTGCTAAGGAAAGAACTAAAAACAAATTGAACCAGCAAATGCTTTGTTTGCTACAACTATGCAACAGAAAGGATCTAGGTTGTGTGTTGATTATAACTGTTGAAAGCATAATTCTGCATTTATACTGGTCAGACCCCCGACCCACTATTTTTGAGTGTCTCAATTTTATACAGGAAAAATACCAGTCAAATAACTTTTAAATGGAGTACAAAGGATTTTGTTATCTTTCTCTCTCTCTTTTTAAATCTGTTCAATTGTGTCTGATTCTTGGAGACTATCTGGACAAGTCCCTGCAGTTTTCTTGGGAAGGTTTTTTTGGAAGTGGTTTCCCATTGCCTCCTTCCTAGGACTGAGAGAAAGTGACTGGCCCAAGGTCACCAAGCTGGCTTCGTGCCCAAGGTGGGACTAGAACTCACAGTCTCCTGTTTTCTAGCGTGATGCCTTAACCACTACACCAACCTGGCTCTCTTGTTATCTCTAGGTTTAGGGAATTTTGAAAAATTATAGATGGTGCTGACAAGGTTTTGACACAATGTGCTGATGCTTGCATAACACAATGCAACAACATGAATGTGTCATATGAAGTTAGCAGGACTGACAAAACTAGTCCTAGTAAGAAACTCCAGAAAAAAAGATTTTGACTGAATCAATACTCTTGCTTGCTTAAGGCATATGTTCAACTGTTCCTAATCCAAAGATACTGCAAATGGAAAGGATAGCACAAGCAGTAAAATTATAATATAGTATACAGTACATTATAATTGTAAAACAATATTTTTTTCTGTAGAAATGGTGCTTTCATATTTTTAAATCTTCCTTTCTACCAGTCCCAGGAACTACTTTTTGATTTTCTGTTCTTGCATTTAATTTTCTCCAATATTCAAAGTCAGTGCAAGACGCTTACTACCAGGTAATACTACTTCAAGGACAGCTGCAAGATGGAGAAAACCAGCCTTTCCAGCACCATCAAGTGAAGTGATTCTATAGGTGTTCATAAATGAGCATGTCTGGACTGTTGCACATGACAGCACACACTTTGAAACAAAGCCATGTACTTTAGAGCTGCATGAAGCATTTGTAGGGTCCCTTCTGTGAAGCATGATGGTGTGAATGAAATGTCCTGTCTCAAAGTGCTGAAGCAGCCGTGCTCCCTGGAAGACTTGGGGTTTATCAGGCTTTCTTAGGTTGCTTTGCATGTGTGGGCAGGTAAGGCACTTCACTGGCAGTCCCAGAAGAAGTCTTGTCTCTGCCCACAGCCGGAAAAAGCCTTCAAAGAAGATGCAGCTGTTTCAACACTTTGAAGAGGTGTACTTTGCCCTTTCAAAGGCTTTGCACAACACATTGGTATTTTTGCAGTTGCTACTTTATATTTTAACCATAATAAGAATGGAAACATTGTGGAAACTGTTGATTATTTCCTTCTGAGCAAAACAAATATTGTTGAGTGTTAGCTTGTTAGTGCTGGCAAAGTATGGTATCCTCAAAAATAGCTGCATGGCTCGGAAACACATTATAGACACTGAAGCTCAAGGACTATATGTTTATTTAGCTCCAAGTATATTTGACTATAAAATGCAGCCATGAAGAAATCCTTATCATAAGAACAGAAGCCTGCAGACATCCATACTAGATCTATAGCTGAACTACAACTTCTTGTGCCATTCACAATGATTAAGGCTGGGGAAGCTGGGAGTTGTAGTTCAGCAGCCTATGGTGGTTCACAAGTTTTCCATCCTTGCTTTAAAGGAGAACTCTTAATTTTATTTGTTTGTTTAAAAGATTTATATGGCTGCCCATCTTAAAACAGCTCTGGGTGGCTCTCAACAATAAAACTATAAAACTATAAAAACATATAAAAAACCTAATAACATGGCACCTCGATCAACCTCCCATGATGCCCCAACAACTCTCTGCAGGCTCCACTACTCAACCCAGGTGCTTTAATTGGGGAATATCTTCTCTTACTGAGGACCAATTAAAATATTAGCTTACCATCTGCAACTTGATAAAAATGCATGCATGTGATGGTACATCTCACTGTTGGGACTAATATTTGTAAATTCACTCAGCTCTTTACTGGATGTTGCTCTAATCCTGTATAAATGTTCTATGCCAAGGGGTTGCTAGCATCGATCCATCTGACTGGTATGGCTCATAATACAAATACTTCCAAACTCGAATACTGAACATAGAAGTATTTCAGTATCTTCCAGAAGAGGGCAGAAAATAGCTTTCAATTATTTCCTTTTTACAAAGTAATAAACTAGGCATATAGACAATTTAAATTACATTATAAATTATAAATTAAATTATAATGTGTAAAAGCAAAAGTGATGGAAAAATGCTATTTGTATGCTAATCACAATAAAATTTAATAGAATTTAACTTCATTCTTCATTCACTCTGTTTCAGATTTCTGCAGGAAGTTCAGAGCAACTTATCTGGGATCCCAACCACCTATCTGGGCACTGTCCATATTAAAACTGGTTTTTGATCACTGCACTCATTGCTCTCTAACAGCTATCCACATAAATATCCACAGACATCAAATTCAGTTTGTGATTTTGTATCAGACAAATAAGAGAACAATGAAATACTGTACAGATTTACTTAGATCAAGTCCAGTCAACTTTATTAGGGGTATTTAGTATGACAGATCTAACGTAGAAGAGAAATAAAAAGTCCATAGTAGAGGTAATGGTGCTATCCCCAATTTTCTATTAAAAAATACTACTCTGCACTCTGAATCATCTTTCTTTAGTTTCCTCACATATATTTTCACCCAAATAAAGTTATTTTGGTCTCTCCACTTTTCCTCAATAAACTATGTCAGAAGCAAAATGCATTGGTATAATAAGCTTGCCATATGTACCATGTTTGCACATCTTTGGTACCTGGAAGAGTATTCTTACTATGTAATCCAATAATGATTTGAACAAAGGAAACAAGAGAAGTTGCTGATTTATGGTTGTCATTATAATTATGGTGGAAGAGAAAAGCCCATTGACTACCAAAATGTCTTGCTATAGTATACTTAACATCTGAGGACATTTTAAAGGAAAGATCAATATCAGAATCAGACAGTAGTACAATCAACGAGCTGATTCAGAAATAAAGACAACACAATCTAACAATGAAAGAGTACAGAGCTGCTAAATCAGTACCCCTGAGCAAGACAGGCTGGAATAAGGAAGAAAGTTACATAGGGGCTTTATGTAAATTGAGTTTATATGAAGAATATCAATTATTGTACAGATAATAAAATATGAGTGTAATAGGAAGAAAAATGGGAGCTATACTCTGATATGATTCAGAAATAGACCAATCTTAATTTGGAGCAATGGGAGAAGGAATGTAACATTGTATACAACTTGGAATGTATACCAAGTTATTTTTGATATTCACAGAGCCTTACTACAAGGTGTTTTTTTTAGGCATTTTATGATATATAGAAGGGATAGACCTAAGTCACATTGGGAAAGCTTCAGAGATTAGATATGAATAACTAACCAAATCATGAAGATTCAAGGTTTATTTATTATATTTTTCATTTCTATCCCATCTTTTTTCCCCCAGGAATTAAGGAGTACTACCTACTCAAATGTCATCCTTTCAACAAAAAACTTGTAAGGGAGGTTAACCTGAGAGATAGTGAACATCCCAAAGTCTTCTAGTTAGTTTTTCTACAGCTGAGTGTTGACGTGGGCTTGGATTTTTCTGGTACTAGACCAACTCCCTGACCATTATACACTACACATGACTGAAACTTAAAGTAGCTGGCTCTGGGCTGTGCTAATACAAGAACTATTGTCTGATTGATCTGAAAATCATAGGGAAATCTCCTTTTGCCAAGAATATAATTTAGGTAAACAGAACTAAATTAGGCCATTGCCTCTTAAGAAGTGTATTTTAGTTATTTCCTTTTAAAAATACAATCCTTCTCCACTCAGTATGACTTTGGAAATAGCACTGTTGATGACTTTTTTTGTTTTGCATGAATAAGAGCACAGTGGGCTGACATGAAATTGTTCAGCAGTTCATGTGTGATCTTTTGAAACATGGGACTTACCTATGAAATAGGCCAACAGAATGGCAAGCAAGATTGCAGCAGCAATAGCTGATAAGGCAGCACACTTCCAGCTACAGTATTTGGAGGGCTTTTTCAGCTTGAATGCATTTCTGGAGAAAGTATTTCTAGGTAGCAGTCGGGGGGGCGGTGTGTAAACTGTTCCTGAGGTCAACGGGTAACCAGGGGAAGAACTACTGAACAGAGGAGTTGTTCCAGATGACGTCTTGAACAAAAAATGCCTGAAATGTAGATAAATTGATCACAGTTAACAGATTAAGACAGCAAAATAATCCATCCATTTGGAAATACGAAGTAAACCAATAACAAAAATGACAAGGAAAGGAAGCTTCTCTTTGCTCAATGTTTAGTTTTAATTGTAGAATTATGTGTTGACAATGCCTCTCCTTCATACATCATGCTCAGGTAAAACAAACAAACCTTATTATCATCAATTATGATTAAATATAATGGATGCTTCCCAGATCACATTGTCACAAAAAGGAACACGTGACCTAATGGTTTAGCATTATGTGAAAACTGGGCCAATGATCTGAATGAACTATAAAAAAATCAAGTTGCTTGGTAGTGATTTGAATCCAGATCAAGGTTAATGATGAATGCTTTAACCTTAGTAACAATACTAGTTTTTCTTTGAATGCCAGCTCAAACAGAAAATTTGTGACTTGAAACACTCAGGCTTGAACTCTGGTAAATTTCCAGAGGAAAAGGAAAATGATATAAATAACAACTGAAAACACATAACCATATGCTGCTGAGATTCATACTTGTTGAACAAATGGTAGTGTAAAAAGTTCCTCTCTGTCACATGGGACAATGGGAAGCCTGGTTGTTTTTTAAATACAGTACAGGGCATTAGAAGCTATGTCTAACATCTTTAATTATACCCAGAAGGCTAATGGAAGCCTTACAAACCTTAAAAGTACAAAGTTAATAATAAAAATAATAATTTCATTCTGCTACAACTTGGTACCAAAATGATGAAACATGCATTGTGATGTCACAACAAAAGTTCTGCCTTTTTGTACGTGTGGTACAATGTGGCACACACATATTTAAGGTGCAGAGTTAGCACTGAGATGTTGTGACAGAAATTTTATCTCTTCCCTCCTCTTGTTTTCCCCGTGAATACCTATGTGCTTGGGGGGAATGTGAAAGGAACTTGGATTGGGTGAGAGGCCAGGGCATGAAGAAAATGGGAATTAAGGAAGAAAAGATACTTTGCCAGCTTAAGATTCAGCTAAACATAAATGTTCTCTTCCTTCCAACTGGTATATTCCCTTCCTTCTATACAATGGAGGACATAACTTAGTTTTCCCTCTTAGTGCCAGGAAATAGAGAGAGATCATGGCTGTATGCCAATACACATAGAAATATAGGCAACAATTGCCTAAGTAATATGTAACAGACCAATTATCCCCATAAGAGGTCTGCCACTTTCAATAGACCAAAGACTGGTCAAAGAGCCAAGATTTATTGGGTCATTTGAATAAAGTCAGGGCGGGGGAGCATACAAATATGGGCAGATATTATTGCAGGGGCCAGGCATGACGACAGAGAAGGTCAACTTCCTGGGTCCCATCAGATGATAGTTTATTTGGTGGAATGCAGAACATGCCAACTCTTCCAGGCAGAGGACAGGCAGAAACTACTGGAGACAGTTCCTCAGATAACCAGGCCCTGAAGAGCTTGATTGGTGATAACCAGAACACTGAATTGCATGCGAAAGCCTGCTGGTAACAAGTGCAGCTCAAGCAGCACAAGTGTCACATAGGCATACCAGGTAGGCCCATAACTGCCTGTGCTGTTGCATTCTGGACCAGCTGCAGCTTCTGAGTAATCCTCATGGGCAGCCTCATGTAGAGCAAATTCCAAAAGAGAGGTGACCAAAGTATAAGTGACTGTCTTTAAGGACCTCCTGGTTCAAGTATGGGCACAATTGGTACATCAGATGAATTTGTATGAAGGCCTTTCTGGCCACAGCTGCCACCTCCTTCCCCAGTAGTAGTTGTGTGTCCAAGAGGACTCCCAAGTTGTGCATCAGTCCTGAAGGGAGAAGTACAACATCATTTGGGACTAAAGATGGAGCATCTCATTGCTGTTGTAAACCGCCCAGAGTCCCTCCAGTGGGAGGAGATGGGCGGTGACAAATCTAATAAACAAACAAACAAACAAAATCTCCAGATATGGGGTTCCAAATACCTGAATATCATTAGCATACTGATGATATCTGACTTGCTATCTTTAACTTTTATTTTTATTGTATATTTTTTATGTTTGGTTGGTGTTGTTTTTATTTTATTATAATTCTTAATATTCTATATAAGAATCCAAGAAATTTTTTTCCAGCAAGATAGATATATATGTAAAACAAGCAACAAACAGCATATTAACTATACCCATTATACCCAGTTTATAAGTTTAGTCAGTTTTCTCTGACTAAAAGTAAGAAGAACCGTGACAAAGTTCTGCAATAACGTTCAACAATAAGAATTACTTTCAGAAGGGGAAAACTGTAAACAGAACAAAAGGCTAAAGAGCACAGCCTTTCTGGAGTTACAAATGAGGGCCAGAAAGGAGATAAAGTTACTAATCTCTTAAAATCATATTGGCTGAACCTGAGTTCAGTGAAAATTAAACCTTTTAAAATGTACCCCTGTGGCTGACAATTTGTTATAGCTCTCTTACGGAGAACAGCTTGACAGTGTTGAATTGATGCAGAGCTTATGTTTGCTTAAATGTGGTGCTAATCATTGACATTTCATGAAATCAGGAGCCAGTCATAGAAATTGTACTTCTGCCATCCTCTTCATCTAAACCTTGTTTAGCTTTCCAGTAAACCATTATTTGACATTATAAACCCACTGCACTATGGTTTTCAGCCTTACATCATAATTTCAATTTCAAATGTAGGATAATTCCATTCATCTTTGGCATCAAAAAACTACTGGAATAAATGTAGGAAAACAAATTAATTCTTAAATCATCTTAGATGGAGGTACTTCTGGCCAGTCAAAAGGCGGATCAAGGGAACTCTGTTGTCTGTTATTCAAGATATAAATGTAATGCATAAATAAATACTTTGTCTTGAATTAGCTTGCAGTTCTCTGTGTAACATGCAAGAGATCAGGTATTTTCACAATACATAAGACACCAATTTCCAAACAGCCAGACCACCCGAAATTGCTTCAGCCTTAACACTTGCTGTAAAAGAGAAGTCAATGACCCACCCAAGAGGAAAGAGAAAGAAAAACTTGCTAAGCTTAATTGCTACACACATACATACAAATTATTCCAGTCTTGAGTACACTGAAGCTCCCCCCAACTATATTTTCCTAAAAACAAAGCCAAACTCACACAACAGGAGATTGGATAATAAATAGTAGATTACTCTGCAGGATTGCTCAACTCTAGGATGTTGCACACTATGAAAATGATTCAGAAAGCGTTTGCTTAAAGAAGCCTGACAATGGTTGGGCTTCTTTAACAAACAGGAGAGAGATGCAATGCTCACACAAGGTCTGGATCATTTTCAAAGTGTGCACAGCCTTATTAAACTCCACAACTGCTTTCCTGCAAATGGGCTCGGTATTACTGGGGTATTTGCAGGGTTGTTTAAACAGGCATTCATTGACTAAAAATTCATTGACTGAAAAAGCAGGAACACATTTTTTCCCCCAAAATGAGCAAAAGAGTATTGCTTTTCCTTAATCTTTCAATTTTCAGAAGTACTAGAAACTTCCAAAAGGGCTAGAAACTACCTCTCTCTTTCTTATGTTTAAAAAAGCTGGGAATTATGGCCTATTGGAGCAGGGATTCCTCACTTTCAGACTTCTATGGATGTATTTCCTTTGTCCACAAGCATTTGTCCATAGATAAAGACAGACCAATTTGCAGCCCTTTCTGGGCTGGAGCATATAATCTATATTTAAGTGACTGTTCATGGTTTAGTAGCCAAAAATGTCATTAGGCAGAGAAACAATAATTCAGATTCAACACAGAAATATCAAAATAATGACACAACTCAGGCACATTTTGAAGCTTTTCATGAACAATTGCATTTTTAACAAAACATTAACAATCCTACAATGGTTTACAATTTCTTAAATTGTAGTTTCCTAGGCTCTAGAGACAAACCTTTTTCTAATCAATGCAAGTGTTCATTCAAGCTGTCATGTGTGTTAAATACCAGAATAGCTGCTCATTGGCATCTTGGATTTCTTAACATGGACACAGTTGGACACATAGAAGCACCATGTTTGAAAACTGCTTGACAAGAAAAATAGCATGTTAGACTTAAAAGCAGGTGTCAGCCTTTAGGCACACTGCTCTATCAAAGCATTAAGCTGAACCTAAAGCAACTTATGTTCACTGAGAAAAGATCTTAAAGCAGGAAAAGAGCTCTAATTCATTTTCTGTAGCAACGTTGATATTTTCCTTGCAATCAGGGAAAAGCTGATACTTGCATTCCTAAATAAGATGCCTTCTCAGTCTATAGGGGACCCGTCTTCACCCAGTCAATCGGAGATCAAAACAGTTCATATTGCCGTAAGGAAGGCACATGCAGATTGTCACATAGCAGGGTTTTGGAAAGCAGCAAAGGAAGGAACTCTCAATTTTCCATCAACATGCTTGTACTGCTTGATTCCTGTATGCCCCGATGGCACATAGTGAGGAAAAATACTTTCTTAGGATTCACCTACACATACTGACTACTACTGTATAGCATAGAGATGCCTTATTAACCATTTCTTGAAGCCATGACCTCATAACCTAGCCTCCATCTGATCATCAGCACACTGCAGAGACAGGCTGAAGCTGATCTAAGTTGTACTGGCCTGTAAGTAGTGTTTTCCTGCTATCACAATAGAGGTCCTCCTATAGAGCTCATGGAGTCGTCGTCGTCTTTGGATGTTAGTGATCAGCAGGACTCCAATTGGCCCAGTATTTATTTTACATATTTAATATAATTTAAGGGCCACCAAATAACTCTGAGCAGCTTCTTACTTTAAAAAATGGAGGAACCATTAAAAAATAAACAGACAGATGTGTCCAGAAGGCAAACTTTCTATAAGAAACAAAACATCCTACAGGAGCTCAACCACCAACCAACCCCAAGGCCTGGAGGGACAGCCAAATTTTCAATGACTTTTTAAATATCATCAGGAGCCATATGGATCTCTGGAGGGATGCTATTCTAGAGGGCAGGTACAGTGATAGAAGTCTGCTGTGGGACCGCCCCCTCCCATCTGACCCCTGTCCTCAGCACCTACATGATAATTTATGCTGAGGCTGCCAAAGAGACCATACACCTCAGCAGAGTGGGCTATTTCTTCCTATTTCCTATATTCTTGAGAATATCAATCTCATGAAATGCAGGGCTTCAAGGAGATTGGTATTCCCCTTGGTAGACAAAAATAAAGGCACAAGATTTGTGTGGTGGCTCCCTCTCCCATCATGTACAAGTGCTGACTTTCATTGTGGCACTTTTCTTCCTCCAGGACGGATGGATAGATACTGTAGATGATAGATAGATAGATGATAGATAGATGATAGACAGATAATATTTCTATTCATTAGAATATTAACAGGTTGATATCCCCAGGGCTACAACTTTTAGAAATCATTATATGATTCCCAGTGGAATCAGGATTAAAGGGATGCAGTTTGGGATGCTGAGTGTTGAATACCAAGCAAGATGTGAAACTCACTGCAAAGGATTTCCAGAGAGGCTTTGAATAGCTCCTCCTACAAAGCATCAAGGTGGGTGCTGCAAAGCTTTGGGGTTCAGTGGTGGAAATAAATATAGTCTCTGAGCTGTCAAAACACACACACACACACCCTGGAAATGTCACCTGGCTGGAGCATAAGCAGGACAGTGGATGAAAGGAAAGGGAATGCCTAATGGATGGGCTTGTGTGTGCATGTGTGTGTGCTTCTCCACCTTGCAAGAGGAACAGCAGCATGAAGGGAAATGGGTGTGAGGGAGGAAAGCTGCACTAAGGAGAGAAAGGGAAGGGGCAACTGGCAATTACTATTTCCTGGGTCCAGTGACATTTGCTAGCAATAGTGTTACCAGCATTGATCCTCACCCTGACATAACTTTCCAGTTTGTTTGATTGTTGTGCCACCATTTGTTCCATCTGTCCTACCTATGACTGAAAATTGGTACAAAGTTTGGTGATTGCCAGTGTTACCTGTATTATTATTATAATGTTTCATGTAATTTTTTTCTATTTTATGTCTACATTTTACTTTTAATAATAATTATCAGTTTATGTATTTTTACTGTAGTGTTCTTTGGCCTAAAGGTTTTGATTTGATTTGATTTGATTTGATCCTCACAGAACTGAAATCAACCATCTGCAAAGGGATGCTGCAGAAGGGACTGCTCAAACTCTGAGTCCCATCCCACTCCACACTCCACACACAGTTTGTGGTTGGTTTTCCTGCTAGTAGGTGACACTGGGTAAGCGGGAAAAGGCAGCTGATACCCTTCCCTATCACTTCATGTTGCAGCCAGTTATGTATATATGAATGAGTTTTGCTGTTTATTCGTTCAGTCGCTTCCGACTCTTCGTGACTTCATGGACCAGCCCACGCCAGAGCTTCCTGTCGGCCGTCGCCACCCCCAGCTCCCCCATGGTTGAGTCCGTCACCTCCAGAATATCATCCATCCATCTTGCCCTTGGTCGGCCCCTCTTCCTTTTGCCTTCCACTTTCCCTAGCATCAGCTTCTTCTCCAGGGTATCCTGTCTTCTCATTATGTGGCCAAAGTACTTCAGTTTTGCCTTTAATATCATTCCCTCAAGTGAGCAGTCTGGCTTGATTTCCTGGAGTATGGACTGGTTTGATCTTCTTGCAGTCCAAGGCACTCTCAGAATTTTCCTCCAACACCACAGTTCAAAAGCATCTACCTTCCTTCGCTCAGCCTTCCTTATGGTCCAGCTCTCGCAGCCATAGGTTACTACAGGGAATACCATTGCTTTAACTATGCGGACCTTTGTTGTCAGTGTGATGTCTCTGCTCTTAACTATTTTATCAAGATTTGCCATTGCTCTCCTCCCAAGAAGTAGACGACTTCTGATTTCCTGGCTGCAGTCAGCGTCTGCAGTAATCTTTGCGCCTAGAAATACAAAGTCTGTCACTGCCTCCACTTTTTCTCCCTCTATTTGCCAGTTATCAATCAAGCTTGTTGCCATAATCTTGGTTTTTTTGAGGTTGAACTGCAACCCAGCTTTTGCACTTTCTTCTTTCACCTTCGTCATAAGGCTCCTCAACTCCTCCTCGCTTTCAGCTATCAAAGTGGTATCATCTGCATATCTAAGATTGTTAATGTTTCTTCCAGCGATTTTAACTCCAGCCTTGGATTCATCAAGCCCAGCACGTCGCATGATGTGTTCTGCGTACAGGCTGAATAGGTAGGGTGAGAGTATACAGCCCTGCCGTACTCCTTTCCCAATCTTAAACCAGTCCGTTGTTCCGTGCTCTGTTCTTACCGTTGCTACTTGGTCGTTATACAGATTCCTCAGGAGGCAGACAAGATGACTTGGTATCCCCATACCACCAAGAACTTGCCACAATTTGTTATGATCCACACAGTCAAAGGCTTTAGACTCATTTATAAACCCTTTATACTCATGAATGAGTATAAGACTGAAAAAAGATGAAGTTCTGGGTCTGAAGATGATTTTTTTTCCCAATAAGCTATCAGACTTCTTTCAGTTTTATGTCACTCTCTGACAAGAACTAGGAAAAAAAAAAGGTAAAGGTTCCCCCCGCACATTGTGCAGTCATGTCCGACTCTAGGGGCCGGTGCTCATCTCCGTTTGTTAGCCGAAGAGCCAGCGTTGTCCGAAGATGCTTCCACGGTCATGTGGCCGGCATGACGCACACGGAACGCTGTTACCTACCTACCGAAGTGGTACCTATTTATCTACTTGCATTTGCATGCTTTCGAATTGCTAGGTTGGCAAGAGCTGGGGTGAGTGCGGGAGCTGACTCCGCACACAGGGCTAGGGATTTGAACCTCCAAACTTGCGATCTTCCAATCGACAAGCCTGGCATCTTACCCACTGAGCCACCATGCCCCTAAGAACTAGAAAGTCTACCGTAATATACATATTTATTAACATGATCAATAATATTAATCATGTGCTGCCTTTCAGCGGCAGCTGGATTTTGCTGTGTCTTTGGATGAGAACATAAAAGCTTCTCAAATTAATTAATGAATTCTTACAAACTCCCCTGAGAAAAGGGCCGCAACTCAAGCTTGTTTACAACCCCAGGAGGACATGTCTTTCACTATCAAACAAACAAACAAACAAACAAACAAACAAACAAACAAGAGAAGGAGGTAAGCAATTCAATCTCTAAAAGTTTGCATACGCAGAGTCCCTACACCTGTACACAAAACCCAAGCAGGCAGGCTAAGTCAGAAATCATATGACCCCTCTTCTATTTTCCAGCAAGCTGTATACTCAGTAAGCAGGGGGTGAATGAAATATTTTTTTAAAGCAATGAGTACAAAGAATTCTATCAGGTTTTAAATGATCCACCACAGTGGCTATTTTAAAGAAACCAGCAAGTCAATGGGGTTTAATATTTGACTAAACCAAAAAAGATGTAATCAATTCAGTATTTAAAAATAGCTTACTTTTCTAAAATCATGAAAAAGAATACATTCTAATCATTTTGCTAATTACAAAAATATTTATAAAATGATGACATTACTTTTTATTTATAAAAAATGTAAAGGTGAATGATTATGTACCGCCCAGAGTCCCTCCAGTGGAGGGAGATGGGCGGTGATATAAATTTTATAAATAAATTATAAATAAAAAATATGTATAGTTTTTTTAGTCACAAATACCAGGATTATTAGTGAAAGCAACTATTTTTTAAAAAAAGCAGGTCCATTTATAAAGTAACATGTGCTAAGCAGGCAACTGGCCAACCCTTTAACTATTATTAGCATCACGGCTTCTTGGAATACTTCACAGTATTGAACTACTGCCACATTACAGATCATTCAATAATCTTTGACTTGCCAGTTGACCAGAGTGTCAAGTAAGCGCTAAGATATTTCTGCTTGAATGGGATCTATCTATAGTAACTAAAGGGTTGAAGGATGACAATACTACTACTACTACTACTACTACTATTATTATTATTATTATTATTATTATTATTATTATTATTATTAATTTTGCTTTCTCTTCCTCTGTAGACCTTTTCTTCATTCAGGGCCTAGCTAGATGATATACCAAACAAGAGCAGATGTTGCTTACAAAAAATAAGCACACTATTCCAACAGAGTTAAGGGAACAGTTGCAAACATGACAGCTGGATATTCCCTATTCCTATATTAGAAATTAATTTTTCACTATACAGTTCTAAAAGATATATTATTAAATATGAAAATTGGCAACGCATCTTAAATTGATGGCCACACACATTTTTAAGTACCTTAATCATAGAATCATAAATTGCCTGAAGATATTTCAGATGCCTGTTCTTGTTTCTTTTTAATTGCTTCCCAAACCATTTAGAACAGCAATTGATGTGATGGAATATAAACACATTTCAATTAAAAAAAAAACGGTCAGGGAAATATCTGATACTGCTGAATATTATACAGTGCTCCTAAAGCCTTCCTAAGGTTCACAGGTATATGCTCTTAATTTCTCCTTCCTGCTGTTCATCTGGGACCAGGTTAGTAAAGAGACACAAGAATGATTAATGCTACTACATAACGATGCCAGAGCCTGCCTGCTCTTGAGTCTTCCTCAAGCACTTTCTTACATGTCATCCTATACATAATTTGGTCTAGTGGTTAAGGTGCTGGGCTAGAAACCAGGAGGCTGTGAGTTCTAGTCCCGCCTTAGGCATGAAAGCCGGCTGGGTGACCTTGGGCCAGTCACTCTCTCTCAGCCCAACTCACCTCACAGGGTTGTTGTGGGAAAAATAGGAGGAAGGAGTATTAGGTATGTTCGCCACCTTGAGTTATTTATAAAAATAATGGTGGGATAAAAATTAAATAAATAAATACATGGGATCAAGCTATAGCCCTTATGGCACCTGTCTTAGTTCCTTCATCCTTGAAAATGTGACCAGTGGATCTTTTCTCATTGCTTTCTTACACATTATCTTGCCACCTCCATCCTCACAGTGTTACATATTATGAAATCATTTTTTTAAAATCAAGGTACCGTGATAAATTTAACAAGAGGCTCCTGAGCCCCATCCAGTACAGCCCTCAAAGGAAAGTGATAGTCCTCTTCTCCTTGAGCTCCTTGGCACATAGTGTGTATGATAAGCTCTCGGTGATCCCAGATTTAATTAACAGCGATCAAGGGTAGTAGCAATGGAGAGCCCCAAGAATTTGTCCAGCCTGTTTTTGAACCCTTTAATCTGCTGGTCATCACTACATCTGATGACAATGAATTTTAAATTTAAGTACATTTGTGCAGAATAACAACTTCTTTTTTGCAGTCTTGAAACTCCCTACATTTTATGGATGATCCTAACATTGTGAGAAGAGGAGATAATTTTCCATATCATCCCTAATTTCATAGAAACTTAATTGTCTCCACTTATCTGCTTTCACTCTAAAGTAAAAAGCCCCAGATGTTTTAAGTAATTTCTTGCAAAGGAGCTGAAGCTAGCCTCTTAATTAAATTGGTTGCCCCCACTCATTTTTTTTCTTTTTCCAGCTCTACATTATATTTACAGGTGTGGTAACTAGAATGATACAGTAGGGCACCTTCATGAAAAAGAAAGATAAGAGAAAGGAGGGAAAAAAACTTGATGGAAATGGGGCAAGAGAAAGAGGTAACTGGACAAGGAAGGAAAAAAAGAGAGAAGGTCCCTTTAGCAATTGAAAAAGGGATTAAAATTCACTCTCAGCAGAGGATGAGCCCTAGTTCTTCCAAGCCTATAAAGACTAATCTTCAAGGAACCCTCAGCAGTGACCATCCATCCAACATCATTTTCAATCTTAGCAAAGGTCTATGAAGGTTCTCAGTCATCCAGGTGGAATTGTCTGTAGCTTGAATCATGTCAACTGGATTTCTATTTTCTTAGTGGAAACGTTTCGCTCCTTATCCAAGGAGCTTCTTCAGTCTGAGTAAAGTTGGTAAGGGAATCCTAAATATGTTCCTAGGTAGCTGTGTGACCTGATCACACAGTGATCACAGTGATCACAGACCTGATCAGGTCACACAGCTACCTAGGAACATATTTAGGATTCCCTTACCAACTTTGCTCAGACTGAAGAAGCTCCTTGGATAAGGAGCGAAACGTTTCCACTAAGAAAATAGATATCCAGTTGACATGATTCAAGCTACAGACAATCTTAGCAAAGGTACATCCTGCCCATTATTAAAAACAAACTGGTAATTACAGTATTTTCAGTTTCCCTCCCAATGATCTGAAGCATGGAATGAATGAATGAATGAATGAATGAATGAATGAATGAATGAATGAATTTAATTTAACTTGTATTCCACCTACTCAAATAACCTTCCCCCCTTTTTTTTCTAATAGCAGGCACCATTGTGTTGTAACTGAGCTATCTACTATTCATCCTTTGCTGATCAGTCACTGCCAGCTCATATTGCATTAAAATATATGTGAAGCTTGTATTGTTTTGCCAGAAATATGCTTCACTTTGAACTTGCTTAAGTTGAATTGCATTTGCCACATTGACACCATTCATGCAACTTGCAGAAGTGGTTTTGGAGTTCTTAGCAACCCCCTTTTTACCCTGTTATCCTGAACACTTTGATAACAACAGGATTCATCTCCTGAGTACTTACTCTTAATTCCAGATCTCTTATAATTGTACACTGGTCCCTGAGGGACCCCATTTGGAAGGGCTTTATAATGTGAAAATTGTATATTTATTTCAAAGTGTTGTTTCCTGTTTTTCAGACAGTTACCAATGTACAATAGAATCTATTCTCGTATCCTATGGCTTCTGAATTAGTTCAGGGGACCTTGATAATCTGCTTTGTGAAGCACTTTTGAAAGTTCAGGTCTAGACTGAAAAATGAGAACTGAAGTTCAGTAACTTCTGAAGCAACATTCCCCAGCCTACTGTAGAGGATTTTTAAAAAATCACGGGTAACCAACTTTTTTGGATTTAACGGCACATCTCAAATTTGCACACACAAGCACTCTTGCACAATAGTTGCCATGGGAATTGCCTATTAACCAAATGGCTGTCACAGTGGCCATGTTGAGTCAAATATTTTCATTTACCTGAAGACAAATTGGTGAGGTGTTTCTCTGTTTCCCCCTCTGGTCCCCCACAATGTTTTCAACCTCCTTTGCTTACCTTTCTCTTATTTCTGGACAAATGGTGGCATATTTTTAAACAAGGACTAGGTTGTAGCAACCCATTTTTCATTTCTTAAGAATGCCTAAGGGGCTGATATGTGGTGCAGCATGCTTGCTTTCCTTTATTTTTTTCATTAAAAACTTAAAAATAAAGTGGGAACCTGGTAGACACCAGAGGATGTACAGTATCTGCAGATACATTGGTATGTTCAGGCACCGTACTGTCTACCCATGAATATAAATTATATTGATGTAATTTATAGCCCAACCTTTTTAAAAAGCTCTGTCCTAAATTGGCCCATAAAGTTCCCATCTTATCAACACTGCACTTTTTATTTATTGCAGTGTTAGTACATTCTACTTTATGTCTAAGCCGGTCTTCTGTAATGTACCTAAGGTTGATAAACAGTGACTGGCTCAGTCATACATTCTGCTAATTCTGAGTATATGTGTTTGTGTGTGGAGGCAATATACAATTTCTTGGTGAAAGTTCATGTCTTGATAGGTTCTGTGGAAGCCTAGACCTAAGAATCTGTCAATTGTTTGAAATTCATTGCAGTAAGTAACAAATATTTTAAAAATACAAAAAACACTGCCGGCTGGCAAACGAAGGGAAAATTATTCTTGCGGCACTCAAGAATAGCCTAATTTATCTTGCTATTTAAAGTTCTTTTCCTTCTATCCAGACTAAAGAATTGCTAATTACAGTAATGCAGACTTAATTCATACTAATATAAATAACACCACGCAGGCTTCAGAACTGGCATTAGGACATTGTACAATCTCTCACAAATACCATTTCAAAGAAAATATATAATAGCTTTTTGGGTTACCCTAATTTATGAGCCATTATGCCTTTGACTGGCATCTTGAAATGGCCCCATCTGTAGTTTCCATAACAAAAGAGCTTAATATACTGAAGGCAATGATGTAAACTTGCATGGAAAAAATATAGTACTATCATTACAGCTTTCATGAAAACTCTATCGCAAGTATTGATGTCTTTAAATGGACGACTACTTTCTCTACTTTCTCTCAAATTATATTACTTAAATTAAATATTAGATGTTGGGCTGTTCAACATGCACCTTAATAATTTGAACTGCAGCAAACAGAGAGGAGTGACCTGGAAAAGGTGAGGGCTTTTTTCAAAAGGAAAATCTGTTTCAAACTCACAAGCAACTAATAAAAGACAGTGCTGGCATTCCCACCACAGAATTGATCTGCTGCTGTTCTAAAGTAAACATTCTCCCCTTGTGAACCAATGGCATACAGCTAGGGATGCCCAGTCCAAAACAGCACAGCTAACATCACATGAAAACCATTAAACACAAACATAGCTATGAGCCTGTCACTTGCTTGTGTTGTGTGAGTGTGTGTGTTTAATAACTTTCTCCCCCAAATTGCAATGATGTGATTTGGGCCAGTTAATTAAAACTGGGGGAGGATTACCTAACCCAACCTACCTCTTCCTGCCCCTGTTCACCTCTTGGGGGCTCAGGAGGTTGGTGGTATAAAGTAGACGAACGAGAGGAAGGAGGATGTTTTGGTTAAGTTGCCCTAGGCACTTGTCTCCCTGCTGGCTCTCAGCTGTATTTGCATAATACAGCTGTTTTGGATGAGAACTGACCCTCTTTAAACTACTGCTGACTCAGTTTAGCTGATCACATGGCCCCACGTGACCCAGTTAAACATGCTGTATAAGCATAGCCACGAAGTTTTGCACCTAATATTAAAACAGTGTAGCAAGAAACTACTTCAATAATGAGAAGTGTCTTGATGACATATTCATACCACTTTACTCAAAATATAATTTCTCTTCCAGAAGAAAAAGCTTTACCTTTCAAGGGAATTCTACCAAAGTTGCAAAGAATTTGCAAAAATCAAAACAAAATACAAGCTGGTTGAGAAGTCCTGTTTGCTTATGTTATCATTTTGCGTTACCTAGGGGAAAATATATATCTCATTACTAAGATAGCTCTGAAGAGTTTAAAATACCTATCTCTAGATATCTGGGGAGACGTTATATACTGAACAATTGCATTATTCTTTCTTAACAAGGGAAAAAAGATGTGCAGAACATAATCAAAATAAAAAACTCTTTTTTGTAATAAATGGGCAGCACATTTTCTAAGTAGGTTGTGTATATGAAGAAGCCCCAATATTGAGATTAATAAGCTGCCACATTTCAAGGAAGGCTAAGAAAACTGCAAAATTAAAGTGCAGTGCAACGTGAAACATTATGGTCAGCTGGGAACAGAATGTCAATTCAATAAGTTAAAGCCATAAAGCAAAATTTCAGGTGAAAGGGTTCAGTTCTTTCTCTGCTTCTCTGATAAAAATATATAGGTGGAAATAGTCCCAAAAACAGAAGACAAATTATGGATCAAGAATTGGTTGATAAAAGTTTAGTGATTCATGGAAAAAAAGTAAAATTTCTTAAATTTGAATGACATTTGCTAAAGTAGAAACAAGTATATCCCTTTTTTAAACGTAGAAAAGAATGGGAGGAAAAATCTATCCTGAGATGACATTTGAAAAACCTGAACAACATGGGAAGGCTGTTTTCTTACCTATGCTGTTCTATGAGAAAGAGTTCTGCTAGTTTCTTAAAAGTGATCATTCTATTTATATCCAATTTCATTTCAAACTCTGAAAAAAGAAAGGATGAAGGTTTGCCATTCAGCTGATATGAGTAACTGACAGATTCAGGAAGTATTGGTAGAGAGAGGGAGAAGGGACTGAAAGTTAAGTTAGGATCCACATCAAAAGGCAATTTTTACATGGCAACAGCATGAATGTCAGTGCTTTTCGAACCAAGGTTCCAGTGCATGCGCAGCACCGTTTCAACAGAAGAAAGAACTTCTTTCCACTGTATGGTGTGAAGTTCCATTAGCCTACAAAGCAGCAGTGAATAAATTCATTCTCTCTTCCCTTTCACAAGCCATTATTGAATAATTAATAACAGTGTATATATGGTGCAGGATAGCTTCATACAATAAAGCTACTTTTAAAAAAAGGCTGTTTCAATCTTTCCCACAGAAATTCTGCCACTGGTTTCTTATTCCAACAACAATCCCTTTAATTTGGGGATTAAAAGCTGATTTAGAAATTAAATTTATTTCTGAGTAAAATTAAGTTGTGATTATAGCTTAGACATTTACACCTAAAAATTAAAAAACTTCAAAGATTCTGTAATTCTGATCAAGAATAATTCATGAACATGCTTTGAGGAAAACATATTAACTTAAACCTCAGTTTCGAATCAAATCTTAGAGGCAGCTAGGCTGTGTCCATACATAGGTAAAAATCCATACAATTCTGAAATAGCTAAGTGCTTTATAACCCTTTGCCATCTAGTTTAGGAAATGAGAAACTTCAAAGATTCAGTGTGTCCAAACAGATGAGTATTTTCGTCAATGCAATTCTCAGCTATAAATGCTAGATCCACCATACTATCCAAGATTAAGCCACACATCATCGCTGACTTATTCTCAACAAATTTGGCAGCAGTAAAGAACAAGGTCTGGGCAACTGGCCAAAACATGCTTATCTCTTACAACCTTCTTGAGTCAAAGAAATATGCTCAGGAAAATTATGTAGCAGAGCTGATGTTCTGTTACTATAAATCTTTGTGGGTTGTTTTTCTGTCTTCACTTTGCTTTCACTGTCTTTTGGATCCTATTCTCAACTTTCCAAGCTCTTCATGAACCAGTCTCAGAACTACTCAACAGCACTGAAGTGATGAAGATAAAATCTCCTGCAGTTCCAAAAGTAGCAGGATCCAGATTTAATATTCAACATTTCTGGGTGGGTAGACTAGAAAAAATATATCTGAAAGCTTGGGCAAGAAAGCAAAAGCATTCATTTTATTGATTAGTTGAATTGACCATACCAATATAGCAAAATAGGATTAAAATATAAACAAAGCATAATCAGGGATACAATAATAAAATAAAATAATAAAATAAGGTACATATATATGTGATCACAGTACAAAGAGACAATAATCAGATGAGAGAATCACCTTTACAGGATACCCCAATTTGTTTAATATATTGGGATCGTAAAGCCCCAGCCTTCAGTATAAACATAGCAATTCTATGTACAATATATATATTAATCTAAAATTCGGGTCCCAGTACACTGTTCTTTCCAATAGTGGAGATAAATATTTAAGCCTGATGGATGCATATAGTTGACAGTTAAACAGGATATGAGAAATATTTTCAATATTGGGCAAAACGCATATATAAGTTCTCTCATAATATGGGATGTTATGAAAGCATCCATATTTGGCCATTGAACCCAGCAACTCAAATCTTGTTCTGGAAAAAGCCCTTCTTAAAGGTTGGGGCAAACTCAAAGAGAGGTATTTCTCAGATTGAAAATTTGTTTTGTTAGTAGCCAACCACTTTAAAGATCTATTTTTGGCTAAAAGCTCCAAGTCAGTTTGGGCACTTATGTCCATAACTCTCTGCATAAAAAATTTCCATGCTTGGGGGGCCCTGGATAGTAAGTGCTGCATAGAGAGCCAGCAATGTGAAATAACATTGTAGAGTTGACAAGCCCACATATTAGACTGTCTCATACTTAGCTGTTCAGTTAGGCAGATTCTAGGGAGTCTGTTGGGTCCATTGTTTGAATCTTCAGCCAGTATGAAAAAACTTTGATCATTAGATAACTGTTTAGAGGATAAAAGCCTAATTCCGCTCTGATTGCTGAGGCAGACGTGTTCCTATCAGTTCCTAAAATGTGCCTCAGGAAGCACGTTTGAATTTATTCAAGTGGGGTAGCTTTGTTTAAAACCCATAATTCAGCTCCATAAGTCATGATTGGAATTATTTTGGCCCTAAAGATTTTCAAGATAGGGGTCAAAGTGCATGGTTTGTTTTGGTAGAATAGTTTGTATAACCTTTTGGTACTTGCTTCGGCCCTTGCTGCAGCTCTCCTAAAATGATTCATCCACAATCCAGTGTTAGTGAAAGTCACCCCTAAATAGGTATAAGAATTCACTTGTTCAATGGATTCTCCATTTATTTGCCAATTGTATTTCACATTTTTTTTACTGAATACCAGCACTTTAGATTTACTTTTATTAATAATTAGAGTATTGAGAGTGCTATAGGAACTTAGCTTTTGCAGCAATCTTCTTAGGCCAATTTGAGAATGGGCTAATAAGACCATATCATCCGCATATAATAGAATATTAATAAATCTATTAAAGATTTTGGGCATATGTGTATTTGCCACATGCAAAAAAACTGGTAAATCATTAACATAAAGATTAAAGAGCATAGGTGCTAAGACCCAACCCTGTCTAACAACAACATTAGTAGGTATACTCTTAGTCAGGGCTCCATCTACACCAGTGCGGATTTTCACCTGTGTATTAGAATAAAGAGCTTTAACCAGAAAAAGGAGTCTGGGATCCATATTTAGATCTGCCAGTTTCTTCCACAAGACATTTCTATTTATCGAGTCAAAGGCCACACTTAGGTCTATAAATGTGGTAAACAGTTTCTTACCTATTTTTAAATGCTTTGATACAAGATGGTATAGGGTAAAGCAATTATCTATGGTGGAATGCTCTGGCCTAAATCCTGCTTGCTCCTCCACCAAGAGGTTATTCTCCAAAACCCAAACTTCAATTTTGTTCAACAAATGCTTTGCATACATTTTAGCAATGATTCCACTAAAGCTTATAGGTCTGTAATTGTTTGGATTTGGATGTCCCCCCCTTTTTAATGTAAGGGGACGATAATGGCAACTTCCCAACCTGCAGGAATACAAGCAGCATTATTTATAGAAGAAAATAACCCTGCTAACAAGGGCACCCATCAATCCATGTAAGTCTTGAATAGTTCTGGAGGCAGAAAATCTTCACCGGGTGCCTTATTAAATTTTAATGAACACATAATAGATTTAATTTCTGAAACAGAAACAGGAAGCCAAGTGGGAAGATTATCCAAAATTTGTTTATATGTGAAATCTTGATTAGATTTTTTAAAAAAAGAGATTAGAATAAAAATCCTCCCACACTGAGGCAGAAATGGGAATATCAAAATAAATTAACGTTCTTTCAATATGCCTGAAACAGCATTCCAGAGGAAGGCTGAATTTGACTCTTTTGCCCAAACTTCCAAATCTGACCATAATTTCGCTCTATAGGAAGCCTTCTTAGAAGCTATCAGTTTCTTATAATCACACTTAGCTTTCAGCATATTAGTAAGTTTTTCTGGGATGGGACACCCTCCAGCCTGGCGCATTGCAGCTCTCAAATGTTTTCTACTAAGAAAACATACAGAATCAAACCAATTAGCTCTGACTTGTTGTCTGTTCCTCAACAGGGGTTTAATGATAAGGGATTTTCTCAGTTAATGTCTTAAGTCATCATAACAAGCCAAGATTTTATCTGCGCTTAAGGATGAATAAGAAATTAAGTTTCTCCAGGTCTGGGGCTGTACAGAATCCAGAAAACTGGATAGTGCTTCAGTATCAACTTTAGCCCATTTAAGTTTTCTATCTTGTCTCACTTCCAGATTTGCAAGAAACCTCTTATCACAAGGTGATTTTTTTTGAATATCAGATCTTCCTCAGAAAGAGACTAAAATTGTTTGTGATCACTGTCTTCTCCCACCAAGACTTGTATATCTTAAAACATCTCAAGTTTGTCTCTTGAAACACATATATTATCTAAAACACTACTAGAATTACCTGAATAATAAGTAAAAGGATATATAAAACCAGGATCCCTACCACCTAAAATGTGTAAATCGCAATTATAAACCATAGAGACCAGTTGTGAACCTGCAGTATTTTTTTTAATCTCTAGAATGCCAAGGAGGAACAGATAATAAGTAATCTTCAGGTATATCAATCCAAGTAGACAAAATTTTGTAGGGAAGGCCCCACCCTGGCATTAAATTCACCTACCAAAACTATAATAGCTTTTGAATATTTTACCTTTAGCCTTAAAATTGTCACTTCGAAATTTGTCCATATATTCAGTGAATAGTAAGGAGAAGAGTGAGGTAGAAGATAAACATTCAACAGTACCAATTCAAAAAAGTCATAGGAAAATTTAACAATTAAGTGAGAAGATGAAACGTCACTGAGAATCTGTTCTTGGGCTTGCCAGCCCAGCTCTGCCTTGGCTAAAATTGCCAGACCTCCAGAAGCCCTCCCTTTGGTCTTAAATTTAGTCGCAGGAATATACCATGAACTAAAGCCTGGTAGATGGATCTGCTCTTCATCCGGAGGCAACCAGGTCTCCTGAAGGGCTATGAGATCAAAACTTTTTTTAAAAAAATCCAACAGGTCCCCATCCAAAACTCTGGCTTTCCATCCAGCAATATTCGAAGACAATAATTGAAAATGATCTACATACTTGACATTTGAGGATATAGGGAAAGAATTCATATTTACTTGGGAATGGGCACACGTATTTTCCAGTCATTCCACATAAGTAATGTTATCTAGCATTCCATCAGTATCAAAAAGACACATTGATTTATTTTGTGCCTGCCTTCTCTTCTGCTGGGTTGCCGGTTGAACTCCAAATGATTTTGAGGGCCATCAGCCTGTGGCAAAGATACATTTGTAGGTTGGCCCATTGAAGTAGTAATGGAAACCAGAGGAGGAATCAACGGACAGGAGGTATCCTCCTTAGAACGCAGCAACTCCTACTCCAGGGCTTTCTTCAATTTGTTGTTCCACACTAATTAGGCTCATTTCCCCTTGCTTATTTGTCTCTACTATAGTACTATCACTCACCGCATCTGTATGAAAAAGAGTTTTATCAGGGTTCTCAAAAAGGGCATTTTTTAATGTCAGCAGTTGGACGACAACATCTGTTAAGGGTTTCGCAGCCTTACATGTGGTTTCTAGAAGATCTTTCAAGTCATCTAATCTATTAATAATGCCCACTTGCTCAGAGTCTGGCAAAGTACGGAAGGAGTTAATCAAGCTTGACTCCAATAGCTCTACCGAGCACTGACGAGTAGGAGGCATAAAGTGACCTTTTTTTCAGGTTACCACTTCTCAAGGACAGAGGGGAAATAACATCCTTGGAAATAACAGCTTTAAAGTCTCTGCAATTAGGCTTTGAGGAAGAAGCACTCTTTTTGCCAAAACAAGTTATTAGGGGTCTGACTCCCTCCTTAGTAAAAACGTGGATAGAAAAAATCTCAAACCTACTCAGAAAAGGCTTCATTTTAAACTGCATGCATACTATGGTGGACTGGTAAAAAGATAACAAAATGCATATAAAGTCCCTCCTAGAAGGAAGCCACTCGACCTTCTGTAAATCCACCAGCTGCCTTTCACAGCAAAGAAGCTGGCTGAGGGAAAAAACAACTGCATTTCTGGATCACCACTTTCCCTTATTAACTCTGTTATTTAAAATTTGTAAAGTGATCCGATTCCATTGTAAGAATTACAATTTGTATACCTTTCATTCAGGACTTCTTGGGAAAGAGAAACTTGCTTGGCATGTGCCTCTGAATGTTGGTCACATAGCGGATTTGTAACACTTTTGATCAGATCCAAATTAGGGTCCATCTTTGAGTCAACAGATTTTACAAGTGACTCTTTTATTGAGCCCACTTTATTATTAACAGTAGTTAAAAGATCAAATATTGAGAGCACTGTTTGCGCCATCAGTAGGCATTGCCTAGATATGAAATCAGTGAAGTTTTTATTTTGCAATTCCTCTCCCCCATGTTGCATCAATCCGTCAGCAGCAGAGCAAATAGCTCAGGTTGGAGGGGGAAGTACTCCCCAGGGATAGAAGCAGAAATGTCCAAAAATTGAGAACTTTCTACCTCTGCTTGTAAATCCCATTCCAGGGGGTCGTATCTGTTAGAAAGGCTAGGTGGTGGAGATAAAAATTTGTTACTTACAACTGTTGACTGATTGTTTTTCAAGAAACCGTCCATTTTGAGTTGACCAGTAGAATTGCATGATAGCTGTGAAGCAGAATGGGAGCACTGCCTCTTAGATTCCTTTCGTATGTGATGTTCTTCTGTCTTAGGTTGTTTGGCAAACCTTGAGGTAATAAGAGAACCCGGGCTGACACCATGACTTTTCTTTCTTTTCCCCATGTTGTTTGAATTCACTCTCTCTTACTTGCAACTTTGCCTCCACGATCGTCTTGTCGTAAAAGACAATTAATTTACTTAAAATACTTCTAAAGTGCCGTTTAAAAATAATATAAAATTAAAAAGAGGTTGAAAAAACGTGTGTTGCTGGACTGCTTGGGGAAACACTACAAATCAGTGTTGATAACACTGGCTTAGACTAATAGCCAAATTCTGTATAAGACAGGTTCTTATGTTCTCATTATGATTTCTTTTACTCCCAAAATCAATATTCTTAAATGGTGTTCAAGCATATACCTACCAGGAGTGAAAGAAAATAATAAGAAGCATATGATTAAACCTTGCCACATTTTTTCCGTAGGATAAGTCACAGAACATAGTGTCAGATTTACTCATTTGTCCATGATACTGTAATGGTATGTGGGAATGACCTTGGGAGACTGCACCCAGAGACACTGCCTAGGGAATGGTCAGATAAGAGACAGCATAGACCACATCTGGACAGTGGGCAGGGCAAGAGGCTCAGAAGAGCCCCTCCCTAATTTCTCAGGGTGTAAAGGAGACGGGGGGATTGTACTTTCAGACTTGGAAGATCCTATTAATGTAGCCTTACAATAAAGTAGAATTAGCTCATTGGTCGTGTTTCCTGTCTGGTCCACCTGGTAAGGCTGACAGATATTCACCTGATGCGCTCTGGACAAAACCTGGTCAAAGAGCAATGCGCCCACAACAAGGTATCAGGTCTTTGAAGTTGGCTATATAAATACTTTATTTCCTTTCTATAGCATCTACAGGTGCAACAAATTCCACTCAGCACATTGCCATTTGGCATCTTGTTTTGATTGGGCACTGTGTGCATATCTGCTGAGACCAACTGGGTAAGACTTGAATCCTGCTGACCTGGGACCGTGTTTGTGTTACCACATGGGTTGAAGAGATACAGATTCTCTCTTCCAATAGTGCTGTCAGTCCCTTGTATAGTTTTGAGTCATCATCTGTAATGTTTTGGTTTTGGGGTAGAGCCAGCAGAAAGCATAATTAGAAAGGCATGCGCGTTCCCACTCTTGTCTGCTCAAAGAGCATATAATGACTTTAGCCATTGCCATCATCAGCTTTCCCAACTGTCTTTCCCAGTCTTAATGATTACAGATTTAAGTGGGCACTAATTACAGGACTGGGAAGATATTTTAGCCATACAAATGATGTGCTTTTTGCCTCCCTCATAGAAATGCTACTGCTTGCATTGTGTAATATATCTTATGTCTATAAATAGATTGTTCTGCCTTTTTTTCCCAAAAGAGGATCTCCATGTATGATCTTGGGGTATGGCTTCAGAGTTCTACCCCAATTTGGGGAGACAAAGGGAAGCCTATGCTGTTGATCCATCATCATTCACCAACTCTGTTCTGACCAATCAGAACTCTGTCATTCTATATAATGCTCAAGCACCCAGAGAGGGATGGAGAACATAGTAGCATCAGGCTGCCTGATACTTGGATTCTTGCTTTAGATGTGCCAAATCTACGTAGGTTGTAAGTATTGTAAATCTATTCATGCTGCATCATAGACTCTCTTCCTTCTTAAAATTCAATATAGGCTTTAGAGTATCAAGTGAAGACACTTTTTTGTTATATCAGAAGCCATATTTATTATTCTAGCCTGTTCAGACCATATTTTCATAAGCACAATGATGACAAATAAGAGTTCATCATATATGAAGTTTTACATGATGGCTTCAAAAATCGTGGCAGTCTAAAAATCTAATAAATAAACTAATATTTCAATCTACTCCTGGAGGATATGTATAGCTATTGGGAAAAAAATGTATTCCTAGGAATGTGAGAAGGGAACACAGATGCATACAAGAGAGCTAGAAGGAGAGGTAAAAGAAATTAGAAACTGTAGAAGAAATTTTAGTCTACATTTAGTCTACATTTACAAAATCAGAAAAAATGCAGATTTATTACAACGCAAAACTCTTTAGAATTCTGTATTGTAATACATCTATATCTTTGCTGCATTTATAAATGGACTCTGAAATTTAAGAAATAGCAAAATGCAAAAATAATTTACAGTATTTAAAAAAACTTTAGAAAGTTTTTTTTTCCTTTCTATCACCAGTCAACAAACACAGGACTTTTTAAAACGTTAGTGTTTGCCCTGCAGAAATCAAACTGACAGTATACAACAGGGATTTAAATAAGACTGCACGTTGGATGAAGTATATATTAAAATTATACTTTGGTCTGTCTTGAATCAGTGATTGTTTTTCCAACCTTCCAAAAGATTTACTTTCAAATTAGTCTATTTATTACTCCAGAAAGGGCCAAATGCATAATTTATTAGCAACACTTAGTCAGTATACCCTTGTAACACCTTCCTGTGCTTTGGAGTAGAATATCTGACATCAATTTTATTTGTTAGGTATGCAAAACATGTCTGACAAATACATATGTATTCAACAAGGATAAGTTGAACTGATCAACATTCATTAAATAAATCTACAGTTTAGAAATTAGGATGTTGGTTACATTACTCCAGATTAAAGTGTCATTGATACAATACACCAAAGATAATATATTTGTATCCAATCATATTATAGTGTTTCTGGGTAGCATTATTTTTACTAGCACTGGCTCTTTTTATGGGTTCAGTTCAAACAAAATGAAACACTGCAAAGTCCTGTTGATGATGATGGACTTACGCACTTGCTTAAAATTCTTTTATTGAAATCATTAGGTCTTTAAAAATCCAGGTCTTTAGCTCCTGGTCCTCTATGAAGGGCTACCCATAATTAAACATCATTTGGCTACAGGAGGAGGGCCTTTTCTGCCATGGCGCCCACCCTGTGGAACATAATTCTACCTGAGATTAGGTTAAGTCTGAGCCTGCAGGCCTTTTGCAAAATGTGGTTATGTGCCTGGGGCCCAGGGAGTGTGATACAGCCCATCACATGACTTTGTTGACGGTTATTTATGAAGCTCAGCTGCTATGTGTCTTTATTTATATTAAGTAGCTTACCTATTTTATTGTAAGCCATGCAGAGGCACTTATGTGAGATGGGTGTCTATATAATTCAAACAAACAAACTAACAAACAAACAAATAAATAAATGACTTATGAGAACATGCTGTCCATAGAATGGTTCCTGCTATAGAAATCTCAGCAAACTAGGCTGATGAATTGTCTCAACGGCATTCTAAAAATGTAATGCTATTAAAATCATTCTGCAGATATCAACATTTTTCTACCTGGTCTCAAGTGGCACATTGCTATTCAGCACCCAGCTATCCTGTAATTGAACAGATTCAGGAGTGGTAGCCAAATCATTTGCTGCAGGAGCTGGTGCGTGGATCTGGTTCCGCCGATTTGTTAAGGAATTCCTGTTGAGGGAGTTGGCAGAGGAATGGTGATGGGATAGTGTATGATTGTGAGGTGGTGGAAGAGGTGGTCTCAGAGTTGACTGGCTGTGGTGATTTGAAGGCCCTAGAAGGGAAAAGAGAAACAGGAAATATATCTGAATTATCCAATCTTTTGAAGAACAACTAAACCTAAACTTTTAACTCAAAGCTACATTCTACTTACCAAGTAAGTAGGCTTAGGACTGCATTTCAAAAGAAATAGATCAATTTCAGCATGTTTGCAAATATGACCCTTAAAACCAACAGCTGTCATATAATTTGTTATGTAATTATCCCCTCTTTGCATTAGCAACTGATTCTTTCCTTAATCACATTCCAAAGTTACCAAAGAAGCAAGGAGTTTAGCAACCTTTGAATTGGTTCCATGCCACTCCAGTAACATCTAGAAACAAGACATTATCAAACTGGCCAAACAATATGTTCTGTTCCATTCTTGGAAATTTAATATAGTACGTAATGGACCTTTGGTGATCCATGTTAAACTGCATTTACACAACCTATGGATGGACCTTAAAGTAGCTATTTTGAAGATGCATTCTGAAGATGCATGCATCAAGCCTTAGACAGCTGTTTTCAAGCCATGCTCATTTAGAAACTTATTTATAGGCACATGATCTAGCATTCTGGTTAAAACTGAGGACGTTTGGATCCGTTAACTTCCTAAATGCAAGATTCTTTAAGAATGCAATGTCTACTCCATGACAGATGAAAGGCAGAATATAAATGTACTAAATAAAATAAACCATACCATACAAATATTAGAGGAAAATAAACAGAAGTTAATAAGCATACAAAATGTGTTAACATTCTCTTTTCTACCAATCAAGATGAATTATTAGATGATTTTATGTTCATATATTCCTATATTATTTCAGTCTTAAAATGAATTAAATGCAATATAAGAAAACAAACATAACAGACAAGTGAAATATTAATTGTACATTTAATCATTATACTAATTTGTAATTTATATAGAGAACAATAATTAGAAAAAAACAACATTAGCAAAATCACAATTATAATGATATATGTTTGCTTTGAGAAACTTGAAAATACATTTTGTATTTAATGAATCAAACCATGACAGAAAATGTCAGCTGAGGAAAGTGTTCATAGTTAAATTGATCTGTACTCCTGTGGAACAACTGAAGATGACAATAGGAAGATGCATCCCTTATACATAATTTTTAAAATGTGAATGTATATAATTGAACATTTAATGGCCTCTTTAAAAAGCTGAATGAAGATCTGTGGATAAGCAAATAAAGAATTAACTTTCGGAATATAACTTGGATGTATCAAGATAAACGTATGCACAAAGGGGCCAACTTTCCCATTTGTTCCAAGCTTCCTGTTTGTTCCTCCTCATACTGTAAGGTGAACTATCTTATCAGTCTAAGGAGAAAAGAATCTTGAAAACTGGTGGAGGAAAATTCAGCAAGTATGGAGCTTTACAATGGCTGGGAAGAGGGTTACAGGACATTAATTAACTGCACACACATTTACCTGGATCCAAACCATTCTGCCCATCTGTATGTAGGCAAGATGAATGTAGGAGGGAGAAGGATTGGCTGAGATCCCTAAAGTACGCTCTGTGGCAAAACTACATTTATTTCTATGGCAAAGTTTAGTGAGAAATGACCTCAAGAACAAGAACTCTTCACAGCTTTCGTTCAGTCAGTAGAGAACGCACACATATACACAATTTAGAGAAGTGTATTGTAAGAACAGCTGCTGTTTTCAATCAGCTTATATTCTCCAATATGAAGAACAAACAAATAAAATACAATTCTATCAGCAGCATCAGGGAAGGGAGTTTACACTATGTTCTGATGAAAGAAAACTACAGTTCTCCCAATCATTTGGTGACTTGACCTCTCAAGTGACAAAGCAGATTAAGTGATAAAGACAAAAAGAACCAAGTAAATTGGTATTTACAGTATGACTAATCACATAAGAAATACAGAAAGTTGTGTTACAAAGAGATAGGTTTCTATAAAGCAATTGCACTGAAAAGGTGCTGTGCTCCATAAGAGGCCCAAAATTTCCGCAGCTACATCACAGAGTTTAATAACATGTCCACACAGAACTCTCAGTCTTGAAGAACAGTGAAACAAAAGCATCTTTAAAAAGGTAAGCAAAGAAGGCCCAGGCCCATGCTTAAAATGAACACTACTTTAAGTAAATGGAGGCTTTTTCAAATATATTCTTTAAAGGAAAAAGAAGTGGCCAAAATGTTTCAGAAACTATCCTTTAAATTTCTTTTCAATTGGCCCATCAAGATTAAAACTGTATTTTGGGGTTCCCTTTAGAGGACAATGAGATAAGTGATTTTTATCAATTTGATTACACTGTGGAACAAGTAATGGGGAAATCTATAATTTCACAGAGGTTAAATCATTTTCATAATCAAGTATAACCCCTGCTCACTGCAAGAATCCATAGTAAAGCACCTCTGACAGATGATTGTTCATTCCCTGCTAGCAAAAGGTCAACACAGCTACACAAAGAAAATTCCCATCTTTATTATTATTGTGGTTGTTTATTATTATTGTTGTACAAAGTAGGGCTAATATTGAGAGACCAGATTTTAGAATACAAAGATTTCTAAGACTGTGGAGTTGTTGGTGCTCTCTGAGCTTGGTTGTTTTCTTGCAGATGTTTCATTACCCAACTAGATACAGTAACATCATCAGTGCGAGCAGGTGTGGGGTTTTTCCTAAGATTGCAAATGCCAACATTTTATTAAGGCTTAGGGTCAAATTAAAGTTATTTCTTGATCATAGAAAGCAGCATAAGTTAGCATAAATGTCTCAAAAGTATTATTGAAAAAAACACCTCAAGCATTGTGAGAAAAAGGGACAAGAAGCTACTTCCCTAGTTTCACTCATGGACTTTCACAAGAATGTTCCTCTTCCTCAAGCAAATAGCTTCTATTTTCTCTACCACTGGATTGGATCCCAAAACTTGTGTCATGCAGAAAGAAGGAATCTTTCTGTCCATAGGATATGTTTAATCTAGCATTATTTATGTTTATGTAACTGGTGAAAGTCTCACACTTTTTGTTCGTCTTGTCCCTTATAACTCTTTAGCCCTACCCACTCACTATGGAATACATTTTAGCTTAGCTTCACTTAGTTTGGTTTTAAGTAATCCTCAGCCACTGTGAGATTTAGCCTTTTGACTCTAAATCTCTTTTACATCAGTTCCCTTATTTTTTAGAAGTTTCTCCACTTACTGTAAAGTCAAATGTGACTGTGTTGAACCAGGCTGTCAGTTTCCTATTTGCATGTATGCTAATCCTAACAGCATGGTCAATGGCTATTGTTCCTTTACTGATTGGAGATCATGGTTGTCCTCTGCTATTACAAGAAATTTTATTTTGCATGCCTCCTTGATTTCTTTCAACATCTCAAATTTGCTTTCCATGTTTTCATCAGGACAGCAAGAGCGTATCCTTAGATCTAATGTACATTTGATTTGATCTGATTTTATGTCAAGGAAAATATGAAATCTAACATGGTAGAAAACATTGGAAGACCAGATTCCTCTATAACAGTGTTTCTCATCCTCAGCAACTTTAAGATGTGTGGACTTCAGCTCCCACAATTCTCCAGCCAGCCATGTTCAGCAGTCCACACATCTTTCTACCATGTTAGATTTTACATTTTCCTTGACATAGAGAGCAACATCTTCCCCCATGAGGTCTTCTATAAAGCTTGTATCCAGGAATGATTGTAATACATCTGATTCACTCTATTCTACTAGGTTACTGTTACACTCACTATATTCATATTCTCATTTGCAACCAAGTACACTACTTCCCCCATCTTGACCAGGAGTATTCTAACACTGGAATAGGAATGCCTATAAATAATGTACTTTTCAGATGTTTTCTCAAGAAAAACAAACGGAAACACCCTTTAGTTTGTACAATGTATAAGATAAAACAGTAACTTTGAAAACAACTGAAAATCAAGTTGATTAAATCAGATATGATACTTCTAATTCTTCCCCATATATATGTACAAATCTGTGCAACTTTCTTAAAATACGTATCTTTGAATGCAAGTATTTTAACATACATAATACACTTTTTTTCAGAAAATAGATTTTTCTACAAATACTTTCCTTGAATACAACTTTTCCAAATGCTTGCATATCTATATGCATTTCCCCAAATTTTTATATATAATATTATAGCAATTAAATATTTCAAAGTAGAGAATAGCACATTGCTAATTATTAACTAGAGAGCCAGTTTGGTGTAGTGGTTAAGGCATCAGGCTAGAAACCGGGAGACCGTGAGTTCTAGTCCCGCCTTAGGCACAAAGCCAGCTGGGTGACCTTGGGCCAGTCACTTTGTCTCAGCCCTAGGAAGGAGGCAATGGCAAACCACTTCTGAAAAACCTTGCCAAGAAAACTGCAGGGATTTGTCCAGGCAGTCTCTGAGAATTGGACATGATTGAATGGATTAAAAAAAAACACTAATTACTCCCAGATAAGTAGCAGACTCCATGAATTATGAGTCTATCAATGCCATAATTGATTCCATTATGGTGGATTGTAAATGTTTCATTTTCCCTCTCCTCAAAATCCCTGAAAGACTGACATTTAAGGAAGCTGGAAGAGTTTTTTAAGACTCAGAAAGTGTGACTCTAAGTGAATGGACTGAAAAACAATACAGTCACATCTTCCGTATAAGTTCCCTTTGCTCTGCTACAAAACCCCCCTCTAGCCAAGTTTTGGCTAACATTCTAGTCTGTTGACTTTTTTCAGATGAAAATATCATTATCTGAGCACATCTTGAGAATCTGATCACTCTCTAGATGGTTCATGAGGGACCCGGAAATTGCTGCAGTGATGTAAGAATAATTGTGGTGTCTCTTCCATCTCATTTGGAAAATGAGCAGCGGCACCAAGCGTCTGCCATCCAAGATGAAAAATTCTAGAATTGGGTGCACAATAGTTTTTTCTTCCCCTAGAATAGTGTTTCATGAAGCTCAGACTTCCTATAATAAGTCTATAGCAGGTAATTGTACATTGGTGCAGACAGAAACACTCTTCAGTTGCCATATTAAGGAAACTTACGAAATTGTCTCACTTTGAATTTCTCCCTAAACGCAGCAATTCTGAAGGAAAAAAATGATGTGTATACATTAACTCAAATGTAAACAGGGGCCATATGGAGGTCAAGGCTGAAAAACTCCAAGTGAAAATCTTTCCCTACCAAATCTACTTGCATCAGAAAGAAAACACTTATTGACACTGAGGGAGCGCTCCTTCATAATGCAAGTAGTAGCTGGGGATGGGGTGAAAGTGAGGGGGCAGTTGATTTTGCTCAGTAAGGAGATATGGTTAAACTCTTCCTTATAGTATATACATTTATCTCAATTATTAGATAACTATACTTCTATATATCTATATATACTTCTATATCCTGCCAACCTAGCAGTTCGAAAGCACGTAAAAATGCAAGTAGATAAATAGATACCACTCCAGTGGGAAGGTAACAGCGTTCCGTGTGCCTCGGCATTTAGTCATGCTGGACACATGACCACGGAATCATCTATGGACAACGCTGGCTCCCTTCGCCGAGAATCGGAGATGAGCGCCGCCCCCTAGAGCCGGGTATGACTGGACAGGGAAACCTTACCATACCTTATATACTTCTATATGCATTATAAATAATGCAGATGTTAATTATATTCTATGTGGCCATCAAGTTCCTTATGTTACTCACTGCTTACTGTAATACCAGTGGTCTTATTTTACCATCATTACATCAGTTTTGATTCTTAGATTGCTGAACATGCATGGAACTTTCCATACCTTTATATTTTTCTCTTCCTTCAAATGAAAAATATGAAAGCATAATTAGGTTCAGCGATTGCACATAATGACTGTAAACATGCCATACTTAACTATAACTTGTCTTAACTGTTCACTCTTTCCCACGTTCTGAGGCTAGTAAAACATCTACCTGTGATTTGATTACAGTTAAATCTGCTGTCTAGAGGTATCCTTCATCCTGAATTCAGATGACATTATGGGTGTCTACAGAAGGGGCAAGAGAGGCAAATGATAAAATATGTGTTGTGAAGCAAGCTCTACCTCTTGCTCTGCCACAATCAAATATGTTAGGGACAGAGCTTGCATTGCAATGTTATAATGCAGGTTTTCTTGTTTTGATGGCACCTCTTATTTCAGTGGACATCTCTGAATGACATGGTTAATTGTAGATAAAACAAATGTCCACTAGCTGTGCTGATTGGAAGGTGAGCAGGCAATATCTTTTTTATTTTTTAATTTGCTGTTAAGTATAATGTATAAATATCCATAATGTTTAAGAATCTATTTATCAAAATAGGTTTATTAGCATGCACGTTCTATATATATATATATATATATATATATATATATATATATATTTGTGTGTGTGTGTGTATAATGTATGTGTGTGTGTGTGTGTGTATATACACACACACACACACACACACACACACACACACAGTATGTATATATATAATTTTGATTCAGAATTTTGATTATAATAGTAAAATCTAATGGAAACTAAACTTAAAGAAAGAAAAGAGAATAGAGAGAAGGAGTAAAAAGTGCAAGGGAAAAGAAAAAAGAAAAAGAGAAGAAAGAAAAAAATATAATACAGAAAGAGAAAAGAAATTATATAAAGAAGTGACTTCCAAACTTCATCACAAGTATAAACAAGTATAAACAGTAACTCTTCACCCTCTCTAAAGTTACAAACATTTGTGTCATCATCTCATATCCCATCTCTTATCTATAAACAAATCCATAAAACATCATCTTTTCAGTCCTGGTGTCAGCAGAAAGTCCAGAAAGCATAGCCAGAAGTAACAACATATCTTGTTTTAACCTTGATCAAATAAACCAACTTTATATTCCTTCCTTTTACTTCTAACAGTCTTAATCTTTATTTCATTCAAATCTTGTTGTAGGATTTAATTTCTCTTCATTTCTTCTTTGTATTTCCTTTTTAAATTTTAAAACCTCAGCCAGTTTCTTTTGTAGATCCAGTGAAACATCCTTTTCTAGATCATTCTCTTAGCCTGTCAGTTGTAAATCCACTTTTGATACCATCTCTAGTCAGATAAAATTTCTTCTACATCTGACATTTCTTCAATATCATCTTTTGAACATAGCTAACCATAGAAGCAGACATCATTACAGATATTTTTGTGTCAGTATGGCTACTGTTTTCTGATTCCATTCTTCAAATGACTCCTTCAGTATTTTTATCATCATAACCATCTTGCAGGCCTGTATATCTTTACCTAATATCTTTAGTCCCCTCTAGTGTCCAGTTTTTGAAATCATGAAATTATGTAAAATGTTATGTCTTGTAAAAACCAAAACAGGATCTATTTCCCATGAGAATCTGTTTGTATTTTATAATTAATTCCAATATCTTATTGTAAAAGTTTCAATATCCCAATTTTATGGACCCTTAGTCCATTTATAACTTTCTAAGATCAAAATCTTAATGTATTGTCGAAGGCTTTCACGGCCGGAGTTCAATGGCTGTTGTGGGTCTTCTGGACTGTGTGGCCGTGTTCTGGAAACCTCCATCCTAAGCAAAGGAGGAAACTTTGCAATTACACCCACCAGAATTCCAGTGGAAGATATCATTGCCAATGTGGAATCAGCCATTCACCAACGTCCAGAGGAAGAAGCAGAAGAAATAAGGGGTGAAGTGGCAAGAATCCTAAGGAAAGCAAAGCCCCCCACCAGCAACATTACTAAGAAGGAGAGAAACACCATAGAGACCCTCAATTCGGACCCAGACATCATCATCCTTCCAGCGGACAAAGGCAATGCCACAGTAATTATGAACATAGATGAATACAAAGACAAACTCAGAGAATTACTAGACCCCACCACATACAGAACAATAAGATGGGATCCGACCAGCAAAATCATGAAGCAAACCAACACACTGATAAAGAGCTCCTCCCTGCATCCCAACGTACTACAACGTATTTGCAAGACAGAAGCTCTCTCACCTAGACTATACGGACTCCCCAAAATCCACAAAGACTCGATCCCACTCAGACCCATTGTAAGTGCCATTGGCTCCCCGACATATGAATTATCCAAACATTTGGCAACCCTTTTACAGACCCACATCGGACAGACTCCATCCCACATCAAAGACTCAGGACACTTCATCAACAAAATCAGCACCCTAAAACTCAACCACACGGACAAACTGGTCAGCTTTGACGTGGTCTCCCTGTTTACCAAGGTGCCAGTAAGGGACACCCTGGCACTCATCAAGCAAATCTTCCCAGAAGACCTTACAGCTTTATTTCAACACTGCCTAACAACTAGTTACTTTCAATGGGAGAATGAGTTCTACGAACAGATGGATGGCGTTGCCATGGGAAGCCCCCTGAGCCCAGTCATAGCAAACTTTACATGGAACACTTTGAAAAACAGGCTTTGGAATCGGCACCCATTACACCAACAGTCTGGTTCCGGTTCGTGGATGACACCTTCGCAATTTGGAGTCATACTGAAGAAGAACTGGAGAAATTTCTGGACCACCTAAACGGCATCCACCCCAATATACAATTCACTATGGAAAAAGAAACTGATGGCAAACTTCCATTTTAGATACGCTGGTCATACGCAATCCAGACCTCAAACTAGGACACAAAGTATACAGAAAACCCACCCATATGGACCGATATCTACACAAAAATTCCAATCACCACCCATGACAAAAGAGAGGCATGATCAAAACCTTGGTGGATCGTGCTAATCGAAACTGTGAAACCCAATTTCTCAACAATGAACTTAACCATCTGAATTGGGTCCTACAGGCAAATGGCTATTCCAAGAATGAAATAAAAAGAGCCATCAAACCAAGAAAACAACATCCAACTGAAGAAAAACAGCCCCCCACAAACAAAGTATTCCTGCCCTACATCAAAGGAGTCACTGACCGCATGGGAAAACTGATGGAAAAACACAACTTTCAAACAGTCTTCAGACCCACCAGAAAAATACAACAAATGCTAAAATCAGCAAAAGACAAAAGGGACCCTCGCACCGCTGCAGGAGTATACCACATACCATGCAGCTGTGGACAAGTATACATCGGAACCACAAAACGAAGCATTCACACCAGGATAAAAGAACATGAAAGACACTGCAGACTACAGCAACCGGAAAAATCTTCAGTAGCTGAACATGCTCTCAAGCAAACGGGACACAAAATCCTATTTGAAAACACAGAAATACTGGACAACACCAAAAGCCACGACACCAGATTATACAGAGAAGCCATTGAAATTCACAAACACCAGCACAGTTACAATAAAAAAGAAGAAAGTTTAAAAATTAGCAAAACCTGGCTACCAGTCCTGAAAAACACAGCCTGCAAAAGGTCAACGAACTCAGTCCAACCACCAGGACATGGGAATAATTCTCACAATGAACATGCTAATCACGCTCATCAGCCACTCGTTAACATTTCAACACAACAAAAAACCCCACCTAATCTCCTATAATTTAGCTCTATAAATAGAACATTGCCACTCTACCTGGGCACAGAGATTTTGCTTCTATCTGTGCTCCTGCCCTCTGAAGATGCTGGCCACAGATGCTGGCGAAACGTTAGGAACCACAACTTCCAGAACACGGCCACACAGCCCGGAAGACCCACAACAGCCATCAAAATCTTATTTAGTATTTTGCTGTTTATTTCAGATTCTTTAAATTCTTAAGCTTATACAGTAGTTAAAGTTTTCTTTTGTTCAGGATTAAGGTCAGACTCACCCAATGTTTTCAAACTTGTCATTCCAAAGGTCTTTAATAGCTTAGAAGCAGGCTTCTGGTGGGAACATGGCAGTCTGAACAGCTGTGTTCACAGGCTCCGTGAGCAGAACTGACAATGCAGCAATATTTTGAGCTCAGGCAGGTCATTCCTGAAACCCAGGAGCATTTTTCCGGAGAAAGGAAAACACTCGGAATCAACCGATCTGTCCTCGGGAAGGCTGCTTGCAGCCAGAAAATCGCAAACAGCATCTGCGATCATCTGGTAAGAACAGCCGGGAGGCAGGGGCATCATCATTCCAAGCTGTGCTGTAGCCTTAAAGGGACAATAAGACTGGCCACCCCATTTCTAAACCACCCAATTTATTTTTCTTCTAAGTATGTGTACCCTAAGAGAGGCTTTTTACAGCAAGGAGAAAAGCATTCTCTTGGTGCTTATCGTTAATTTTGTGTTTAATTGCTTTAAAAAATATTCTTTTTAAGTCTTGGATTTTGCTTTCCATCCAAATATTAAGGAACGTTGAGAGTATGTAATCGTCTCCCTGTTATTATTTTTGCACTAAATTTGAATATTTTAGTATTTTCCTACACACTGAATCTGCTGTTTTGAATTTTCAGCTTTCTGCTGCTACTTTCTCTGGGAAACTGCCTGTTATCATACTTTCACTTTTGTAAACACGTCTTCCAGACTGTGAATGTCAGAGAGACATTCCATCACAATTGTTGGCTCCTCTTTCATAGATCCATCTTCAGTTAGCCATACCTTCCTCGGAAGCCTCTGAGATTGTTTCTTTACCAGGGATGAGCAAAACCAGTTTGCTGACTCCAATGAAATCTTATTTCAACACTGGCATTGAAAGTTGTTCCATTATTCCACTAGGCTAATCTATCAGTTTTATCCTCCAATACCTGGCCATGTGAAGCATCTACTTCATTCTACCAAACTACATTTGTGAGTTCTTCATATTTTCCATGTTCCTTTTGTATTTTGAAATATCAGGATAATAAAAGACTGCAATTGTTTACCATTTTTTTCTTGTCCCATCACTTCTCATTCTATTTTTTCCCTCTACAACACTGTTTTTCAACTTCAGTAACTTTAAGATGTGTGGACTTCAACTCCCAGAAGTTGCCAAGATTGAGAAACACTGCTCTACAAGAAGGGATATTCTGATGACTCCAACACACTTGCATTTTCTTCACTTTATCACCATTTTCTGTTCCCACATTTCTAGGATAAGATTACAGTATGGGGAGTGGAAATATCTCAGTCTCATGAAAGTGATGTTCTTCATTTTCAAAAATATCATAAAACAAGCATTTTCTGATACTGAATTTAGTTCCACATCGGGAAAAGTCCCAAGAATTCAAAGTTGGTTCAATTCACACATAACATTAAATCATCTGCATTCTGCATATCTCACCAATTATGGCTTAGTGTTATGTGTGAAAGAAGCACTATGGCTCATTCAGTAAATCCTCAAGTAGCAAAACTGTTAGAACAAGAGAAACATAAAAGAACTGCATTTGCTCTTGCTTGCTAAAAATGAAGCACTGTAATATGTTATTTTCAAATTTGTACAATCATTTATGTGCTTGGATTACCTTGAGGAAAAAATAATAATGAAAATGGAAGAGACTTTTCTAAAAATAATTAGAAACTGTCCATAAAAAGTTGTAATAATTAGCAAAATATACAACAGTCAACCCATGCAGGATTAACTGGGGAAATAGGCTCATATCTTTGTTACATGCCATCTTTTATTGTTTTAGCCATTACAGTGAATCATCTGGAAGTCATAATTTTACATAGCCTATTAAAACTTTCTTTTCTTTTCTTTCATATGCAGTTTTTTGGAAAATGAAGTGCCACCTTTTTCAATAAATCAGCAGTAATTGAAGCATTTTGCCAACTTCTGGAAAAGGAACATCTAGTTGAGCAGTATGAATCAGTTTGGAGGTATATTGATTATTTTCAGGAGGTACAGAAGACTCATTCGATCTACAACATCGCTACTGAAAAGGGTTGTGAAATTATTGGCAGAGCTAGAGGTGACTGTGGTTCAAGAAAAGGAAATGGTTCCTATATTATTTGAAAGACATTTTCATTATCTTCCAACAGCTTCATTAAAAAATTAAATTCTTCTTGTTCCCATTTTTAATTATTCCCTTTGGGAGTAAAATCATTTCATGTCAACACATCCATACATATTTTGAATACAATTTCAGTACAAGGAAAAGAATACCAACATGAAACACATAATGTGATAGTGCATAGATAGGCAGAGGAGTACTACTGGATATTTTTCACTGGAACAGAAAACATAAATAGTTGCACCCATGAACTGAACAAGCAAAACACTTCTTACATACTTAAGGAAATACTACACACAGTAGTGCATATACTTCACTTATTAATTACTGAATATGTGTTCTTGTTGAGTAAGTGTAAATTATCTTTGGCACATCACAGGTATTCTAGAAAAACAAGAATGGAACATGTAAGACTGATGTTAGTCTACTTCTGCAATATGTACTTGTTTCTATTGCAAAGTATTATATTTCTAGTAGCATTTTTATGGTTAAAGGTTTTATTTCAGGGATTATATTATAGTTCTTTGAATACAAGAAAGGATCAATGTGATGAGGAAATGCAACTCTTTGGATCAAATGGTGGGAGACAAACCTGATACACAGCAGTCATTAATGTTCACCATGACTGAAGATGGTTAGAAAATACACATAGCAATGGAAGATAAAATTTTGGAATAATTCTACTTGAAAGAATTGAAATCAATTCTACTTGATTAACCTTCACCCAAACTTCTCATCATACATGACTGCTGGGAAGGGAGGCACATGCTTTTTATATTGCATAAAGGAGGGTCACATGAATATTATAATCAGACTGCATTACACAGTGACAATGTGCAATGTCATTGTAAAATAAATTACATGTAAATGTTACATTATCCCAGGCTTTTCCAAGAAGATCTTGTCTATAGCTTTCAAAAAACAGATACATTACATGTAAGCATGTCTTCAAAGTTCTATAAGACTCTTTCTTTTCTTACTGACCTTGGTGATGGAAGCAAATGACTCTCTAACAAATATAACTTCTTATATTTTATTGTACACTTAAACCAGGATTTATTTTTATAATTACATCATATGCTAGGACAGAGCTTTCCAAACTGTGTGTCAAGACACGTTAGTGTGTCGGCTGCAGTGTCTGGGTGTGTCGAGGCTGCTGCTGCCTCCGAGCCCTGCCAGGATTCTGCGCAGGTCCTAGTGCCTGCCTTGTGCCTAGCTGCCTCCAAACCTGCTGTGATTCCACGCAGGTCCTAGTGCCTGCCTTGTGCCCTGCTGTAAGAGTGTGTCGCGAAATGATGCATGTCTAAAAAGTGTGTCACCAACATGAACAGTTTGGAAAGCTCTGTGCTAGGAGTTCAAATGGACATGCAACTCCTAAACATGTCCTTATATGTATCCCTCCATAAATGGTTTTAATTTGCATACTTTCCCCTTATAAACAATTTTTTATGTTAGGAAAGTGTTGCCAGACATACCTATAAATCATAATATAATTAGATGACAACCTTAAATGGAATATAGCAGTTCAAAATAAGAGTTGTATATGTTCATGATCCAATAAAAATTATATAACATCTTCATAAACATTTAGGAAGGGTTTATTTCAAAAGACTATTAAACAAACAAGACAAGGTATTGAAAAGTATTTTTATATTCATGACTTGACCTAACTACACATTTGTAACCAAACAATGAATTTCAACACTGTGTGAAAATTGATACTGTATGACAGGGTTGGCCAGATGTTCAATTTGGTAGACCTACTTTGTTTTTAATTAAATCTTGCTAGAATCAGATTCAAAAGAGTGGAAGCAAGTGAACATGTTCCAAGAATTAAGGAACTAAGTGCTTCTGAATACATAAGTAAAGGTAAAGGTAAAGGTAAAGGTTTTCCCCTGCACAGTCATGTCTGACTCTAGGGGGCGGTGCTCATCTCCGTTTCTTAGCTGAAGAGCCAGCGCTGTCCAAAGACGCTTCTGCAGTCATGTGGCTGGCATGACGCACACGGAACACTGTTACCATCCCACCGAAGTGGTACCTATTTATCTACTTGCATTTGCATGCTTTCGAATTGCTAGGTTGGCAAGAGTTGGGGCAAGTGCGGGAGCTCACTCCATCATGCGGCGCTCAGGTCTCGAACCACCGACCTTCCGATTGACAAGCCTGGCGTCTTAACCACTGAGCCATTGCGCCCCTTTATACAATACATAAGCATAATATAAATTGAATAAATAGTCAGTTGAGTGCATATTTGGTTCTTTTACTTATTTGTTTTGCAGTTTTTATAGTCCACCCAACTCAAAAGACTGTAGGTAGATTACAACTCAAAATTATAAACAAAAAAATAGAGTAAGTCAAAATATAAAAAGCAACAATAAGAAATCAAACCCTGCAAGGTGGATGCCTATAAAACTTAGGGTTGTATAAAAAAAGGTAAAGGTTCCCCCCGCACATTTGTGCAGTCGTGTCCGACTCTAGGGGCCGGTGCTCATCTCCGTTTGTTAGCCGAAGAGCCAGCGTTGTCCGAAGACGCTTCCACGGTCATGTGGCCGCATGACACACGTGGAACGCTGTTACCTACCCACCGAAGTGGTACCTATTCATCTACTTGCATTTGCATGCTTTCGAATTGCTAGGTTGGCAAGAGCTGGGGCGAGTGCGGGAGCTCACTCCGCACGCAGGGCTAGGGATTCGAACCTCCGAACTTGTGATCGACAAGCCTGGCGTCTTACCCGCTGAGCCACCACGCCCCTTGAAGGGTTGTATGCCTGTTGAAATAAAATTGTCTTCTAAAAACAATGAAGGAGGAAACTTTATTGACCCCTGGGGTAAAGAGATTCAAAGTTTGGGGGGCCCCTACAGAAATGCCTGTTACTTGGTCCATATCTCTCTGACTTGTGAGAGGGGGACTCTTAACAGGCCTTCTTGTGATGTATAGCAATATAGAATTCAGAAGTCCTATCACAAAACAAACCATTTTCCTGGAATCTCCCAAGTGTTCTTTTTCAATAACTTAATTTAGGGAAGACATGCTTTTTTAAAGTACTGGAATCAGAAGCTCCTGGTTTCCTATTCCAAATTACCCAGAAATCAGTTAATAGTTCTAAATCTACCTTCTGAATATTCATGCTGTATAGGACATAAGCTAGTTTATGGGATACTCACACACACACACTCATATTCACAGTGGTGTCATGTACTTATTTGTATAAAGTACAGTTAAAGCCCATCCATTTACAATAGAAAAAAGTAAAAAATAATAATTAAGTAGGCAAAACTACAAGTATGCAATAGGAAGAGAAAGGCCTAGGAGAATTTCTTAAAATTATAAGCTCTTATTTTGAAGATGGATTAAAAAAACCCACTATGGCTGGCAAATATTCCTGAGGAGAACATTTCAAAATCAGAGGATGATCATGGATTTGACCCTTTCTGTAATATCTACTATTTATGCTTCAGAACAAGGGGCCACTCACCAGGGAGCGTTAGTTGATGACTTCAAGCATGGATAGGCATATCTAGAAGTTTTCCATTTTCTTAAACCATTAGGAGTTTTATAAATCCCCACCAGCACTTTCAGTTGAGTTTAGAAACAAACTGGAAGCCATTTAAAGCCAGACATGGGTGCCGGAATATGTCCAATGCTTGTAATCCATGTTAAAGAAAAAAGAAATCTTCTGTTGTATTCTATACCAGTTGCACAACTGCATTTCCCATAACATGTTCAAAGTTTACCCCATGTACAATGCATTGTAGTAATTCAAACAGAATATTATCATATAATCGCATTTATCTCCAAATAACTAGGATATTGAACTAATCTGGTAAATTATATTTATACTGTAGAGCATAGCTTTCCAAACTGTGTGTCACGACACAATACTGTGTCACCTGCGGTGTGCAGGGGTGTCGCGCAAAAACCCGGAAGCACTGATGGTGTGCTGCTGTATGTGGCAGCGTGCGTGGCGGTGGCGGCACACCATCGGCGCTTCCAGGTTTCTCGCAACACACCTGCATACCGCCGCCGCTGCTGCTGCCGCCGCCGCCATTAATGTGTGTCACCAACAGTAAAAGTTTGGAAAGCTCTGCTGTAGAAATTATCTGAATCTCTAATGGCAATGCTGAGTCACAGAGAGAGTATTTTCTAACCACAAACGTAATCCTTTAAAGCAGCGGTCCCAACCTTTTTGGCACCAGAGACTCGTCATGGAAGACAATTTTTCCATGGACCCAGGGGGGACAGCGTTTGCAGGTGGGAGCCAATCATGTGCACCAGGGGTGGGGTCTGCAGAACTAGTCTCCCACATACAGTCTTTCCTCTGAATATAAAGAGAAGGAAAATTTAAAGGAAAGGAGTTGCAATGTCATCAGCATGCTACTGATAACACACTCCAAACATAATAATGTGGAAATAATGAGAGAAGGAATCTTATATACCACATTACCTTTACCATTAAACATGGGAAAAATTAAAATCCATTTTAAAACAAAAGAAAATTAATTTAACCATAGTAGAAGTAAAAGCGCAATCCACTATGTCCTACTGATTTAAGTGAAATCTACTCCCAGGTAAGTGAATATGTGATTTTAGCTGAAATCTAGCACCTTTCCAGTAATGACTCTATCCATTATGAGGGTTGGAAAGGCAAAGTAAACAGAAATAGATTCAAAGATGAAGGTCAGAATATCATAAGTATGCCAACAGATAAAGCAAGAAAGAGTTGGTGAAGGGAGGGATTATTTTCTTCCTTTACTTTTCCTTTAGTGTCTGTTGTAGGACACTAAATACTGAAACATATTTTCTCTATTTTCTAATTTATGTTTTAACTTCATATCTATCATCTTTGCTGGGATTTAACCACAACATAAAATTGAGCATGTGAAGTCCCTTCTTAATTTTTTTTAAATCCGTTCTATTGTGTCCGATTCTGGGAGACTGCCTGGAGAAGTCCCTGCAGTTTTCTTGGCAAGGTTTTTCAGAAGTGGTTTGTCATTGCCTCCTTCCTAGGGTTGAGAGAAAGTGACTGGCCCAAGGCCATCCAGCTGGCTTTGTGCCTAAGGTGGGACTAGAACTCACAGTCTCCTGGTTTCTACCCTGGTGCCTTAACCATTACACCAAATTGGCTCTCATAAAATTTCTTAATAGAAAACATATATAAACAGTAATATTTGCAGAAAAGCTAGCATCTTATTCTTCTGTTGTCCATATGCATGGTTGACTTAACGCTCTGTAGTGTTCAGATATGGTCACCCTAAGCAGAAGGTAAACAAGCAGAAACAGTAAACAAGAAATTTCAAGAAAACAAAAAAAGGGGAATGAGGAAGACAATGTTTGATCAATTTATATTTACAAGGGAATGAAGACAAAATACAATTTGTCTACAATTTCTAACAATTATGTTTTTGGGGGTATGAGGAGGAACTATGGTTTTAATGACCACAAAAGGCATAAATCTTTACATCCCAAAAAGGGAAAAAAGTAATCTGGTTGAAATCCATAAGACAGAGAAAGATGAAAGTAATTTCATGGCTATGGTTTAGCTTTGCTGGCTGGGGAATTCTGGGAGTTGAAGTCCAAACACCTTAAGGTTGCCAAGGTTGAGAAACACTGCTTTAGGGGATATTTAAGCAATAATTGTAAACCTATGCTTCACCCCTCAGATAAATAAATATAGCCAATTCTAAGAATATTCCTTACATATTTTTAGCTTATAAGAATCTTCTCCTTTTCAAACATCTCATGGATGTTGACAAAATAGTCACGCTGAGACAAGAGCTTCATCTGAACTAGAGTTCACTGTGTGTTTATCCAGGGACCTGCTTTCAGCACCATAGGTCAGTTTGGAACACGAAGATACATGACTGTTATACTGTACGTATACAATATTTGTATCATTCAATATCTAAAATTCCCTTGACAAAATAATATTAACTGCCTAACCGTAGATGTTTTATCTATTTTTATTATAGCAAACACTTAAGCAAGGTTTTCAGTACTGACAGCTTATCTGAAACATTGTAAAATAGACAATAAGATGGGTATACAACAAAACCACAAAATTTGAGTACTATAGTCATTCAACAATAATGACAATTATTCAGCTGAAAACTTATTAAGGACAAACATTTTGCTCTGGTAATCTTTCAGTTTAGACAGAATTCAAGAACCAAGATGCAACACTTGTTTTACATGGATAAGAAAAGAAGACTGCAGATCACACAGACGATTAAAGAGATGGCGCTTTTCCCCCCATACTTGCCCCTGTAACAATTAGTGAAAGTTGCCTAGTGCTTATCTTAATAAACTGATATTTTTTTCTCCCTTGCCAACAGCAACTAAATGAATTAGGAGTATGGAAGCTCATTGTCTTCTATCCACTCGTATGAAAAATGTCATTAAATATTATGGGGAACTGGCAGAAACTTCATATCTTAATAATGCTATGGTAGCATTCCTTCATCCACTTGGCATAATACATAGCCAAATAAGATACCTTGTCAAAAAATTGTTTCTGCAGATGTACAAATCCCACTAGCAGCACTATTCTATTCTGTTTATATCTGCTGAGTTCATTCTTTCTTGAAACTTTAGCACTGTGGATGTACAAAATATTCTTTACTAGAAATGGTTGTTTCAAATGTCCTAAGCCCAGAGCTCAGGACAAAATTTGATGTGTCCTTCCAATTTGCCCTTGCTCCTCCTCTTTGTGTCGAAGGGTCAAAATAGTAGCTGACAGTTAATGCTGAAAGCTGCCTATCATTCTGTTTACCAAAATGCTAGTCAAAAGGCATGAATTCTATTTTATAAAACAGAATTTTAAATGTGCATAATAAACTATGGAAGCAAAAGTTAAGCAGAAAAAAATAGTATACACAGATGCACAAAGAGACATACACACAGAGAAGCAAACAAACAAATTTTGAGTTCCCATTGTTTACTAAAAATGTTTTGAATGTTCTTGGAATACTCAAAATATTCTGATGAAAGGTTTAGACTGGGGCTATTTGTTCTGCACGAAAGGGGCGTGGTGGCTCAGCAGGTAAGATGCCAGGCTTGTTGATCGGAAGATCGGAAGTTCGGAGGTTCGAATCCCTAGCACCGCATGACGGAGTGAGCTCCCGCACTAGCCCCAGCTCTTGCCAACCTAGCAATTTGAAAGCATGCAAATGCAAGTAGATTAATAAATACCACTTTGGTGGGATGGTAACAGCATTCCACACACGTCATGCCGGCCACATGACCGCGGGAGTGTCTTCGGATAACGCTGGCTCTTCGGCTAACAAACGGAGATGAGCACTGGGCCCTAGAGTCGGACACAACTGCACAAATGTGCGGTGGGAACCTTTACCTTTTTATTTGTTCTGCACTCAAAACTTTTTATTTTATAGACTCATGCATACCCCTATACAACACAGTGTTGATAGAATCACAGCATGGGAAAGGGACATTTAGGCTTTCAGGTTCAATCTCCTGCTCAAACATACAGCAAAGGGGAGCGCATTATCTATGGGTTCCCTGTCAAACTGCTCTTATTTATGAAGTTTTTCTAACGTTCAGTCAGAATCTGCCTTCCTGGAACCTAGTCCCTTATTTTGTGACCTGAACTCTGGGCAAGAGAGAACTTGCCTTGACCTTCTTCTATTTGACATCCTTTCAGGTATATGAAGAGTGCTATGATACCCCACTCAGTCACCTCTTCTCAAGGCTAAATATTTCCAATTTCCTCAATTGATGGCATTTGACCAACTCAGAATAAAGTGGAACAATTACTTCTACTACTGGGCTTCAACCTAATATTCCATTTACTCTTTTTGCAGTCAAATCACACAGCTGACTCATAAGCAGTTTGTAATCAAGTACTATTCCAAACTCTTATTAACAAGTACTATTGCCATGACAGGTATTCCCCATGCAACACTTCTGCATTATTTGAATGCTGCTTCCTAAGTGAAAAACTTTGCAGTTGTCTCTCTTATAATTCTGTTTTTCTCATCCCATCTCTCTAACCTATCAAATCATTTTGAATGTCATTTCTATCTCCTAGGATATAAGCTATTACACCCAGTTTTGTGTCATCTGCTAATTTAATAAGCATTCCTTCCACTCTGCATCCAAGTCATTTACAAAAACATTGAATAATACAGAATTTAGAGACTGAACCTAATTATGATGCTTTCAGTAGAGACAATGAAAACACTGAAATGGTTCGATTAATCTGTAGTTTAAAAGATACACAGTATTTACTGCAGTAGTTTCTCTTAGACCTGGGAAACTATACACTGTGGATTGTAATTGCTCTATCAACATTGTGCCTCAAAATGCTGTATTCTAGCTCACATACAGTTACTGCTTTATTTTCCGTCTCTAATTCATTCTCATTAACTTCATAAGAAATTCTAAGTAATAGTAAAAATGTAGTATCAATGGAGGATAAGGAGTAGGAACAGAGGATAAGTTCAAATAGCCCCAGATGTGATGACGCAGCTAGCTTAAAACCGAAAGGATGGCTAGCGGCCGATGGTGCTGGTGGTGAACAACGAATCCAATGTTCTAAAGATCAACACACCATAGGAACCTGGAATGTAAGATCTATGAGCCAGGGCAAATTGGATCTGGTTATTCATGAGATGTCAAGATTAAATATAGACATTTTGGGTGTCAGTCAATTCAGTGAATTGAAATGGACTGGAATGGGTCACTTCACATCAGATGACCACCAGATCTACTACTGTGGACAAGAGGACCACAGAAGAAATGGAGTAGCCTTCATAATTAATAATAAACTGGCTAAAGCAGTGCTTGGATACAATCCAAAAAACGATAGAATGATCTCAATTCGAATTCAGGGTAAGCCATTTAACATCACAGTGATCCAAATATACGCCCCAACCACACATGCTGAAGAAGCAGAAGTAGATCAGTTCTATGAGGATCTGCAGCACCTACTGGATAATAGGCCAAAAAGAGATGTTATTTTCATTACAGGAGTCTGGAATGCTAAGGTGGGTAGTCAAATGACACCTGGAATTACAGGCAACCATGGTCTAGGAGAACAAAATGAAGCGGGACGTAGGCTGATAGAATTTTGCCAAGACAATTCACTGTGCATAACAAACACTCTCTTCCAGCAACCTAAAAGACAACTTTATACATGGACTTCACCAGATGGTCGACACCGAAATCAGATTGACTACATCCTTTGCAGCCAAAGGTGGCGGACATCTATACAGTCGGTAAAAACAAGACCCGGAGCTGACTGTAGTTCAGATCACGAACTTCTTATTGCACAATTTAGAATCAGACTAAAGAGAATAGGGAAGACCCACAGATCAGTTAGATATGAGCTCACTAACATTCCTAATGAATATGCAGTGGAAGTGAAGAATAGATTTAAGGGACTAGATTTAGTAGATAGGGTCCCAGAAGAACTATGGACAGAAGTTTGCAACATTGTTCAGGAGGCGGCAACAAAAAACGTCCCAAAGAAAAAGAAAACCAAGAAGGCAAGATGGCTGTCTGCTGAGACACTGGAAGTAGCCCAAGAAAGAAGGAAAGCAAAAGGCAACAGTGATAGGGGGAGATATGCCCAATTAAATGCAAAATTCCAGAGGTTAGCTAGAAGAGATAAGGAATTCCTTTTTAAACAAGCAATGTGTGGAAGTGGAAGAAGACAATATAATAGGAAGGACAAGAGACCTCTTCCAGAAAATTAGAAACATCGGAGTTAAATTCCAGGCAAAAATGGGCATGATCAAAAACAAAGATGGCAAGGACCTAACAGAAGCAGAAGAGATCAAGAAAAGGTGGCAAGAATATATGGAAGATCTGTACAGGAAGGATAATAATATTGGGGGTAGCTTTGACGGTGTGGTCAGTGAGTTAGAGCCAGACATCCTGAAGAGTGAGGTTGAATGGGCCTTAAGAAGCATTGCTAATAAGAAGGCAGCAGGAGACGACGGTATCCCAGCTGAACTGTTTAAAATCTTGCAAGAGGATGCTGTCAAGGTGGTGCATGCCATATGCCAGCAGATTTGGAAAACACAAGAATGGCCATCAGATTGGAAAAAATCAACTTATATCCCCATACCAAAAAAGGGAAACACTAAAGAAAGTTCATACTATCGAACAGTGGCACTTATTTCACATGCCAGTAAGGTAATGCTCAAGATCTTGCAAGGTAGACTCCAGCAATTCATGGAGCGAGAATTGCCAGAAGTACAAGCTGGGTTTAGAAAAGGCAGAGGAACTAGAGACCAAATTGCCAATATCCGCTGGATAATGGAGAAAGCCAGGGAGTTTCAGAAAAACAACTATTTCTGTTTTATTGACTATTCTAAAGCCTTTGACTGTGTGGATCATAACAAATTGTGGCAAGTTCTTGGTGGTATGGGGATACCAAGTCATCTTGTCTGCCTCCTGAGGAATCTGTATAACGATCAAGTAGCAACGGTGAGAACAGATCAAGGAACAACGGACTGGTTTAAGATTGGGAAAGGAGTACGGCAGGGTTGTATACTCTCACCCTACCTATTCAACCTGTACACAGAACACATCATGCGACATGTTGGGCTTGATGAATCCAAGGCTGGAGTTAAAATCGCTGGAAGAAACATTAACAACCTCAGATATGCAGATGATACCACTTTGATGGCTGAAAGCGAGGAGGAGCTGAGGAGCCATATGATGAAGGTAAAAGAAGAAAGTGCAAAAGCTGGGTTGCAGTTAAACCTCAAAAAAACCAAGATTATGGCAACCAGGTTCCTTGATAACTGGGAAATAGAGGGAGAAAAATTGGAGGCAGTGATAGACTTTGTATTTCTAGGCGCAAAGATTACTGCAGATGCTGACTGCAACCAGGAAATCAGAAGACGTCTACTTCTTGGGAGAAGAGCAATGGCAAATCTTGATAAAATAAAATAAAATAAAAAGTCCATACTCCAGGAAATAAAGCCAGACTGCTCACTTGAGGGAATGATATTAAAGGCAAAACTGAAGTACTTTGGCCACATAATGAGAAGACAGGATACACTGGAAAAGATGCTGATGCTGGGGAAAGTGGAAGGCAAAAGGAAGAGGGGCCGACCAAGGGCAAGATGGATGGATGATATTCTGGAGGTGACGGACTCGACCTTGGGGGAGCTGGAGATGGTGACGGCCGACAGGAAGCTCTGGGCTGGTCTGGTCCATGAAGTGACGAAGAGTCGGAAGCGACTGAACAAATAAACAACAACAAGTATCAATACCGTACTGTTACAAAATATAGCTCTGAAAAAGTTTTCCAGAATGATTGCAAACTTTATTGCTTAAGAAATGAGTATCTGTCAAGTGTTTTGAAAATTCAGCACGACTCTTTGAAATCAATGTAGGAAAGTTATGTTTCTTTTTTAAAAAAAATCCTGCATTATTATTTTAAAGAATTTAAGTGCTTGCATTTTCAAGAAAATTTGAAAGGCAGTAAGAGCCTTGTCAGATGTTCAAAGCATATAGAGGTAGTACTCACTTGACAATGGTAATTGGGACCAGAATTTCTGTCGCTAAGCAATATGGTCGTAAAGTGCAATGTCATGTGACTGCATCACTTAGTGACCACAATCGTGGCAGTCGCCATTGCTTTTAAGTGAGGATCACAGATTGTTAAGCAAGGATCTCCTCATGACCTCCTGCTGGCTTCCAACATGCAAAGTCAATTGGGTATCCGGCAAGAAGTCACAAGTCCCGGACGGTTCAGAGGCAGGCTGGTGGGCGGGTAAGTGGCTAATGCAGTGTGGTGTGAGCACATCTGGGCAGGGAGTGTCTGCTGCTGGGTGCAGGAGGTCACGCTAGTGTCTGCCGTGGGATGGTGCAAACACGACTTTCTGGGGGTGGCTGCTGTCAGGTGCAGGAGGGCGTGACGGTGGTTGCTATGGTGCGGCGCAAGCACCGCCATGCACAGGGTAGCAGCTGGGTGCGAGAGGGTGCATAGGTGGCTGCCATAGCACTGTATAGCTGGGCAGGCAGGCACTATGGAATCCAGGTGGGGGGTACTGTGGGCAGGTACACACTACAGAGTACCAGGCTCCTCAGGAGAAAAAGTGGTGGGAGCGGGAGCGACTTACAGGAGCGACTTGAGACCTTCTCTGCTGGCTTCCCCATTGACTTTGCTTGTTGGGGGTACTGGGACAACCAGAATTTCGAGGACCAGTTGTAAGTACCCCACATTCAGTGCCGCTGTAACTTTTAATAGTTGAATGAGTGGTTGTTATCGAAGGACTACCTGTATAGTAAATGTGCATAGAAGCTAGAGATTTGTGGAGCAGTATACATTTAGAATATTTTATTGTCTTGATTATCAAGAATATATTCTTGCCCATCCTTATGATAAGATATTTTTTTAAAATCTGGAGCATTTTTATGCTACTTTCCCTAATATATATGACCTTTAACATAATTTTGTTGATACATATTTATTTTTGTACATTTCTCTGTTCCTCATTTTCCATAAATTTCTCTGATGAATATTTTTTAAATATAAACTTTCCCAATGTAAACTTTTTGTTGTTAGTTATGTTAACTTACATCTATTCAGGACACATCTAAGCAGATGACATCCCTGGCTAACACTGTTTGGGCTTGGAAGCTAAGCAAGGTTGGGCCTGGTTAGTACTTGAATGAGAGACCTCCAGGGAATTCCAGGGCATGGGCTAGACTGAGAAATTGAAAAAAAAATAAACAAGAAAGTAATTGCGCTCATTTCACATGCCAGCAAGGTTATGCTCAAAATACTACAAGCTAGGCTTCAGCAGCATGTGAACCGAGAACTACCAGAAGTGCAAGCTGGGTTTCGAAGAGGCAGAGGAACTAGAGATCAGATTGCCAACATTCGCTGGATCATGGAAAAAGCAAGAGAGTTCCAGAAAAACATCTACTTCTGCTTCATTGACTACGCTAAAGCCTTTGATTGTGTGGATCACAACAAACTGTGGCAAAGTCTTAAAGAGATGGGAGTACCAGACCACCTTACCTGTCTCCTGAGAAACCTGTATGCGGGTCAAGAAGCAACAGTTAGAACCGGACATGGAACAACCGACTGGTTCAAAATTGGGAAAGGAGTACGACAAGGCTGTATATTATCACCCTGCTTATTTAACTTATATGCAGAGTACATCATGAGAAATGCCGGGCTGGATGAATCACAAGCCGGAGTTAAGATTGCCGGGAGAAATATCAACAACCTCAGATATGCAGACGATACCACCCTAATGGCAGAAAGTGAAGAGGAACTAAAGAGCCTCTTGATGAGGGTGAAAGAGGAGAGTGCAAAAGCTGGCTTGAAACTCAACATTAAAAAAACCCAGATCATGGCATCTGGTCCCATCACTTCCTGGCAAATAGAAGAGGAAGAAATGGAAGCAGTGACAGATTTTATTTTCTTGGGCTCCAAGATCACCGCAGACGGTGACTGCAGCCATGAAATTAAAAGACGCTTGCTCCTTGGAAGGAAAGCTATGGCAAACCTAGACAGCATATTAAAAAGCAGAGACATCACCATGCCGACAAAGGTCCGTATAGTTAAAGCTATGGTTTTTCCAGTAGCAATGTATGGCTGTGAGAGTTGGACCATAAGGAAGGCTGAGCGCCGAAGAATTGATGCTTTTGAACTGTGGTGCTGGAGAAGACTCTTGAGAGTCCCTTGGACTGCAAGGAGGTCAAACCAGTCAATCCTAAAGGAAATCAACCCTGACTGCTCATTGGAAGGACAGATGCTGAAGCTGAAGCTCAAATACTTTGGCCACCTAATGCGAAGAGAGGACTCACTGGAAAAGACCCTGATGCTGGGAAAGACTGAGGGCAAAAGGAGAAGGGGACGGCAGAGGATGAGATGGTTAGATAGCATCACCGATGTAATGAACATGAATTTGAGTAAACTCCGAGAGACAGTGGAGGACAGGAAGGCCTGGCGTACTATGGTCCATGAGGTCACGAAGAGTCGGACACAACTAAACGACTGAACAACAATTGCTGCACATGTCAATGTAGTCATTAGGAATTGATCTCAACTCAAAGAAAATTTCTATCCTTTTGTAGTATTATATATTTATTTCTTATATAATAATAAATGGCTTTACACAAAATTCAAAAACTAGGAAACCAATAGCTATTTTTCTGCAGATTTTTATTGGAGATGGATAGATACCAGTGAATTCAATCCAGTGCTGCTCTCCAAATCAGCCAAGCTCTGGTTTGGTTGATTGCCCAATTCCATTAAAATCAGTCACAGATTTATTTTTATTTTCCTAAGGAAAAGTAGGGCTTAGACTTTGCCCAGTGGGAATTCATTTAGACTGTAAATACACACATTGGTACACATAAACATGGAGATGTACATGTCTCATCACCACCATAAAACATATCAGCATACACTTGCCTGCCAATCCATGGCAACGTAGCCCTAAATGGCTTTGATGGGGCTTCATGCCAGAGACAATGCTTTTCACTTTGTTGAAGAGATGTGAATTACTCTGCTGCCTCCTTCAGTATGTTCTGCAGCCAGAAGAGGCTTCTGCCCATAAGTTATGAATGTGCGTTCTGGACAAGGCAGTTCTGTTCTTCCAGTCTGTGAGGTGGCACAAAAGTATGCCAACATAATTTTCTTTGCAGTTGCAGCTGATCTCTCTTTTGCCCTGACAAGACAACAAGGCTAATGCATGGAGCTGTCCTGACAATTTTATATGGGGCAAGCTGAGGTGTAGTGATTGGTGGCTGTTTTCCCTCCTACCAGCTTGACCACTTGGCAACAAACACCAATTGCTCTCTGGGCAGCTTGTGGTGAATGAGTTGATGGAATAAACAACATGGTTCCCCCATGCATCAAATTTAAAACTGTAAAAATGGAAAGGGCAACTTGCATTAAGAAACCAAGAGAGCCAGTCTTGCTTATTAAGAAAAGTGGGTTTTATCCTGAAAATACTTCATTTTTCTTTCTGACAGATTGCTAAAGTTGACAGCAGGATCACTTCCCACTGCTGCTCCCATTGCATGGATTTGGCAGCACTGAAGAGTAACCTTTCATAATGCCCAAGTGAGGGAGTACAAATGCATACAATTGTGCTGTTGTACAACTGTGTAGTAATGCCAATGGGGAAAATCCAGCTGTTGATCATCATGCAATTCATAAAGTACCAGCAGGAAGATATGTAGGAAGCACCCAGTTGTATGGCCTTTGCAGAGATAAAAATGGTGGATGAAGCTCAGGAAAATACCAATGGAGTATGCTACCTCCCCCCTCCCCACCTCCAGGATATGAATGGTATCTGGAAGTAGATTGTATGAGAATTGAAAGCACACTACTATTCCCAATGCATAGTGAAGAATGGTAGTCATAGCCTGCTGTCCATTCTTGTATTTTTTTTCCTGCAACTGGAATTCTTCCATAGAACACAAAGGCATTAACCACAGCACAGAACTCTCTTTTCTGGTAAGATCAAGCTTTCCCACTGTGAGCTCCCCTTGGTTTTTAAAACTTTTCTTCTTCTTTTGTAGGAGAGGAATAGTACTCTCTTTCTCGGCCACTGAAAATATGTGTTCAAAATGATATAATACAGGCAGCTGTGGTATCATGTCAGTCCAGTATTACTCACCATAATGGCCAAGGAAGACAGTGTCCAGTGACTGGAAAGGAGGGTGCAGGTACACTGCTGCCAAAAGCAGCCAATAGGAACTGGGCAGATTCCAGCCTTGGCTGCCCCATGCCACCAAAATGCCACAAATCATGTACATAGGAAGCCTTGCATCAGGTCAAAATGGAAAACATCCCTTTCACATTACACCATATAAACATGAACTTAGGAAACTTCAGCTATGGGCCTGGGATGAGAGGAGGGCTGCATCATGAGGATATGCCTTTGTAGTATGTTTAGCAAGGTGCCTGAAGGGATCAGTTTGGTCTAGTGGCTAAGATCCTGTGCTAGAAACCAGGAGACTGTGAGTTCTGTCCTCCCATAGGCATGAAAGCCAGCTGGGAGACTTTGGGCCAGTCACTCTCTCTCATCCCAATCCACCTCACAGGATTGTTGATGTGGGGAAAATAGGAGGCAGGAGTATTAGGTATGTATGTCACCTTGCGTTGCCCCAAAATAAAGGGTGAACAAAAATTTTACCATCATTATCCTCATCTTCCTCCTCAACATAGAGGTATAGAGTTGACGTGTCATAAAGTTATGACTAAGTGAATTTTATGGTATTTTTTCTTTGGATATGTAAAGTATATTTTTAGAAGCAGTTCACCTCACTATACTGATGACATTACTCTGACAGTTAAAAAAGCAAACGTTCTGCAACCTCTAGCAATGAAAGTCCAGGAGCACAGTGGAAAAATGGGACAAAGATTAAATATAAAGAAAACCAAATTGATGTCAGCCCTTCAAGGTAGATGAGATCAGGGATCAGACTTCACAGGAAGACTAGAGCTATATTTTACTGGAAAGGGGTATAACAGAATCTTGCACGTCTGCTTGTGCTTCTCCTCTCCTCCTTCTTATACCCCAGTGAATCAGGAAGGAGTCGGCCTGAGTCTCTTTTTAATACTATCTCCCTTCCCAGGATTTAAGAAATGTTCCTATCCTCTTTACATAATAAAAAGGTAAAGGTTCCCCCCGCACATTTGTGCAGTTGTGTCCGACTCTAGGGGCCGGTGCTTATCTCCGTTTGTTAGCCGAAGAGCCAGCATTGTCCAAAGATGCTTCCACGGTCATGTGGCCGCATGACGCGCGGGGAACGCTGTTACCTACCCACCGAAGTGGTACCTATTCATCTACTTGCATTTGCATGCTTTCGAATTGCTAGGTTGGCAAGAGCTGGAGCTAGTGCGGGAGCTCACTCCGCACGCAGATTCAGAATATTTGCTTCAAGGTTGTCTCCCTGGCTTGCTCCCTACATCTAATGACAACAGATACTGCAATCAACCTTAGAGTTGACAATAAGACACTGAAATGATGGATAGTGTCTGCCTTTTAGGATCAATTATCAACAGTAAAGGAACTGGCAGTCAAGAAATACACTGCACTTGATAAAGTAGCAACGAAAGCCTAGGAAAATATATTTATTATTTTTATTTATTTATTACATCATATTTATATAGCCACCCATCTCACAGAGAGTGACTCTGGCGGCATACAACACTATTTAGATGCTGGGATGTGTCTATACCTATAAAAGTCAGAATCAAGCAGGCAATTGTTTTCCCTGTGACACTCTATGGAAGCAAAATTTGGACTTTGAAGAAGCAGAATAGAGAAAGTATTGAAGTTTTTGAACTTTGATGTTGGAGAAGACTTCTGAGAATTCCACAGACAGCCAACAAAACAAACAAATGGATCAGGGAAAATTAATTAGCTCTGGTATACAGTTCTGTCTTTTTCCTTTCTTCAACAGTTTCCTTTACCCTACCATAAAAATAAAGCTTGAAAGCTAAAGATGTGGACTTGCAGATATTTAACTGCCCACAGCATTTGTTCACGTGGAGAAACACTTTTGAATAGACTAATAAGCATGAGGAAAATATTTAATCAAACATACACTCTCTTCCTTGTTTGCTCCCACATGTAATGTCCACATCTGTTCTGCATTTAATAAAATTAAAGAAATAACCCCGAGAAGTTATTAGTCTTGCCTCTAGCTTCCAAAGTCCCAATCTATTGGGTGCTTTGGGATAACAGCAGTGAAGTTGCTTCTGAGGTTAAGAATAATTAAGGAGAATATTCAGATACAGAGGGGGGGAAAAAAGCACAGCCCACAATTCAGTATTCACAAGCCAACTTCAAACCATGCTTTCAGATCATGATTACTAAGCATGGTTGGGTTTGGATGTACAATCAATCAAGAGTAAACTATAGTTTAATGTTACAAAATAAATCATGATTTAACATCGCAGGATACTCTTCTAATAATTAAGCTTTTAAAATCAAAACAAAAGTAGCAGAAATCATGAATAATTTCTAAAATGTGAAAATATTACTTGTTTAATATTATCTCTCCTGAAAGTTGGGATTTTACAGTTTGGAAGGAAACAATTATATGACCTACTATAGAATGAGCAAAAAAAAAAGTGATCCTGTAAGTGTACAGCATAGGACAAACAAGGCATTCACTTGCACAAGAAAAAGCTTGGGCTAATGACAGCCTTTCAAAATTGCATAATACACAGGATAAGTACTAGTAATTGGGCTGAATTACTTTTTAAAATAAAAAAGTCTAATTTGCACATGAGGGAACTGAGATATAGAAGCCAAAACTATTCTTTATGGAACAAGGGAGAAAATCAGCTACAAAGTGAATTGCACTTAAAAATAATACACCATAAAGCTGGAATAAGATTCTAGCTACACATCTGTGTTAGAGTCCTAAAAGCGTATATACAATAGTTTCTATCTTTCAATTTGTTTACAAGTCTTTATAAAAGCTCTAGGAAGCATGTTCTCAAAGATCACTACACAAAGATAGGGACAAAATAAATTTGAAAGTGGTGTCTGTGGGCTGTTCACTTAGGGTGCACTAATCTAAGAACATCAAGAAACCAGCTGAGGGCTGATTCTCACATTACATGTTTTGCAGGGAAACCACTGTTTCTGATGCAACGCTTTGTCCATCTTTTTTGCCATCTTGTACCATCTAAGGAAATAGGGCCACATAAATGTACATTTCCTTCCCAATATATAACAGGAAAACAAGTTAAATACCCCAATGCACATACCAAACATATTTAAAGGATGGAAACACCTACTTGTACAGTAGTTTACACATACAATATTAATAATCTGATTATGGGCCTCTGTATATGAGAACATAATATGGCAACTGGATAGCAAGAACAATACATGAATATTGTAAACAGATTATATGCAGCGGGACTGTTGCATCTATTAAACTTAGAAAGAGAAAGAAACCAATTATCACCTGTATATTGAAAGTAGAAAAGAAAAAGAAAACAATTAGCAGGTGTGTTTTCCAAGACTGCATGGGGGAAAAAAGCCCTCCAAACTTAATTCACCAGAGAACAAATCTAGCCTCTATTATGTTACTCTATAAAAATAAGCTTAAGTGCAGGAATCAGAATGTGCTATCTATATAAAAAGTAGTAATTTGTTGACATGACTGATACTACTTTAATTCTTAGAACTCAAACAATGCTATTTTCTAATGTGTTAAAGCAAACCATTGTACAACTGCTAAAGTGGGAAGACTGATACTTCTAAATCTCTCCACTACTGCCATGAGAGTAGAAATCTGTATGGTTTTGTGAATTCCCCAGCACACTGATTCCCCAAAGCTTCCATTTTGCCTTGAGAAGATAAGCTAAATTGAGCTTCCGTTACATTGTACAAGCCAATTCCTCTTAATATAATAACACTTCATTGCAGAGGAGTATCCACTGAATAGATTACTGATGATCCTATATAGTAAAAGACAACAGTACACTTTGTTCTTTCATTAAACAAGCATAGGACTATTGCTCTCTCTCTCTCTCTCTCTCTCTCTCTCTCTCTCTTTCTCTCTCTCTCTCTCTCTCTCTCTGTGTGTGTGTGTGTGTGTGTGTGTGTGAGAGAGAGAGAGAGAGAGAGAGAGAGAGAGAGAGAGAGAGAGAGAGAGAAACTGGTCCATTTAGAACTATATCGTTCTTTTGTAATATCCAAGTCTACATCTGCCCTGATACACCTGGTTCTCTTGAATTTCTCAATTTTCACATGGATTCTTACCAATCATAGAATCATAGAATTGGAAGGGACTTGGAGGTCTTCTAGTCCAATCCCCGCCCAAGGCAGGAGTCTTCATACCATCTCGGACAAATGGTTGTCCAATCTTTTCTTGAAAACCTCCAGTGATGGAGCACCCACAACTCCAGGAGGCAAGCTCTTCCACTGCACAATAGTTCTCACTGTCAGGAAATTCCTCCTTGCTTTCAGGTTGGATCTTCCTCTGATGAGCTTCCACCCATTGCTTCTTGTCCTACCCTCAGGTGCTATGGAGAATAAATTGATGCCCTCTTCCCTGTGGCAGCCCTTCAAGTATTGGAAGACTGCTATCATGTCTCCTCTCAGTCTTCTCTTTGTTAAGCGAAACATACCTAGTTCCTTTAGCCTTTAGGATTTAGCCTCCAGATAATTGTTCACTCCTTTGGTCCTAGGCCAAGCAATATGGAAAGATCGATGTTTTCTGCTCTAGTCTCTTACTCTGTTGCCTTGCTTTTTTCAATCCTTCCACAATTATTTTTTCCTTCCTCCTTTTACTGAAAGTCAAAATCCATTCTGTGAAGCTGCATAGTTCACTCCACATCCCCCTTTCTCCCCCTTCTTTTCATTGTCTTTCTACAACTTCTCATAATTAATCACTGGGTTGCTATTAACTATACTTACCTGGAATGCTTTCTTATTTTATTTGGGAGTAGGGTGAGGAACTCTGATTTTTTGTTCTGTGCATACCGAGACCTAAATTTTAAGGGCAAACAGTTTATCCAACAGCATAATTAAGTCAGGAAATAACTTCTCCACCATTTAATTCATCCAGCTATGTTTGTTCCAAACAGGCTTCACTCCAGATACAGAACATGAGATTGGAGACATATTTATAGCCATTCATGCTGAGCAATGTGTTAATACTGTATAGCAAGTTCCTTGACCTTTACATAAATCCCTTATTCATCAAAGAACTACTTTTACAGATACAGTACTACTATGCTCTTTACTGCTCTTGCCTTTCCTGCTAAAACTTATGGAAAGCCACACCAGCAATTTCAGGAACATGGTAAAATAAAGTTAAGTGAGAATCCATTTATCTGTATCTTTTCTCTGGTTCAACATGAATCAGAAGCTCCTTTGAAACCCACACTAAACTATTCATTTGAGAGGGCACATAGCAAGACATTCCATGAAAGTGAGTCTCCTGATTCAATTTATGTCCTGGCAAATATCAGTAATTGTTTAGACATTATTCAACTATCAACAAGACCTTATCTTGTTATCATCAAGCAAATTATAAAATGTTTAAGGTAGCAGGGCTGATTAATGGTCAAGAAATCATATGAGTGTTAATCAGTTAAGACTGCTAACCTATGTCTGCTTATCTGGGAGTGGACACAATTTATTTCTCAGTAAGCATGCACAGATTTCTGCTCTCTGCATTGATTTATGCCTGATAGAAAATATTTAAAATGTAGGAGAGGTGGGCAGGGAATGATTAAAGAAAAAATAGCTAAGACCAAAGCAAAAAGGGCTTTAGTTTAAAATGTTTACAGCAGCGTGAGGTTCAAAATGCTGATTTCATATTATCGATAGTGGTGATTATTGTTCCCACTGATTACAATGACATTATTTTAAATGCTGCTTCTCTTCGTTTATATTCAGTACAAATTGCAAATAATTTCACTGAGATCCAAATAATTTTTTTCATATAGAGTTGTCCAACTCACATGCTGAATTGTCATGTAGAGCAGCATCAGTTTCAAGATCAGTAATCCCAGCACTTTCCTTCCATCTTGGCTGGAGCAGCTGAAGAACCTAGAAAGAGCTAGGACACTGGAAACTCAGGGTTTCGGGGGGGGGGTTGTATCTTGACTCCTGGCGACTGCCTTGACAAGTCCCTGAAGTTTTCTTGGCAAGGTTTTTCAGAAGTTGTTTGCCCTTGCCTGCTTCCTAGGGCTGAGAGAGAGTGACTGGCCCAAGGACACCCAGCTGGCTTTGTGCCCAAGGCGGACTAGAACTCATGGTCTCCTGGTTTCTAGCCTGGTGCCTTAACCACAACACCAAACTGGGAACTCAGTTTACTGGACAATTTCCCCTACCAATTACATCATCTGCACAATTATGTAATTTGTATCAATGGTATACAATGATACAAATGGCATAATTTGTGTCATTCACATAAAGCAGCACATAAATACATCCCCTCCAAATAGATGAAAAGGTGGTACTAAGCAGGGAAAAAAATTGAAAAGGAGAGATGTTTTGAGTCATCCTTCCTCTCATTATAGTGTGGTAGTTTTTTCCCCCCCAAAGCAAGAAGAAAGTTACATATTGGGTAATTTATGCAACAGCTATGAGCACCCGCCCCGAACAATGGTAACATTTTTCTCCCCAAATTCTTATAGAAAAATACTTCAGGGGATTATTAAAACAAGCCTGCATATATGTCGATGAAGGTTCTCAGTCATCCAGGTGGAATCGTCTGTAGCTTGAATCATGTCAACTGGATTTCTATTTTCTCAGTGGAAACGTTTTGCTCCTAATCCAAGAAGCTTCTTCAGTCTGAGCAAAGTTTGTAAGGGAATCCTTAAATATGTTTCTAGGGTGGCTGTGTGACCTTGCACCTGGGGCTAGGTCATGGTTATTTGAGATGTTTATTTCTAAGTCCCTTTATCATCCAAAGGAGGATCGTTAAGATTACCTTGCTGTTGTTGAGATTGCGAAAAGGTCTTAATCTTCCTAGGCACAGAAGACAAAGCAGGAAGGAAAATAGGGGAAAGATTGTGCCTGAGGTCCCCACCTCTATTCAAAGGAGGATTTTCCAAGTTGGCATAAACGGATTCCTTGACCCCTCTTTCAAACCACCTATCTTCCCTGTCTAAAATGTGAACATTAATGTCCTCAAATGAGTGTCCTTTTTCCTTTAGATGAAGGTAAACTGCTGACTCTGGTCCTGTGGTGTTACTCCTCCTGTGTTGGGCCATCCTCCTGTACAAAGGTTGTTTGGTTTCTCCAATGTAGAGCTCAGAGCACTCCTCACTGCACTGGATTGCATACACTACATTGCTTTTCTTTTGTTTTGGAGTTTGATATTTGAGGTGTACAAGCCTCTGTCTCAGTGTGTTGGTGGGTTTGAAATATACAGGTATGTGGTGTTTGCCAAATATCCTTTTTATCTTTTCAGACACGCCAGCCATGTAAGGAATGACCAGGTTCTTCCGTTTACTTTGCTCAGACTGAATAAGCTTCTTGGATAAGGAGCGAAACGTTTCCACTGAGAAAATAGAAATCCAGTTGACATGATTCAAGCTACAAAGCCTGCATATATTTCTGAAAAAAATGTTTCCAAGCTTTAATTAGCTTTCTATGCACATAATTATATATTTATATATCAATGACATTCAGAATCAGGACAAAATGAATCAGTAGTAGATAAAACATGGTACCAAGTGTTTTCAATAGTTCCTGGAAAATAAACATTGCTATCTCCTGCAGGCTCACTGAAGTGATCTGAGCATGCTTCTTTTTAAAGCAATAACCATCAATATGGCTTCCATTTGTACTAGACATCTGTAATGCTTTGAGCTGTATTTTCTCCAGAGATAACAGTGTTGTCCTGAGAACCAGAGCATGAAGAGGACAGAAAGGCAGTGCAGAACTGTTCACTCATATGCCTATCTAAGGGGTAGCAGTCTTATCTCTGTACAAAACAGAGCTTTAAGCAACAAAAGGAAACTTTCATAAATCTTTTCTCACCAGTTTTGGCAGTTCCTATGCTTTCTCTGTTACTAAATTTGATTAGAATCAGTTCCTTCCATTTAGAAATCACAGTGACCCATTATATAATTACTGAAGATAATTTCAATCCTACCTCCCCCAGTATCGCAGGATATTTCCAGCTCCTAACATTGCTAAAGACTAATGATTGCTACTAATACTAATACATGACTATTTCCGAAGTTGGTACTATAATGTTTCTTGTTGGCACTACCTAAGTAGTCACAAGTAAGTAGTCACAATGAAACAGGAACATTGCAAATAATTACATAAACGTGCTAAGACAGAAATGAAAATGCATCTGTTTCCATAGACTGCATTTTTAGTTTATTTTTCAGGCAGAAGTTAATATTAGTAATCTTCCCAAGAAATAAAATAATAAAAGCAAATAATGAAAGTTAAATAAGATCCATAACACCATTATGTACATGACTATAAAATTATCCTGAGGGACTGGATACAAAAAGTACACCACTGTATGCTTTTGGGGTGGGGGGGGGGGGGGAGGGAAGAAGACAAGGCATTTGCTTGAAAGATTATGACTATTATTCTCCTCTTCTAACAATGGGAAATGCATAAGTGCTTCCTTCAATGCTTTCTAGGTTGATTTTTTTTCCAACCTGATCTGAAGAGAGGAGGAAAAAAGGAGAGAAGGCACTGGGGAAGAAGTAAAAGCAATCTATGGTTCATAATCACAGCATGAGTCTCCCCCTTTCCCTTCTGGCCAAGGGAGCAGACTGAGGAGGAGAAGCAATGAAAGGAACTGCATAATGTGAGCATTATGCCAGCAATCCTGGAATCACTCAGCCACACACAATTTGGTGGCTAATAGAATCTGCTCAGACTACTGTGGGATGCAATGCCCCTACTAAGCCCTTTGGTGAGGCCAGGAAGAGTGACCAGAATAATCTGAGCTTTAATATTAACACTTAACTTGGAAACTTTCTTTCCTACCATCATTGTGGCAACACTGCTTGGTGACAGTACCCATATCTGCTTCTTTGTACCAAGAATGAAAACAGTGACGATCAAAACAATAACTGAGAATTTATCCATCTGCCTTGTAAGTATCCATTCAAATGGTGATGATGGAAAAAACCATTTGCGTTTACTTCATGACATCTTGATGCATGTTTCATCACTTGCCCTCCTCCTGCTAATGCCTATGACTTCCCTTGCTCATCTTCGATCTGGGGAGTCTAGGAAATGGTTCATGATTCCGTACAAGAGGAGGTGATGTCAGATGCCTAGGATGAGATTGTGCCTGCCCCCCTCCCCCAGTTCCCTAAGAAGTCCTATAGGGGGCAGGTTGTTTGAGTGGTTAGCACCCTTAAATAAAATGGGTGATCTTGACCCATTCTGAGATGTCTTCAAGCCCAGCACTGGCACTAAAACTAGCTTACTGACTTTTGACAGTAGGAATTATGACATCTTCGGAGGTCCGGTGGTGGAGGCAACTGGGCCTTGGAACTCTAGGGGCTCTGGGGCGGATTGTCCTATTGAAGTGGTGACGGGTCGGGGATGTTATGGCGGGAACCGGAGGGCAGGCCATCGTTGGGGAAGACGCCCCCGGTGTTTATTACCGGTGGTGTGTTCTGGCCCTCCGGGTTCAAACCTAGGCCCTGGTCAGCGGATCCTCGAGTGCCCTGATCTCCGGCTGTTGATGCTTAATGCCAGGTCGGTTAATAACAAGGGCCCCCTCATATGTGATTTGAATGCGGAGGAGGGGGCCGACCTGGCATTTACAGTATTACCGAGACCTGGCTGGGCCCTGGAGGAGGGGTTGCCCTCTCGGAGATCTGCCTGGCCGGGTTTCAGGTATGGCACCAGCTGAGACATCGGGGTAGGGGAGGCGGGGTGGCAGTTATCATTCGAGAGTCTATAGTGGCCTTCAGGGGCACGGCTCCACAGGTGGCCGGATGTGAGACTCTGTTTTTCAAGTTGGGTTCCCGAGAGCAGTTGGGAGTGTTGCTGCTGTACCAGCCTCCCTGCTGCGTAGCAACCTCCCTGCCCGAGCTGCTGGAGGCTGTTTCGGGGTTGGCGGTGGAATTCCCCAGACTTATGGTTCTGGGGGATTTCAATCTGCCATCCCTGGGACGTGCCTCGGAGGCAGCTCGGGAGTTTATAGCTACCATGGCAGCCATGGGCCTGGTCCAGATTATTCGGGACCCGACTCGAGACAGTGGCCTCACTCCGGACTTGGTTTTCCTGTCGGAGCAATGGCAAGATGATCTGGGGGGAGAGTTGCATCTTTCCCCGTTGTCATGGTCAGATCATGCCCTGGTGACCCTGAGATTCTCATATGCTGCCCCACTCCACAGGGAGGCTGGACCCATTCGTTTGGTCCGCCCCCGGCAACTAATGGAACTGATAGGGTTTTAGAGGGAGCTGGAGGTTATATCCGAGGATCTAATGCACGGTCCAGTGGAGGTCCTGGCTGCAGTCTGGAATAAGAAAGCGGCTGGGGCCTTGGACAGAATCGCGCCTATGCGACCTCTCTTGTCCCATCCAACCCGATATTCCCCGTGGTATACGGAGGGATTGAGGGTACTGAAGAGGGTTAAGAGATGCCTAGAGCGCCGCTGGAGAAAGACAATGACCGAATCAGACCGAACACAAGCTAGAGCCACAGTTAAAGCCTACCTTGTGGCGGTAAGAGCTGCGAAACATCAATATTTCTCCGCTCTTATTGCGTCCGCAGAATGCTGCCCGACGGCCCTGTTTAGGATTACTCGATCCCTCCTAGGTAAGGTGGGTCCGGTGACCCACCAGCAGGGCCGTGCGGAGGAATTTGCAGAGCATCTGATGGATAAAATTGCTCGGATTCGTTCTAAGTTAGACTCCAAGCGTGACGCATGGTCTGGGGAGATGCCGAGGGAGCGTCTGTGCCCGGTTATCTGGGAACAGTTTGAACCTGTTGGACCTGAGGAAGTGGACAGGATCCTCCGGACTGTAAGGGCCACTACTTGTCATCTTGACCCATGCCCCTCCTGGCTGGTGAAAGCAGCCAGTGAGGTGACATGTGGCTGGGTCCATGCGATGGTTCTTACATCCTTGGGAGAGGGAGTGTTTCCGGCGGCTTTTAAGGAGGCGCTGGTGCACCCCCTCCTCAAGAAGCCATCGCTGGACCCTACAGTGTTGGATAACTTTCGTCCTGTCTCCCACCTCCCCTTTTTGGGGAAGGTGGTTGAGAAAGTGGTGGCATTACAGCTCCAGAGGATTCTGGATGATACGGATTATCTAGACCCCTTTCAGTCAGGATTCAGGCTGGGATATGGGGTAGAAACTGCATTGGTCGCACTTACTGATGATCTCTGGCAGGCGCGGGATGGCGGCAGTGCATCCATCCTGGCTCTTCTTGACCTCTCAGCAGCTTTCGATACCATCGACCATGGTATCCTTTTGGGACGGCTTAGGGGGTTGGGGGTGGGCGGTGTGGTTTTACGCTGGTTCACCTCCTTCCTCCAGGGCCGATCCCAATCGGTGGTTATAGGAGATGAGAGGTCCGACCCTCGGCCCCTACTTTGTGGGGTGCCACAGGGTTCGGTTCTCTCCCCTCTCCTATTTAATATCTACATGAAACCGCTGGGTGAGATCATCCACCAACACGGGATGAGGTATCATCAATATGCTGATGATACTCAATTATATATCTCCATCCCGGGTGAGTTAAGTGATGCAGTGGCTGCCCTTTCTCAGTGTCTGAAGGCTGTGGGGGCCTGGATGGGGAACAACAGGCTTCAGCTGAACCCTGGTAAGACGGAGTGGCTGTGGATTGATGGTGCCTCGAGATCCAGGGAGTTGTCATCTTTAGATCTGGACGGGGTGGCACTACCCCGTTCAGACAAAGTGCGGAACCTGGGTGTCCTTCTGGACTCACGACTCCTGCTTGAAGAGCAGGTGGCAGCTGTGGCCAGAAGGGCATTTGTACAACTTCGAGTTGTGCGCCAGCTACACCCTTTCCTGGACCGAGACGCCCTCCGTACAGTCACTCATGCCCTGGTCATCTTCCACATAGACTATTGCAATGCGCTCTACATAGGGCTACCCTTGAAGAGTATCCGGAAGCTTCAACTGGTCCAGAATGCGGCTGCGCGCACAGTTATGGGTGCCCCAAGGTCGGCACATGTGACACCTCTGCTGCGCGAGCTGCATTGGTTACCAGTTTGCTTCCGGGTCCAATTCAAGGTGTTGGTTGTCACCTTTAAAGCCCTACATGGCATGGGACCAGGTTACCTAAAGGACCGCCTCATCCCCAGAGCATTAACCCGCTCCACCCGGTTATGCAGAGAGGGCTTGCTTTGGACCCTGTCTATAAGAGAATTCTACCTGACGTTGTCCAGGAGGCGGGCCTTCTCGGCAGTGGCACCCGCCCTCTGGAATATTCTGCCCCTGGAGGTGAGGCTAGCCCCCACACTTATGACCTTCCGGAAACAACTGAAGACCTGGCTCTGCCACCTCGCTTGGGATGGGGGGAGTAATAGCTCCTCTTGGGGTTGGCTTGCTCCATAGGGTTCTTTAAAGCCTAACATCAGAGCCTCTCGGATCTTATATATTTAATTAAATAAATCTTCCTAAAACAATTCCATGTAATTTGAGTGAGAGGTATGGCAATACAGTGATCCCATCCTCATTTACAGGCATGATTCCAGAAGGGAGCACCAGAGGCTTCTGTGGAAAGGGACACTGCAAGAACGTGTCATTCAAAGAATTAGAATGAATTGCAACCATCTGCTGATGATACCCAACTTCTCTTTGTTACCTGAGTCAGACTATGCTGAACACCTTTATAACATAATCCTGAGAAAAAGGAAGCACTTTGAGTAAATAGTTCTTGGGTCTAGAATAACTGGTTTGGAACGGCACTGAATCCCCCCTAAAAAAGCAGATGCAGAGTCTGAGATAACTCTTAGGTAAATAACTAAGTGAGCTGAGTGGTATGCAGGGCATTCCTCAGTATGGGTCATTCTTCAACTCAGTTGTTCTATATAACAATGAATGTGAAATGAGCAGAACCAGAGGCAGGAGGTGTTGAATGTCCATTATTTTTCAAGCCATCACAGGTTTCTCTCAGTTTTTCACCAAAACGTCTTAACATTTCTATACCTAGGCAGAATAGCAAAGAGCTGTGGAAGAGTCCCACAATATATTATTCCAACATCCCTCTTATCGTTAGCACAGGGGCTTTAAAAAATGTTGTAATTGGAAGCTAGAGGTGTTGGCCACAAAACTATCCCTCTTTTCCTGTCATATGGAAAACTTGGAGAGAAATATATCAATTTTACAGATCTAACTGTAAAATGTATATTCTGACTTTCATCCAAGAGCTCAAGCGGGCTTATGTGGATATTTCCATTTTATCCCCACACCAGCAATCCTAAGAAATAAGATGAGCTGAGAGAGAGTGACTGGCCTAAAGTCACCCAGTGAGTTTTGAACCTGGCCCTCCCTGACCCTAGTTCAACATCCATTCTGAATTCTGAATTACTAACAAAGGATTGAGCGGATTGAGTGGGTTGAAGCTTGGATTTGATAAGGCTCTAATAAATCCCACTAGAACAGCTTCTATCAAACAGAACAGTAATACCAAACTATCTACTTTATCTCTTTTATTCTATACTTGATATTTCTAAAATCTGAAGAGTTTTGAAGATTAATTTAATTTTTTCATGTGGTTTGGAATAATAAGTCCTTGTTTTTATTGTACTCCATACTGTGCACTTTAAGGAAAAGCTACTCTAAACCTCTACAGGTTTCTGTCATTAAATTCACTAGCAAAAGTCAAAATCCAAGAGGAAATACATCAATGATGATCCAGATGAAAAAAACAAAAACAAAAAAAACCTTCCCTTATCAAGGCAGAAAAAACATTGTTTCCAGAAGATGACTCTCCAATATTTTCAGTATATGAGAAAATGTGTCATCTTCCACAGTAGGAGATATAATTTGTTATTTATCGTATCTCCTGATTTGTTGGTTTTAAAACCGAACTGTTTAACTACAGTGCTGACATCTGAGTATGAAAACAGAAATAAATCAAACTTCTGCAAGTGGAAAGAGAGAAAAACCAAACAGCACACAGACAGAGATTAAGTTCAGAAGTTGCACCACTTTTTTCAAATATAATTCTCTTTTATTTATTCTATCCTTCACATAATTAAAAAGAAAAAACTAAAGGCATTTAGGAAAAGGAAGAACAACAACAACACTGTTTCAACTAAATATCAGAGATAATAAAAGAGTTCTTTATTGCTAGGGGAAGAGCTCTACTTTATTCATCTTAGCCAAGCCTATGCTTTCCAAGAACAGTGAATAGCTCATCTTTAAATTATAATTTTCTGCATTCTATGACTTCCTATCCATAGCCACAATTTTCTTTTATGGAAATCAGATTTATTTATTTGCAGGCAGTAGCATTCCATTACTTCTGTCAAAACTGTTTTCATGTGCTCAGTCATCTCTGCAGTCTTATAAACCAACTGGATAAGCAATTAACATTCACGAGCATTTTAGATCGGGGTGCAGGGGGGAGAAATGTGGGGAAAAATTCTCCACTGTTGCTAACATAACCTCTGGAGACATATGCTAGTGCAAAATGAGTGCATCTCTGTGTTGGGGAAGATAAAAGAAGTGACACAGATTAAAACAAATTGTTCATCCACACCAGAGAGGAGCTAGGCAAACAATAGAAGTAAAAGCATAAATGTCAATTTGGGATGATAAAGGATACAATCTAAATGTAATACGAGAGGCCTCCAGACAAAAGCAAGAAATAGAAATTACACATTACTGAAACAGCCCAATATGGTAAGGGCATGCATGTGCTAGCACACAGACATATGCATAAATGTGCAGGCAGAGCAATCTAAACAGCAAGGCTAATTGCTCAATAATGAAGATTACAGATTAGCGCAATTATGTTGACAAATCTCTTCCTTAAAAAAGGCCATGATGCGTATATTCCAAGGCTTTGCTTACACTATCAGTACATTTGTCATAACGCTCAAAAGCCTTCACATCTCCCCAGCTTCTCTACCTCTTTCTGCTCCTTCTGTATTAGCATCTCAGAATAAGTGCCCCGGGGGAGATGTCTGTGATGCCTACGCATCCTTTCTGACAGGTGAGCACTGCCAAATGCTTGCTATTTATCCTGTAGAAAAACTCCGAGCAAGGGCACTTCAACAAGGTCAATCTCATCTCAATTTTATAAATGGATCTCGTCCTATTTTGTCTCCATCCTATTCAGTGCAGACTCATAAAAATCCAACTGCTGGTGGAATCAACTTATTTCTAATTATACCAATGTCAATTCCAAGCACTAGCTTTTATATGGATGGAAATCAAAGTGTAACCCAAGATGTCTTTAAGCAGCTATAAGCGGTTTAAATAGCCTTTAAAGGGAATACCGAAGTTATAAAGATCTATTTCTTCAGTGTCCTTGTTAACAATGGTGATTAGCTGAGCTTGGAGCGGAAGAAGGATTTCCGAAATATTGGACTCAATCAACATAATAGAGGAAGGTGAATGCTCTTTTTTCTTTTAAGGTATCCAATAAAACCAGTGTGGAAGAAAAGATGTGAAGAGAATCCCAAGGTTCTGATCATTTGGCAGGAAAAAATGTAGAGCTGCAGTAATAAAAGAAGCAGAAAAGCAGAAACCATTCTTGGACCCAGAGCTGCATGTGAACTTCCAAAGACTTGGATGAATCCTTCGCAGCATCTCCAAAACTTGTCACACAATTATTTAATTGTAGTTAGCACCAAGACTGTTAAGCTTCCAGAATTACCTTAAGGCATACCTGTTCGTCAGGTTTTTTTTTAATTACTAGAGTTGCTTTGCCTTTGTTGCATATCCTTGTATTGTCTCATGTTCTCTAAAAAGTTAACATGCTTTTTAGTGTTTGATTGCATGATTTTTAATTGTTCTTAAATTACTGTTACTAAGTCAAAGGTTGCTTTTTTTAAAATTATCTGTATGCTGCTTTGGGATCTGAATGATAAAACACTACAGAAATGCTATAATAAATAAAAATCAATAACATTTGCACAAACCTCTAATTTCTATTAATATATGAAATATTTTCCCTCAATATTATGAAATTGGAGCCAAAAGGTAGTAGGTTCTTCATAATTCAGAAAAACAAAACTTGTGGAATGTATTTTATTTGAAAGTTGATCACTTTAGTTCAATTTTCTTACATCCTAATTCACTATTGTTATAGCATATCTGAAATTAATGTAATTCATATGATTTGTCTTCAGCCATAAATATACATATTTATGGAGTGATAGCTAAATATTATTATATTTTTGTTTCCCCCCACTTTTTTGGGGTATATTTTATATGCAGGTGTGTTAATCCCAAAAGAAAAGAAGCAAGGTTTCTGCTGAAAAAGGATATGTGGAAAAAAAAAAAAGGCTGGATGTGTTTTCAGGGTCTAGCTGTTCTTACTGACTCATTCACAAAGCTCCTGTGTGAGTGTAAATAAATGACATTCATTTTTCAAAAAAAAGCTTCCATTCTAGCTCATTGAACAATTTAAGAACAAATCATTTACAAATCCATCATGAACTTGTATTAAATCTGAGATAATAATAATCCTGAAGCAGAAGATAACACCAAAAAGAACGACACAATCTATTATGTATGAAAGCAAGACCTGCATCAGAGATCCAATAAATGAGCTCTCCTTATATTCTAATTTGGAATACAGATAAAAGATAGAAAGAACACTATGCTGTTCCAAGCAACATGATACACTAATAGAACTGACATGTTAACAATGTACATCTAAGTCTCAGTGCAAGATGACTGCAGCTGGGCAAAAATCAAGATTTAAAGAATATTAAAGTACCTTCTGGTAGATGGGTAGCCATAAAAGATAGATGATAGATAGATAGATAGATAGATAGATAGATAGATAGATAGATAGATAGACAGACAGACAGACAGACAGACAGTCAGTCAGTCAGTCAGTCAGTCAGTCAGTCAGTCAATATTAATTTGGCTCAGATATGAGAGCCAGTTTGGAGACCCAGTTTGGTGTAGTAGTTAGATTGCGGGATACTGTGAGCTCCAGTCCTCCTGTAGGCATGAAAGCCAGCTGGGTACTTTGGTCAGTCTGTCTTGCAGCCCAAACCCTTTGACAGTGCTGTTCTTGTGGAAAAAATAGGAGGAGGAGCATTATCAATTCTACCTTGAATTGTATAGAATAAAGGTGGGATATAAATCTAATAATAATAGTAAGCTGGAAACAACAGCAAATGTAGATTACAGAAGAGAAAGACAAGACCGTTGACCACCTAAAAAGCAGCTGGAGTAAAACTACCCTGACAGTTTATAAAACAAGACATGATCAAGTGGCAAAAATGATGTATCGGAATGTACAAATCAAGTCCAACAAGAAGAGGATATCTGAAAAGAATGCACCAGCTCTGGAAAGAACAGCATCCAGAATCAGAAATAACAGAACAGAGGGTAGCAGATCAACATAGATTTATAATATGAAATAAAGTATTGACAGAAGTAGATTTGGAAGAACTGCAAAGGTCTACCCAGAGAAAAGAAATCAAAGCCTTGCCAGAGGTAACTCAGACTGTAGAGGCAAATCAGGGAGAGTTGGCAGAAGAGGAAGCCAGCATCACTATTGAACCATTTTCATTTCCAAACCAGGCACTCTCTCCTCTACCTTCTCCTCAAAAAGAACAAAGTCCTCTAACTGAAAAACAGTGAAAAATAGTGAAAACTGAAGGAATCAAGATGCCCTATGGAAATAACATCAAGAGTCTGGATGAAGAAGATCACTACAAATACCTGGGCATCCTTCAGGCTGACAACATCAAGCACACTGAAGTCAAGAAGAAGGTTAGTAGTGAATACATCAGAAGAGCGAAGATCTTAAAGTCGAAACTCAGTGGCGGAAATACCATCAAGGCAATTAACACATGGACAATTCCAGTCATTAGATATACAGCTGGAATAGTGGACTGGACTCAAGCTGAACTGGCCTATAAGTCCAATGGAGAAGAGAAAAGGGACATGGCAAAGCAAAGTATTAAATGGCCACTACACAAAAAACCTAGGAGGCAAAGCAGATAACAACAAGATTGGCAATGGATAAGAGCAGGAAAGTTGAAGAAAGACAGAGGGGCTAATTCTGGCTGCACAAGACCAAGCTTTAAGAACAAATGCATACAAAGCCAGAATTGAGAAGACAGCAACAGGCAGTAAATATTTCTGCAAAGAAGCTGAAGAACAGCGGACCACCTAGTTAGCTGCTGCAAGAAGATCACACAGACTGATTACAAACAATGGCATGGCAAAGTAGCAACAATGGTGCATTGGAATATCTGCAAGAAATACCACTTGCCTGCAAGGAAGAACTGGTGGGACTACAAAAATAGACAAAGTAATAGAAAATGAAAAGCTAAAGTGCTCTGGGACTTTCAAATTCAAACAGACAGGCATCTGCCACATAACACCCCAGACTTAACAATTGATAAGAAAGACAAAAACAGTCTGGATAGTGGACATTGCAATACCTGGAGATAGCAGAAGAGAAGAGAAAGAATTGGAGGAAATCACAAAATAGAAAGACCTGCAAATAGAAGTACGACAACTGTGGCAAAAGAAAGCAAAGATAGTACCAGTAGTAATGGATGCCTTGGGTGAAATCCCAAAGCATCTGGAGTATCACTTGAACAGCATTGGCATTGACAAAATCACCGAAAGTCAATTGCAAAAGGCAGCTTTACTTGGAACAGCTTACATCCTGCAACAATACCTGTAATATTATTAAACAACAACATCTGCCTTGATAGGTAGACAAAAATGCCAAATCCAGACTAAAGATCTGGCTGACTGTGACCAACCATAATAAGTCAACTATAATACCAATAGTAATCAAGTAATCAGAGTTCTTGGAATCATACAAAAGGGATTCACCAATTGTTTGGAGTAATTTTGTATTAGTCATAAAATTAAAAATGGAGACTCAAATAATCCCCTACTGGTATAAAATGAACTGGGACTCTGCAGGCATGAGGCAAGTCAACTCACCTGACTTTTGAAGAGAAGTCTTCAAAATCAATCCAGGAAGAAAGCAACTTTTCTATTATTGCCAAGAAAACTATATGGGCATGTCTGACTCATTTAGAAAAGTTTGGATGCTATTATAAGTAGTCCCTAGGTTGGAAGGTATGCTGGATTACTGGATGTTGAAGTTTCAGTAGAGCTGGAGATGATCAGATCAAATCCAGAAGGGGGTCTAGTCACCAATGATGTCAGTACTGAAAGAAAAATTCCTTTTCTCAAAAGAACATAATTAGAGCATAAAATGTAGGCAGCATGAACCAAGAAAAAACTTGAAATTGTCAAAGTGGAAATGAAGAATATTTAAATTGCATGTTTTATTAATAAACAAATTTAAATGGTCAGGAAGGGCATGAGCCATAGAAATGGATTAGCACTGATAACTCAAAATGTGCAGTGATTATGTGCTCAGCTACAATCCCCAGAATGTCAAGATCATATGTATTAGAATTAGTGCCTCTCCAATGAACATCATTGTTAGACAAATGTAAGACCCTACTACAGATGCAGAATAGAAGACATTGAGAAATTCTATTGTAAATTGCAATTGAAAGAGGTGCTAAATGCAACATCAAAAATGATCTAATTTTACTAATGGGTGAAAGGAAAAAAAAGTCTGAGAACTAGAGGAATAACGGGAAGATGTGTTCTGGGTATATAGGTTAACCGTTTTGTGAAGATAATCTTTTATTTATTGCCAAAACCTCCTTTAAGCAAGTTGTCTGAAGCAACATAAGCAACGAGTCCAACATATACAGAATAGGAAGTAATCCAGTCAACCAGAAGACTTCCAGGTGCAGACGATGAAAAACAAATGAATTATTGGTGTCAAATATGTGGGTTAAACTTATACTATTAAAGAGAATAAGAATACCAGCAATATTTGACCTGGAGGACATGCTGTCAGAATATAAGATCAATGTTAGGAATAGATTCAGTATACATAACTTTTATGAAAGTGAACCAGAGCAACCAAGGGAATACTGATATAGAAAAAAAAAATCCTAACATTTCAAAGTAGTGATTTTTGAAGTAAGCCATCACAACAGGCAAAAAAAAGAGGAGGAGGAGGAGGAGGAGGAGGAAAGCCTCCGAGAAATTAAGGATGTACAGCAACTGAACACAAACTTTCAACATCAAGTAAGGAAGGACAACAATGATATCTCAGTCAGGAATATCAACAAAACTGCAATACTACATGAAAGAAAATTAGAGATTTTTTAACATCAGAAAAATCAGAAGAAAAATTACAGGAAAGATAGAAGAAATCAATAATAATCATGCAGGAGATCTAGTAAAGACGGACGAGGTTGTGAGATGGTGAAAAGTCTGGGGAGAAACTCTGTAAAGTTATGATTGATTTTAAATGGCAGCACCTTCAATAGAAACAGAATATATTCTGGAAACCATCTCCACTGAAAAGTAAAGCACGAGAGGGAATAGGCTAGCTGTCAAATACAAAAGCACTACCTGCAGACCAAATAACTACTGAAGTATTTGAACTATTTAAAACTGCATGAGAAGAAGCAGTGAAAATGCTTACAGTTCTATGTCAACAATATGGAACAAGACTTAAAGATTAGATATCAGCCATGTACTGTAGGTGCCCATGTTGGGGGAAAAAAGATGCAAAACGATGTGCAAATTATCAAACCATACTACTAATTCCTCACATAAGCAAAGTTTTGCCTGAAGAATAGCAAAGCCACAAATGAAGAGAGCAATGCCAATGAGCAGGCAGGTTTCCGAAAAAAAAATAGGGGATCAGATATGGATAATGAAGAGAGCAAGGGAATTTAAAAAAGAGCTTTATTGACCATAGCAAGACCTTTAAGTCTGCAGGTCATGGCAGAAGATAGAATATTAAGGCTAGTGAGGGTACCAGGATACTTGATTATTCTTTTCAGGAACTTTTGTAGAGAACAAGAAGCTACTCAAGAATTGATTTTGGAGAAACAGAGTGGTCCAGAATATAGATGTGAGTGAGACTAGGATGCTTATTATCCTCGTTTCAGTTTCACTTGCACAGTGGTTATTTTAGAAGAAATTATAGTGGGAATCAAAACTGGAGGTTGAAATATTAACAATTGGAAATATGCAGATGACCCCACTATGTTATCTGAAAGTCATGCCCTTGTGTACAAGATTGACTTCCACCACCACCACCCTTGGGGCAGGAGGGATTTCTCTGTTTTTATACAGTGTATATACAGTATGGTATTTTTTACTCATTTTGAACACAGGAGGCAGTATGCAACAAGTTATATGAAGGCATGATGTAATGTAATCTTCATATTTTTCTGGTCTGAGAGCTTAAGGAAAGGATAGTAGATTATAATTATCATCCTAAAGGTAGACTCCGTATACTGTATCTCTTTCTGTAGTACCAATGAACACCAGGACCTGGATAGCTCCTAAAGCTAATTCAATGCATTTTGTTGTTTATTCATTCAGTCGCTTCCAACTCTTCGTGACTTCATGGACCAGCCCATGCCAGAGCTTCGTGTCAGCCATCGCCATCCCCAGCTCCCCCACAGTCGAGTCCATCACCTCCATCCATCTTGCCATTGGTCAGCCCCTCTTCTTTTTGCCTTCCACTTTCCCTAGCATCAGCATCTTCTCCAGGGTATCCTGTCTTCTCATTATGTGGCCAAGGTACTTCCGTTTTGCCTTTAATATCATTCCCTCAAGTGAGCAGTCTGGCTTTATTTCCTGGAGTATGGACTGGTTTGATCTTCTTGCAGTCCAAGGCACTCTCAGAATTTTCCTCCAACACCACAGTTCAAAAGCATCTATCTTCCTTCGCTCAGCCTTCCTTATGGTCCAGCTCTCGCAGCCATAGGTTACTACAGTGAATACCATTGCTTTAACTATGCGGACCTTTGTTGTCAGTGAGATGTCTCTGCCCTTAACTATTTTATCAAGATTTGTCATTGCTCTCCTCCCAAGAAGTAGATGTCTTCTGATTTCCTGGCTGCAGTATGCAAATTCACTGCATACAGTCACTTAAAGTGCTGTTTTATTTATTTATTTATTTTTCCAATTTCTATCACTGCCCATCTCCCCCAAAAGGGGGACTGTGGGCAGTTGACAATGAAATCAGCAATTAAAATACATAAAGTACAGTATGATACAATACAAACACTCTGCAAATAAAAATAAGTTAAATATAAAATCCAAGGGGTGGTAAAATCATGTTTAAAAGAGGACTCTATGGTGCCAGCCATCCCCAGCTATGCTCCATGAGTTCAGTTCCTGGTAGTGGGTTTGAATCCCATAGAAAGATTTGTGGTTAGGTATTCCTGATGAGTCCCAAACAGAACAAAACTCACTGTGAACTGTCTCCTGGTGGTCAATATAAGTAAAAATGCTACATAAGATATACACTATAAAAACAGAGTTTTCCCCCCTCTAAAGGGGGGAAGGTTGGAACTCATGTAAAATCTTGTACATGACAGTGTGATTTAATGTACCAGCTTATGAAAAGGAAGGTGTACTATATATCCCATTTCAGCTCTACAATATCCTTTTGAAGTGCAATGACCAGAAGCGTACACAGAAAATTGGGTATTAAAATCAATATATATATATATATATATATATATATATATATATATATATATATGGAGAAATGTGTACTAAGCTCTGTCTGTGTGTGTGCGCACACATACATACATACATACATACATACATACATACATACACGTTTTAAATGCAAACCAACAAAGAATGAAATAAAACAGCTTGATTTAATAGTCAAGGAACAAATTTGAAGTATTGGCAGTGTGAAGTCCCAGAAACGTTTATACTTGATATGACTATTTTTGGTCTGGTGTGCAAAAGAAAGGGGAGGGGAGATCTCTGGATTGAATCTTCTTGTCCTGTTCTGCCTCACCCACCCCTTGTTTTCTCATGCAGGAAGTGCATGTGCATGGGTCTGTCTGTCCTTGTGGAATATCCTGATTGTTCACTAAAAAGCTTTCCATGCTGGAAGGGATCATGAATCTGTGACCCTGCATGTTGTGATACAGTATGATAGATGCGAGGAGTATAAAGAGATTTAATCCTTGGGACTAGAAATACATTCAGTGATAGTTTGCCATGTCACTGGAATTGGTGAGCAAGAGACACTGGCATTGTCCTCTATGTTGTAAAGATATTTTCCCATCAACCTGAGTTGACTCTCTCCTTATGTGGGTAGATAGTGGGCATGGGTACTAAAATCATTCCGATGGTTATCTGGCTCTTGGGTTTTCTGTGCTGAACATTTACTTTCCCCTCCCAAACTAGGCATATATAGAATATAATCACCGTTCTGCAGGAATAGTGCATCTCTTTCCATCGTTATAGTCTATTTGGTATAATAGATTAGTTATTATGTTTTATGATATGTTCCATTTCAAGATTTGTAAACAACATTTTGCAGAAAATGTTTTCATAAATTAAATAGTTTAAATGTAACTTTACACTTGTGCTAGCATTTCACTATTAAATAATGGCATCATAGCTGAAGATCAGTCATAAAACATACTATTAAAATGTAATTTCTATTTAGATGCTAAAAACACTATGTCTAAATACAATAGATATCTCTAATATTAGAGATGTGAAATAAAGAACGTGGATACTATATTATGCAGCACAAATGAATCACAACTGACCCATAAAAGGGAATGTCAGGCCATCTTATTGTGTTTCAGAATATCCCTTTGTATCTCCTTTGACACAGTACAATGAAAAAAATTACCTTCCATTTCTGTACTTTGATTTTGCCTCCATACAGTAGGTTTAAATGTTATTGCTACTGTAACCTACGGAAAAGCAAGTTATTAAAGTTTAAGCTTCAGTTTAAACTTAACACACATATATTAAAAAGAATAGAATCAAGAAATTGGGAGGAAAGTAAATCCCTAGCTGTAACGCCCATGTTTGAAGCCCATAATCTGTTATCCTTTCAATCTGAAAGAATGGACATTTTGGCTAACAGGTATTTTGAGGGAAGGTGGGGGAACTCATATTTCCTTGCAATGTCTGCCATGTTACCCTGTGATGTAGAAGGCTAGATCTGGTGGATGGGGAAGTAGATAGAGATAATCTATAGAAATGCCGTTTCACTGACCAGGTGTTCCATCTAATAGTACAAGAACATTAAGTGCAAAATTGCCCTGCAACTCCAAACACATCTATTTATCAAGATCCATTTCAGTTGCCTGGCCAGGATACGTGACTGATACTGTTTTGCTCTTTTCTAAATCCAATACAGGAAAATTATCCAGGTCACTTTCTTGGTTTGTTATTTGTATATCCCTTTTAATTATTAAGACATCAGCCAGTTTCTTTTGTATGTTCAGTGTAGCATCTTTTTCCATATCATTCTTGTAGCCTGTCATTTTTAAATCCATTTTCAGATCAGTCTCAATTTTGTCAGGTAAAACATGTTCCTCTTTGATAATATGTTTGAAACACAGTCTATCTATAGAGGCAGAGACTCTTAAAATTAACTTCTGGGTCCATTGTAGGCGGAGGAAGCAGGAGGAAGCTGGAGACATGGAAAGAAGATGGGAGGATTGAACCAAACAGAGGGAGAAAGTATTGTATGGGAGTGTGAAAAGTGGAGAAGCTGAAAGGGAGGACAAAGAGTGATAGAACAGCAGAGGTAAGAGGGTATGAGGGAAATGTAATGGGTGAAGGGACATGCAGATTTAACCCAACTGCCAAGTTTCATGTGGTTCAGCATCTGTACTTTTAATTAATGGTGTTATCTGTAAGCTGTACCTCTATGAGAAACTCAACAAATCATGGTAAAAAAATAAATGGTGGCTTAGTGTAATGTGTGAATCCAGCTACTGTTGAAGTAACACTTGAACTGAGAACATCCTGGGCCATAATTTAGACTTTTAAACATTGGGTCCCATTGTTCACCTCTGTTCCATAAAACTATACTAACACGTTGGGTCAGATGGTCAATTCAATCAAAAGTTGTAGAACTCTCCTTGATTTGAAAAGAGATTCTTATCAGTGTTAGTTCAATTAAAAAAACAAAAACAAATATGGAGGTTTATCCATACCCCTGAAAGCAGTACCCCTGAACTGAGGAATCTGTTAGAGTCAGGCAAAGCTCATGCCTATTCAGATGCTGGGATGGCCATTGCATATAAAGACTACGTTAGCTATATCTTCAAATCTGAATGAACAACTGATGTGAAAATACGCTGTCCTAAAACAATCTGATATTAGATCTAGCTGTTATGAGAACAAGAGTCAGATGGAAACCAGGTGTCCTACCCAAAAGGTAGGTCATCCGGCTGACTGCACAGAATGAGTAGGAGGAAGAGGTGAAAAAAAAATTAAACACCGAGATCACTATATATCTTATGCTTTTGATACATAACATTTGTACATATTGAAACTTTGTCCAGTCCACTTTCTCCAGTCCTTCCATGACTCCTTGTACCAGGAGTAGTGGCAAAGGTTCAATGTATTCATAAACCTTTGCTTGTTAGCCAGCCAAAAATCAGTGATCACTCTTTGGACATTGTAGTTTCCTACCCAACATCTTTGGGATGTGTGTTCTCATAAGCCTCAGTTATGAGTTCTGTAACAGAATGCCTCACGTTTACCTGTTTAATATCCCCATCTCTTTTTCATGAAGAGCTGAGTGGGTGGAAGTTAGATACTGGCCCACTGTTAATGTGTTCATATGACAATTATGCTAGTGCAGGTTTGAGCTTAAAAATGCCCCTCTCCCATACGGTTCAGACTGGGTTTTCAGGGTCATATGATTAGCTTACATCATGATTCACCCAATTAAATGTGGAGTATGTAGTCTCCTTTGAGTTATTTGACATTTTATGAGTTCATGGAACCATTTAGGTAGTTTTCTTGTCAAAAGTAATCAAGTGGCACACTATTCCCTTATTTTTCTAGTCTAGCCTAGAGATCAGGGATTTTCTTCTGGTCTCTGATCCAAGTTCTAATCAGGTCCAAATTTGCTTAGTTTTTGAGATCAGAAAAGTTCTTTCAGAAGCATTAATAGGCAATATACAACTTCATATATATTGCTATCATAAACGTATTTTATGATAATTAAGGGCTGAATTGGTGGTGAATTATGGCAACTCTTTGTGAAATTCCATGTATATTTTAAAAGAATAAACCCATGACCAGCTGAACTGTTTAAAATCTTGCAAGATGATGCTGTCAAGGTGATGCATGCCATATGCCAGCAAACTTGGAAAACACAAGAATGGCCATCAGATTGGAAAAAATCAACTTATATCCCCATACCAAAAAAGGGAAGCACTAAAGAATGTTCAAACTATCAAACAGTGGCACTTATTTCACATGCCAGTAAGGTAATGCTCAAGATCTTGCAAGGTAGACTCCAGCAATTCATGGAGCGAGAATTGCCAGAAGTACAAGCTGGGTTTAGAAAAGGCAGAGGAACTAGAGACCAAATTGTCAATATCCGTTGGATAATGCAGAGAACCAGGGAGTTTCCGAAAAACATCTATTTCTGTTTTATTGACTATTCTAAAGCCTTTGACTGTGTGGACCATAACAAATTGTGGCAAGTTCTTGCGGATACCAAGTCATCTTGTCTGCCTCCTGAGGAATCTGTATAACAACCAAGTAGCAATGGTAAGAACAGACTGTGGAACAACGGACTGCCTTAAGATTGGAAAAGGAGTACGGCAGGGTGGTATACTCTCACCCTACCAATTCAACCTTTACGGAGAACACATCATATGATGTGCTGGGCTTGATGAATCTA